>CM026897.1:61576510-61940940 GCA_015227895.2 Colaptes auratus
GGCTTGGATGAAGTCAGCTACCCATTGTCTCACCTCTCATTTATCAAAATGAATGAATATTGCTGTATTTTTGTGGGATTTGTTGTGAAGCTAGGTCTTTTCCTCTACTGGCTTTTTGAGTTGTACAAAATTAAGCTGCCTCAAAGTAACAGTGTGCAAGATATGACAAATTACCAGTTTTCTCACCTTGATAATTGCATTCAGTTTTGATTAACTAATTTGTAAACAAAACCATTGTAAAAATAGAAAAGAGAAAATAAAAACATTGAGAGGATGGGTACAGTGGAAGCAGAAATCTAAAAATATTTTTTGCTGTTGTTTATCTAATTTGGAAATGAAACTCCTTAATATGAAAGACTAATATTAATGTATCTCAACCGTGGTAAAAAGAAATCAAGAGAAGGGCCATACAGGAATCATATAAATATATACACACACATATTTGTGTATGTATATATATATAAAAATGCAAAATGTAAATCATGTTCAGTAAATTAAAATGCCAAGTATAGATACCTATATTTCAGTATAGTTTTAGGTTATATCTTTGTATTTTGTGGAGCTCATTGTTACAGGAAATTTCTTATGAAATAAGTATCAGCAGAAATATACACTGGATTTAGATAAGCTTTGATAAAATTACAAGAATTCTTGTACTTATGCTTTTAATCACAATCTGATCACCTTACCTCTGGAGAAAACTCTTTTCCTGTAAAAATTCCTGCCTTTTGTTTTCCACATACCTTTCTCAGATATTTATAAGTTTAAGACCACCAGATCACAAGAACTACTGTTTTTTTAATGTTGATGGCAGATCTATTTTTCCTAAACTATTTCAGTAACAAATTTAGAGGCATCTAATGTTACAGGCCACAACAGCAGAATAATTGATTGAAATATTTAATAAGCTTGTGTGAAAGATGGAACTGTAGATGGAGCAGTTGCCTTGTTTGATCTTGCTTTTGCTGGGCTAATAATGATTTCACTAAGTTAATATCTCCTAGAAAAATGACTGACAGAAACAAGATAACATAATTATGTTTTAACATTCAAACTTTGACTGAATTTCCTTAGTAAGAAGCAAGTGTACTACTGTAGGAGGAAAACTTGTAGTGAGTGTTTACCTTCCCAAATTTATTATTCAAAATGACAGCAAAAGATATTTCACAAAGTAAAAATATTTTGTAGTGCAGTAAAATGTGATTTTATATTTCTTCTCAGTGTTCCTGAATATATGTTTTGCTTTAACAGCAAAATAACATTTAGACAAGGGAAACATGGAAAAGGTCTACATAAATACTGGAGTTACGGGATCTAAACCACTGTGTTTTTTGCCAGTGGCATACATGTTACTAGATTAAAATGTCTCAGTCTCTGCTTGTTGCACTGTTTAGAGGGAAGATGCATGTGGCCAACTCTCAGATCTGTCTCGTGAGAATTATAGAGGATTGCCAGTGACCAGGCTTTCACTTCTAAGTTCTTGTTCGCAATCAAGATGGTCAAGAAAACAGAACCAGTTATCTGAGGGCATTCTGCTTGGGCTTTTGGAACTACCATGAGAAGCATGCTCAGCTGCTTAGCACTTCTCCACAACTTTCTAGGACAGGTCACCTCCCTTAGTATAATTGCATAGAAGTAGTCTCATTCATTTATCTCTCCTGTGCACCTGTAACAGGTTAATACACAGTAAACAGGTTAACCTGCCTGTTTCCTACCACCCAGCACAGAAGTGAGGGAAAATAACACACAAAACTCTGGGTTGAGATAAAGAGTTGAGACAAGGGTTTAATATAACATATTGCACAATTACCTTAACTTAGCCTACTTGCAAAAAAAAAAAAATCGGTGAATATAGGAAAGAAAAAAGCACTCCAAACCAGTGTGCTGCCTGTCTCCTACAAGTATCATTGCCATCCCTGCAGAAAAAAAAAGCCAACACCCAAAACCTGGCACCCAAAAGCAGCAACCCAAACAGGAAGCCTTTCATGTTACAATCTGAACTTCAAGTCCCATAACACTTTGCTCCAGCCAGCTCTTTCATTTGCAAGTTGGAATGAGTCAGGATGAATGCATATCAAAAGATTAAAAATCAGATTATGATAACACCCCACCCACATCACCCCCCATCATCCCCTGCCTCACTCACCCCCCCCATATATGTAGTAGTTCAATTACTATAAAATTAATGTACAAACTACAAAAAAGAAACAAACAAAAAAGGGGGGAAAAAAAAAGAGGAATAAAAAAAAATATCCCAAATTGTGTTATTTGCCTTTGGTCTGATTGCCTCTATTCTCCATACAAAGGAGAGGCAAAATAGCAGATTCCACTTAAGTTCCACTTCCTAATTAAACCCCTCTCAGAAAATTAGATGCAAAAGAAATGCCCTTTCATACCTGATCTCCTGAAACCAGATAGGATGCTTGAGATAAAGCTGTGCAAACTACCAATTCTCTTTCATTTCAAAATAAGACTACAAGGAAAGCTGGCCTTGGAGTCCTGCCTTTTGTTAATTAACCTTCCCCATTTTCCAACTAGCCTCAAGCTAACTGAGCAAAATAATATCTAATGTGCATGAAGACCATGTGATGGGAAATTAAAAGAATTTTTTTCATGGAATACACAATTCTCTACACATGTGGAACAACAAACACTACAAAAAGGAAGAGTATTTTGCCAATATGTATATAAATAACTGAGTCAATGACTATGACAGTTATTGCTCAGCCCTTTACACAGATAGAATAGAATAGAATAGAATAGAATAGAATAGAATAGAATAGAATAGAATAGAATAGAATAGAATAGACCAGGTTGGAAAACACCTTCAGGATCATCGCCTGGCATGGCTGTAGCATGGACAAGTAATCCAGTAATCTAACAGCTAATATTTCATGTAGAGACAGTGAATTGAATAGAGTAGAGTAGAGTAGAGTAGAATAGAATAGAATAGAATAGAATAGAATAGAATAGAATAGAATAGACCAGGTTGGAAGAGACCTTCAAGATCATCGTGTCCAACCTATTATCCAACCCACCTAATCAACTAAACCATGGCACCAAGCATCCCATCAAGTCTCCTCCTGAACACCTCCAATGATGGTGACTCTACCACCTCCCTGGACAGCCCATTCCAATGGTAAATCACTTTCTCTGTGTAGAACTTCTTCCTAACCACCACGCTAAACCTCCCCTGGCACAGCTTGAGACTGCGTCCTCTTGTTCTGATGCTGGCTGCCTAGGAGAAGAGACCAACCTCCACCTGTCTACAACCTATAACCTATAATAGTACGATGTGTGGTCACTCGTGGGGAAGCAATGCAGCTATGCCAATGATGCTCTCTGAGTCTATATAAGCTGTAGAAGTTCCCTTCTCAAATGAACAATCAATACTAGAACATATTGGTCGTCCATATTGACTCCATTCTCTGTCACTGACAGGTCTCCCCTGAGCCTCCTCCTCTCCAGGCCAAGCACCCCCAGCTCCCTCAGCCTTCCCTCATAGGACTTGTGTTTCAAACACCTCATCAACTTTGTTGCTCTTCTCTGGACATGTTCCAGCAAGTCAACATCCTTCCTAAACTGAGGGGTCCAGAACTGGACTCAGTGTGTGGCTTAACCAGTGCAGTGTACAGGGGGAGAATCACCTCCCTGCTCCTGCTGGCCACACTGTTCCTGATGCAGGCCAGGATGCCATTGGCCCTCTTGGTAGCCTGGGCACACTGCAGGCTCATGTTCAGCCTACCATCAACCAGTACCCCTAGGTCCCTCTCTGCCTGGCCATTCCCCAGCCACTCTGACCCCAGCCTGTAGCACTGCATGGGGTTGCTGTGACCAATGTGTAGAACCCGTCACTTGGATGTGTTCATTCTCATGCCGTTGGATTCTGCCCATCTGTTCAGCCTGTCGAGGTCCCTCTGCAAAGCCTCTCTACCCTCCAGCAGATCAACTCCTGCCCCCAGCTGGGTGTCGTCCACAAATTTACTGATGATGGACTCGATGCCCTCATCCAGATCATCAATAAAGAGGTTAAAGAGCATGGGGCCCAGTTGATATCATGGACTGAGTTTCATTAATAGAGACTTCCATATTACAAGACTTTATGCATTAAAAAAATAAAAAATTAAACGTCTCTACCTTTCAGTAGTTTCCCTAGATCTTTGTCATGTGCTACTAACAAAGCAACTTTAAGACACATGTTCTATCAGAATTTATTTCAGTATTTCTCACCAAGCATTGTAAATGGATATTAAAGTAGCATTGATTTACTTTATCATTGCTGCCTCCAAATTTCTCATGACAAATTGCCTTATTTCATAACTTCTTTGTGACATATTTTTCTGATATTTATTGTACTCCTTTTTAGATGCATTTTGCTTGTTGGTTTTCCACATATTTATCAGCTTCCCCCTTCCTTCTGCCAATCAAATGATATACATTCCCTATATTCTGCTTCTTTCAGAATTGAATAAAAAAGAGGAAAAAACTTTCTAAATTGCAAAATGAGTATGTATTATAGAGTGTGGATTAATGACCTAATAATATTCCCTTTTGATAGTTTAAGCCAATTGGCATTTATTTCATACTGTCTGACAGCCCAATACAGTTATGCATTCACAGGCTATAAACGCCCCACTGAGATTTTTCTGCTAAACTGCAAACTATCAGTAGAGTGCATGTTCAAGGAAAGAATAGGACTTGCTGAGTCTCTGGCAAAAAAATGACATGTTAGATTTGGAGGTTCAAGTTGCTGAGCCACATTGATAAATATGATGTCTTAGCTTCTGTTCGCTAGCAGCTGGAAGTCTGAGTCAATGGAAATATTGTTTGCCTTTCTCTTGATCTAGATGAAACATGTCATTACACATTAATAAATTTTATGACCTGACTTTATGATTTCATCACATTAATCACTTTGCATTCATATGCAAGACACAATAAAGTGGAACACGTTTTCTAATTGGGAATTTCTAAATCAATATTCGTTCTACAAATGGAACTGTGTTAGCAAATGAGTATCAGTGGCTGGCAGAAAGCAAAACTATGCCTAGAGAGAGACTTGGGGGTGCTGGTGGACGAGAAGCTCAACATGAGCTCTCAATGTGCACTTGCAGCCCAGAAAGCCAATCAGATCCTGGGCTGCATCAGGAGAAGTGTGGCCAGCAGGTCAAGGGAGGTGATTCTCCCCTCTACTCAGCTCTGGTGAGACCCCACCTGGAGTACTGCCCAGTTCTGGAGCCCCTATTACAAGAGGGATCTGGAGGTGCTGGAGCGTGTCCAGAGAAGGGCCACGAGGATGATCAGAGGGCTGGAGCACCTCTCCTATGAGGACAGACTAAGGGAGTTGGGGCTGTTCAGTCTGGAGAAGAGAAGGCTCCGAGGTGACCTCATTGTGGCCTTCCAGTATCTGAAGGGGGCCTCCAAGAAGGCTGGGGAGGGACTTTTCAGGCTATCAGGGAGTGATAGGACTAGGGGGGAATGGGATGAAGTGGAGGTGGGGAGATTCAGGCTGGACAGAGGAGGAAGTTCTTCACCGTGAGGGTGGTGAAGGCCTGGAATGGGTTGTCGAGGGAGGTGGTTGAGGCCCCGTCCCTTGAGGTGTTTAAGACCAGGCTGGATGAGGCTCTGTCCAGCCTGATCTAGGGTAGAGTGTCCCTGCCCATGGCAGGGGGGTTGGTACTAGATGATCCTTGTGGTCCCTTCCAACCCTAACTGAAACTATGAAACTAAGAAGCTTACAAGACACAATGGAAAGCAATCACTTAATATATGTTGAGTGAGTTGCAGGTAACAGGACAAACATTGCATTGCACCCATTTAGACATGGTCAGAACAAGGCAAAAGATGAGAAAGATGCATAAGGTTTAATGAAAGGTTATGAAATACTGGAACATCAACTCTAGGGTAAATAAACAGTGTATTTTTCTCAGAACTCAATAGCTACATCAGACTAATCATAACACATAAAGTAAAATTCTTGGGCAGCTCCTTTCAAAATAATCCACACTGTTGTCATTAACTTCAATTGCAATGAGAGGGATGTCTACCTTTTTTAAGTATACTGCACACTGTAAAATCAAATCCACAGTTGAAAAGATCCGTCTAATTCTGCTAAATAAACTAAATTAATTGGAGATCCAACCTAAGAAGTGACAGAAAATTATGGTTTACAAACAAAAATTTCTCTTACACAGCTCATACAGATCTTCATAATAGAACATTTAATCTATATTAATTATCAAATTAAGTGTGAGCTGAAAAATATATTTTCAGAATACATCTAAGCCAAGTTTAGGTGTTTTTTTAAGATTTAGAATGTTGTTGCTCTTTCATGGAAACAATATCTAGTTTTCTATTGAAGGTCCCAATTTTGAATGAAGTCGTTGAGATTTAAAGTAATTTTGTGATGGATAATCTAATTTCCATCATTTTATTTCAGGGCTCACAGAATCCTCTAAGTAATTATAGAATAAATTGTATCACTCTTTAAAAATGAGGCCTGCCTTTCACAAACAGGCCTGTTTTCACTGCAGTGGTACTTCTGTGCATCTTTGCCACTCTCAGCACCAAAATATGTGCAGGATTTCTCAAAGACAAATAGTGTAAAGAAGAGCAACATTATTAGTTTGAGGATTATAGATAAGAAGTCCTAAATTCAGGTAACCATCTTAAAGGCCTCTTACTAAACTTGTTCAACAATTCTCTCACAAAACATTTTCAACACACAGAACATACTCTTTAAAACCCATGTAAGGTCTTTTATACTATATTACAGTCAACACATATCTAGATGCTTTGTCTAAGCAAAGCAGGGGGTAAAATAACAGAACTGGCAGGTAAAATGTATCATATGCAAGTCTAAGTTTTTATGCCTTCTTGAGTAGGAATCTGATGAACAACTCCCTGTGTTTCCAAGCTATATTGTTATAAAGTGAAGTGAGATGGCTTTTGCATTGTTCATTTCACAACAATAAAGGAATCTCACTGTGGTGGGTTAACACCCTTTTCTGGGAACAAAAGAACAAAGCAGGGTGGAGGGCTTGCAGGTACTTTTCACTCCCTGAAGGGCATTTTTCACCTGGGAAGCTGAGTCTGTTCACTCCCCCTTCCTGCCCAGCTAGGGTATAAAAAGCAGGACCTCATAGCTGTTGGCCTGGGCTTTTCTGGCTTCTGCCTCTGCTGGACGAGAGCTACTGCAGCTACCCTCCTGCTCCTCTGCCACGTGGTCGGACCTGCTGCTTCCACGCTTCCTCAGAGAAAGGCTGGTTTTGTATTATTCTCTTGGTTTTTTTTGTCCCACTCCCATCCATCCTTGTTCCTTGCCCTTGTGAACCTTTTTCCTGTTATTGTTATATATATATATTGCTTAAAGACAACTCTTTGGCTCTCTACTTCCAAGCCGACTCCAAATTATTATTTGGTGGATTTGCTCTTTCCTTTTCTCCCCTCTCTGTTGGGAGGGAAGAGGGGGGGGAGTGGGGGGAGAGATTCTCAGCCTTGCCCCCCACCTGAGCTCTTAACTTCCAGTTAAGGCTCAAACCGCCACACTCACTAAGAGATTTCTCATATGATAAGAGCATGAGCTACCCCATCAAAGTTGTTTATCTCATTGTGTGTCCCAAAACCAGGACCATGTCTCAAAATCTTTGCACAAGAATGTTCACGCTTGTCAACATACTAGTAGATATTTGAACTCCCTCCTAAGACTTTCAAGTCCTGCTCTTGCATGTTGTGCAGACTCCACCATTTTCCATCTTAAGAATTGTGACTAAAGGAAAAAATATATGGTGACAGTCATCCTTGCTTTAGACTAACTTATGTGGGGAAATGTCTTAGTCCTATGATTTCTGCTAGCATGAGCACTGATTCATTCCCAAACATTTACCTGGCTTTGATCACATAATACTAGTGTCTACACAAGGAGAAGAAACAACTGAGTGCTATTGACAGCTGAGTAGTTAATATTTTCTCTGACAGATGTCAGCAATGATTCCTATCTGATTACTACAAGCAATGTTTTCCAAACAGTACGCAAAATCCTTCCTCTAAAGATTTAAATGGCAGAACCCAACTGACCTCACAGGGCTCAGAACTTAATTTAGTATTTCTGTATTTTAAGACTTAGAATTACCCTAAGGCATACAGTCCTTTAGTCCTTCCATGACTGAGCTCAATGAGCTTGAAGGTCTTTTCCAATCTAGGCAATTCTGTGATTCAGAGATAAATAATTCTTTAAAAAGCAGAACAAGACAGAAAACCCCATTGCTTTCTTAACAGTTAAAAAATTTTCACTGCAATGAGTACAAATAATCTTTCTCACTGTATCTTAAAGGGATTTAATGTGTATATGAAGTATGTCATTGGATCACAACCCATATGTTGCACTCAGGTGAGTGCCACTCTTCCTCTGTATCCATAATAAACGTTGTCATTGAGATTGATGGTACCCTGTGGGGATTGAAGAAAAAGAGTTAATAACGTTTTAGCCTGAAGCACAGTGTTCTGATAAAGAAACAGAAACCCTCATTAAGACAAGGCCTTTGGAAGAATTAGGATAGAGAACAGACAGATAATGGACACCTGGTTTTGACTTCAGTGGTGGAAGAAGTTTTGAAATGCTCAGCCAATGACCATTTAGATAAGGTTTGTTTTGCTAGAATGTAAAAGTACTGCTAGAATCATGCTTGCTTTGTGCTGTGGTAGAAAGAGTAGATAAGCCGTATATTCTCACATTACAGTAGATCCTACCCTTTTCTCTGAGCTATCCATGGTATTGAGTCTCTCCTTCATAGATACCCCAAGGGTCTGTGCCTTAGTATGCCACACTACTCTACTCCCCACCAATGAAGCCCCACCTAATCAGGGAGATGGAATTTTTATTTGCTCTTAGTGAAAGTGAGACACCCCCTCTGGAGTATTGTTCCAATTTTGGTGCCCCCAGCATAACAGGAACTTAGAGCTTCTGGAGTGAGTCCAGAGAACAGCCATGAAGATGATCAGGGAGATCAAGAACCTCCCCTTCAGGAACAGACTGTGAGAGTTGGGATCATTGAGCCGGAAGAAAAGAAGGCTCTGGGGAGACTGCATAGCTACCTTCCAGTACCTGTAGGGTGCCTACAAGAAAATTGGGAAGGGACCATTTATGAGGGTGTGTATTGACAGGACAACAGAGAATGGCTTTAAGCTTGGGGAGGGTAGATTTAGACTAGATTTTAGGAAGAAATTATTTAGAGTGAGGGTGGGGAGACACTGGAACAAGTTGCCCATGGAGGTTATGGATGCCCCTTCCCTGGAGGTGTTAAAGGCCAGGTAAGGAATTTGGAACTAGATGAACTTCAATATCCTTTTTAACCTAAACCATTCTATGAATCTATGAAAGTATATTTAATTAATATCTCAAATTTACTACAAAATGTTAAAATAATAATAATGATGTAAGAATAACATAACACGTTCAAAAATGCACCATTAAGCTTAACAGCTTGTGTAAATTTACTCCCACTATAAATAACACCATCTTTTTTGGATCAAAAGAACTGATGGTCTCTAGCAAGTCCCATGGTGGTTATTCAGACAGGTTATCAGGTTAGTGGTTCTGATGGTCTTAAAAAGGGTATATGAACGTACAAAATTTTTACTTTCACATGATGAATAAAGGATTGGCCAGTTGGGGCTTGCCATGGGTTGAGGCAGACCCCCTCCCCACCACGGGCAGAAATAATGACTCTGACAAACGGATTGCAAAAGTGATGGAAAGTTTAAATAGAAAGCAATGAGTGTGTACAGAGAACCAGAAGCAGTGACAAAAGAAATTCCAAAGCAGACCCAGAAACATCCCATCCCCACCTTAGGGTGGGCCGAAGACCCCTAGGGCTCCTTCTTCCCCCCCCAATGCTAGGCTAGTCTCAGCTGGCCAGACCTGAGACCACCCATCCCCCTGGGGGAGATGTTCCCCCCTGGAGATGTCTTCCCCAGTTACCAGGTGCCAGTGAGGGGAAGAAAAGAGGAAGTGCTAGACCCCGTGCTAGATTTTACAGCGGTGCAAGGATTATGGTAGGAGATACCTGGTTTTTTGTGTCCGCCCACTGGGCTGGACTTCTGGACACAGGAAGCACACCACGTAGCAGAGGGCACCCAGCCCAAACCACCACAGGGCTCTAGTGACATTCTTTGACACATACTTTTAGTATCCAAATACATTTAATTCAAAGGAAGATTAAATACTTCCTTCTCATTCATCTAGAAATATCATTTTAACATATGAAAATAGCAACAGAAAAGGAACTTAATTCTTTTAAAGATTTAAGTAACTTCAGGAAGGATTAAAAGTACTGGAATCAGATAAAGTTTGCTACTTATAAAGCCAACAACAACTGCTGTCATGTGTAGACATAATCATATCAATTTAAATCTAACCAGAAAGTGTCTCCCTCTAGTTATATGACTTATATGTACATAAAAACTGTCTAACTCTATACCTGGTGTGACTGAATTTGAATAGACAAAGATTTCTACAAGTTGGTAGCATTGTTTAAATGCACATGTATGTACATGTTGTATGAAGAGGAATTTGTGATTAAAACAAGTTGATCTTGCAGCCCTCAAGTGTTTTTATATTAATTATATAATGCCATTCATTACTTAATTTTAAAATGTTCAATATAAATCATAGCAAATTAGAGTCTAAAACAAGGTTAATTTACTACATTTTTTTCTACATGATTCTGCCTTTAAGGCAGAAAAAATAAATATTTTTTTCATTATTATATGTTGGCTGCAATTTACACCACTGGTTTTGGGCCCACAGGAAGGTAAATATAATCAACCTGACATGAAAACTCTACTATTTTCTACAGTATTGTGTCTTTTGATAACCTATTGTTTATCTGTCAAATAACTTCATGCAAAATAGGATGGAGAAATCAGAAGATTTTTTTTTTGCCCCCTTTAAATATGGTAACCATTTTTTTGTGATTTTGAAAAAAATGGGTTTATTTTCCTGCAATAAATACTCACTTATTGCTTGAATTGGTGTTTATTTTGAATTGTTTCCAAATGACTTTCTATTCTTTATAATTGTGAGTTTACTTTTACAAAGAAAACTGGAAATCAGCAAATGTATTATATTTTCTTTTTACTTGATGTAGCAAGTACAAAACAAAAAAAAATGGAAAATTGTCATTAAAAGACAAGGGGGAAAAAAGATGGAATCATATCCATGCTTTGGCTGAACACAACAGATGCTAGTTCCTCAAACCGCAATCCACAACATCAAGTAGTCCTTACAGGTTCTGTGGGAAAGTGGTTTCCAAAATGCCCAGAATTGTCATAATACTGTGTTTGAATTCTATTCCTCATTTCAGTTAGGCTCAGTTTCAGGAAATCTAAGCAGCTTTGAAACATATATGCCTACACTGCTATCTATCTTTCCTTCTCCTACCTCTTCTCCCCACAACCTTTTCTTCATTCCCCTTGACTTTATTTGGCTTTCTCATGCTGGCATCCATAATGAATAAATTCATTGGTATAGCTAGGATGATATTATTGTTGAAAATTCCCTGGAGCAAAGTTTCTTCAAAATTGCATATCAGTGACAGATGCCCAATCAGAGATGCAAACCTGTCAAACATAGTCCTTCCTTTCGAACTTAGTTCTGCAGTACATGAATGAAAATAGATGTGGGAGGATGACAACCTTTGTCTCTAAGCTACAAACCTTTTAAGTGTTCTATTTATTCTGATTCCGTCAGCCTGCTGGAAATTTACTTATTCCATGTGTACTAGCATCCTGAAGCCAGCAAAAGTAGTGCTAGCTTGAATAACCTTATTGTCTGAACTGCTTTCCAAAATTAACACTCTCAGAACATTCATCCAGGAAAAGGAAGGAGAGGGTAAATATGACTCTCAACCTGCCAGAATAGTGCCTGGTTCACTCATGCTCACATACTATACACAGGGTGCAATGTCATCACTTTCTCTAACAATGGATTCAATTTTTTCCTTCTTTAGAGTTTTCTGTAAGATATTAAATTTCTGCTTTAACACCATTGAACCACATCACTAAACATTCGGCCATCACTTCCACAGATAGAGTGTTTCCAGTGGAATAATAATGTATAAGTTTGTTGCCATTAATGGATTGGAAGATGTGTGGAATATGTGCTGGTGAATGCTTGCACAGGACTTCTGGATAGACTTCTTAATCAGTTGTTCAAACTAAAATGCCCAGTGACTGGGAAATCCTTCAGCCATCAGCTTCTCAGTGTGTATTCACGGATATAACATCCTTCTCTCTAAACTAGAGAGATACAGATTTGATTGATAGATTGTGCAGTGAATAAGGAGTTGGTTGAATGGTCTTATCCAGAGAATAGCACATCTCAACATCTCAAGGTCTCAGCCTGACTTCAGTGCCAGGCAAGATCATGGGACAGGTCATCTTGAGTGCAATCACACAGCACTTCCAGGATGGCCAAGGGATCAGGTACAGCCAGCACGGATTTAGGAAGGGCAGGTCCTGCCTGACCTACCTGATCTTCTATGATCAGGTGACCTGCCTGGTGGATGTGGGGAGGCCTGTGGATGTGGTCTACCTGGACCTCAGCAAGGCCTTTGACACCATCCCCCACAGCAAACTCCTGGCCAAGCTGGCAGCCCATGGCTTGGACAGGAGCACACTGTGTTGGGTTAGGAACTGGCTGGAGGGCTGAGCCCAGAGAGTAGTGGTGAATGGTGCCACATCCAGCTGGTGCCCAGTCACTAGTGGTGTGCCCCAAGGATCAGTGCTGGGCCCCATGCTCTTCAACATCTTCATTGATGATCTGGATGAGGGCATTGAGTCCATCATCAGTAAATTTGCAGATGACAGCAAGCTGGGGGCAGGAGTTGATCTGCTGGAGGGTAGAGAGACTTTGCAGAGGGACCTCGACAGGCTGGACAGATGGGCAGAATCCAATGGCATGAGATTGAACACATCCAAGTACTGGATTCTACACATTGGTCACAGCAACCCGGGTCAGAGTGGCTGGAGAGCGGCCAGGCAGAGAGGGACCTGGGGGTACTGGTCGATGGTAGGCTGAACATGAGCCTGCAGTGTGCCCAGGTGGCCAAGAGGGCCAATGGCATCCTGGCCTGCATCAGGAACAGTGTGGCCAGCAGGAGCAGGGAGGTGATTCTCCCGCTGTGCGCTGAACCGGTTAAGGCTACACCTTGAGTCCTGCATCCAATTCTCCCCCCTCAGTTTAGGAAGGATGTTGTCTTGCTGGAACGTGTCCAGAGAAGGGCAACAAAGCTGGGGAGGGGTTTGGAACACAAGCTGTATCAGGAGAGGCTAAGGGAGCTGGGGTTGCTTAGCCTGGAGAAGAGGAGACTCAGGGGTGACCTTCTTGCTCTCTCCAACTACCTGAAGGGAGGTTGTAGACAGGCGGAGGTTGGTCTCTTCTGCCAGGCAGCCAGAACCAAAACAAGAAGCCACAGTCTCAGGCTGCGCCAGGGGAGGTTTAGGATGAATGTTAGGAAGAAGTTCTACACAGAGAGAGTGATTGCCCATTGGAATGTGCTGCCTGTGGAGGTGGTGGAGTCACCGTCATTGGAGGTGTTCAGGAGGAGACTTGATGGGGTGCTCGGTGTCATGGTTTAGTTGATTAGGTGGGTTGGATTAGTTGATAGGTTGGATGCGATGATCTCAAAGGTCTCTTCCAACCTGGTTTATTCTAAGGTCCAGATGAAGACTAATGACAAGTAGTGTCCCTCAGGTGTCCAAAATGGGACCAGTGTTTTTAGTATCTTCATCAATGATACAGACAGTGGGATTAAGTACGCCTCAGTAACTTTGCAAACAACACCAAGTCAAGTGGTGTAATTGACAAGTATGAGGAATGGGATGCTGTGGTAGTTTAAGGCTATGCCTTTAAAATTTCATTACAGATTTCAAGCAGAAAAGTAGAAAACTGTAAATAAACCACTGTTGGGTGTGAAAAGAAAAACTAAAGCTAATTCTAAAGGATTCCATTGCAGAAATATCTGCCATAAGACTGATTGTACCAAAACATTCTGTGGGCTTCTCTTCTTGGCTCACTTCGCTCAGGAGAAATTAACCTGTTTCCGCCGTTCTTGGCTGCATTTTTTTTTCTCTCTATTTTTTCTCACTATTTTCTCTCTGCTCCTTTCTTCCCTTCAGATGGGGGTGGGGGATGGAGGTGGGTGGGGGGTGTGTGTGTCCTTGCAGAGGGACAGTTGAGGAAAGGCTGAGGGAGCTGGGGTTGCTTAGCCTGGAGAGCAGGAGATTGAGGGGTGACCTTCTTGCTCTCTACAACTACCTGAAGGGAGGTTGTAGCCAGGCAGAGGTTGGTCTCTTCTCCCAGGCAGCCACTACCAGAACAAGAGGACACAGACTCAGGCTGTGACTGGGCACATTTAGGTTGGATGTTAGGAAGAAGTTCTACACAGAGAGAGTGATTGCCCACTGGAATCGGATATCTGTGGAGGTGGTGGAGTCACCTTCATTGGAGGTGTTTAGGAGGAGACTTGATGGGTGCTTGGTTGCATGGTTTAGTTGTTTAGGTGGGTTGGATTGGTTGATGGGTTGGACGCGATGATCTTGAAGGTCTCTTTCAACCTGGTGTATTGTATTGTATTGTTATTTGTTTATTGTAAATATCTGCAAATAGTGTAAAATACAGTATATTTTGTACATAGTCATTACATTCCATTGTGGATTGTAGTTTTGCTTGTAAATACAGCTTCCATTTACTTCTAACTGAGTTAGTCTGGCAAAGTTAATGTTGGGGGAAAATCTCAACCCACTACATTACAAAAACTAATTGACGCCTATTCAATGTGGGGCAATTACTTCATTGATTAATTCCGGCTCAGATTAAGGAAGCAAAATGAAGCTATTTTAGGTTTTGTGGCACCTGGTGTATTCTGCTCTGACTGTAATGTAGTACAAGTGGTGTGTCTCTGCAATGATTGATAAAATAGGTATATATTTAGCATATAAGATGTTTAAAGAGAAGCTGAAAATTACGTGTGATTACTACCTAGGATTCATTGGCTTAAGAAAATGTAACAATGTAACTGTTCCACTGGAGGTCTATGAATTTACCATTACAGTTACAGAGAGCTATGTAAGCAGCTGGGACCCCAAAATTATTTATTTGCTATGCATGTTTCTGTTATCGGTGATAAAAAATGTATGCCTGCTGGTACCACTGTACTGAGAGAGGTGTAAGGTTAATAAGTGTTCTAACTTTACTCACAGGAGATGTAGGAGGTCTGGCTCCAATGCAGAAATTTCTAGTGATGAGGAAGATACAGAGAGACGACAAGCTGCAGCAACAGGCAGTCACAGGCAGGAGTTAATGGGAAAGCAGCTCTAAACAGTGAAAATGGCAGCACTGGAGCTGAACCAGTAGGAGGGCAGCAGCAGCCCGTAGCAGCAACACAGGTTGTTCCAGCACCTAAATTAGTGACCACTGCTTCACAGGCAGAGGACATTAACCAAAGTCTTTTCTACCCTCAGCAGTGTGGTGGTTCAGGCATGCCCCAGGGGGTCCAACCCAGTGGTTGGGCACAGGAAGCCAGATATTTCATCCCATAATACCCTGTTCCCCGATAAATCATCAGCGGAGGGTCCTCTCTGCCTCTTTCTTCCCTCACCACTGCCTGAGTAATGGAGTGAGCTGCCTCTCTTGGGCCTGGCTAGGCCCAAGGTCGGGTTGGGAGGGGAGAAAGAGCCCTGGGGGGTTTGGATGTACCCCCAGGTGGGGGGCGGGATGTTCTTGGGTATGTTTTGGGATGCCTCTCTTGTCATGGTGCTTGTGGTTCTCTGTGAAACTTTCACTGTTTTCCCATTTAAACTTTCCACCGTTTTTTACAATCTATTTGAGTTTTCTCTTTTGCCCATGGTGGGAGAATTGGTTTCTCAACCTACTACATTAATGGTGATGCCAGGCAAGAGTTGGGGTTGCTGTGAAACTGCAGATCAGATTGCAAAAGATGGAGAGTTTAAAGTCGTATCTGGACATTGCTGGTTTGGAAGTTGGAGGCTCAAGTTTTCTTGCTGGGGCAACTGTGTGAGCTTCTATGGACTGCAGGGAGACACTGGTGCATGGCCAATGGCGTGGAAGTCCCTCCTGTTGTTTGAAAACAGCGAGGCGTGGTTCTTTCTGTGGTTTTCAGCTCAGGGTAGCTTGAGAATATGACACCTGCCTTTTTCCTCCTTGTTCACTGCAGAGCAGCAACTGGCAGGGAGCTAAGTGGAAGAGGGGCAGCAGCAAGTAGACCGGAGTCAGGCCTGTTGTCACTTTGGAGGAGGGCCACCCATGGCGGGCGGGAGAGCGATGGCTCCCAAAACCCGAGAAGGTGAGTGGTGACTTCAGCTGGAAAGTCATTCTCAAAGGCTCTGGGAATGCATTCATGGCTTTGGCTGGAAAGGCTGTTTGAGTGCCCGAAGGGGTGGAGGTGACCTTGATTCTGCATTGCGGCGATAGAGATGGCAGGAGCCATGCTGTGCTGCGTTCGAGCAGCGGCAGCTCTGCCCGTGCCATGCTGTGTTCAAGTAGATGTGGCGGCACCGCCTGTGCTGTGCTGCATTCAGGCAGTGGCGGCAGCTATAAATCTCTTCCCTGTTTTTTGGATATGTTCCAAAAATGGCATCTAGCACCTGGCTCTGCCTCCAGTCTTCTCACTGGGTTGTGGTGCAGCCAATCCCTCTTCCGGGGGAGGGCTGTGTAACCGGATGCTCTCATGCCTCGGTATGCGAACACCCAGTGGGGGGGTGATGTACCTGCAATGTGCATTTGTATAGCCTCAGGCCATGGCTAGAGGCAGTTGGTGCTGGGCTTGGGATAGGCCCGTGCAGGTTTACAGGAGGCTGCATTGGGTTAAACTGAGCTGGAGTTAATTCTCCTCACAGCATCTTTCTAGTGCTGTGTTTTTTTGCAGCAGTAGTTGATAACACAGCAGTGTTTTTGCAACTGCTGAATCCAGTATCCAGGCTGTGTCCTTTCAACCTTTCCCTGCCCCAAGAGTACATTGAGGGGTGGGCAAAATCTTGGGAGGGGACACGGCTGAGCCATCTGACTCAGACTGGCCAAAGAGGTATTCCATACCAAATGATGTTAGCTCAGGTGTAAGAATGAAGTGAAAGAAGGGAGTGTGGGGATTTGTCCATGGCATTTATCCTCCCAAGTAACACTAAGCTTAGAAAGCCCTGCTTCCTGAGACTGACCATCATCCTGCTGATGGGAAGTAGAGACTAACATCTCTCTCTCTGCTTTACTTGCTTCCGCATGGTCTATTGCTGTTTGATTATTAGTGTTATTAAAATTGCTCCTATCCTATTCCTGGCTTCTGTTATATTTTCTTTCCCTTCTTCCCCTGTTCACTTAAGAGGGGGAGTGATAGAGCAGCTTTGGTGGGCATCTGGCCTCCAGGCCAGAGCCAAACCACCACAGTCTTTTTTGGTGCATTGGCCAGGAAATGAAATATAACCTAGCTGTAATTTCTGCAGTTTTCCTATAAGTTTGCTTATGATACAGGCTTCTGTGCTCATCACGTGGCTTGTTGATATTTTTTGTTTTGTTTTAGAAATAATTCCTTTGTTTAGGAACATGCCAAAGCAGATAATGGCTATGTGTTTCTTTCTCCTGCTTGTAGGGCTGCTGCTTTGTGGGAGCTATGCTAGAGAGGTTATAATTTCTTTCTCCCTACCTGAAATGAATGTAGAGAATTTTATTATGCAGGCCCCCAAGATTTTGATCCATCCTTATGTGAGCTCTCTAGTACTGCTAATCAACATTACTGGCATGTTGCGGGTTTTGTGGAGTTTGGTTCCATCGTGGCATGAAAGGAGACAGCCCTTGGGTGGGGATATATTGAAATGTGCCTTGAGGCAGTCAGTCCCTGGGTGGCAGGGTGTGTGGAAGGACTTGGGCAGATTCCTAGGACGGTTATCACCTCCCATAGCCTGGAACTTTACCCCAGAAGAGGCAAGCGATCCTACTAAACTGACTCGCCATCTGGTAGAAGGGTGCCTCACATATCCCAATGAGAACCAACAACTTCTTGTACTCTATTGGGGCCTGGCCTGTGCTTACCAAGCCACAGTTCAATACTCTATGAGGACTATGGCTGAGGCAAGCACCCAAACACTACCTGAGGATACCATGATGGAGATGGGGACCCACACAGCAACCAGAGAGATTGCCCCAGTTGTAAAAAAAGAAGCAGTGGACAAGGAGGTCAACAGGTCCCTCTCATCGACTAGTAAGGGATGAGGAAGATTATGGTTAAGGGGCTGGTCCATCAAGTGGGAAATTAGAGGAAGTGAGTGAGATTAAACAAGAAGCAGAGACTACTTGGTCCTTAACCTCAGCAGAACTGAGAGACATACGCAAGGATTATAGTCGCCAGTCAAGAAAGCGGATTGCTGCTTGCCTGCTCCGGTGCTGGGATAATGGGGCTGTGTGGTGGGTTAACACCCTTTTCTGAGAACAAAAGAACAAAGCAGGGTGGAGGGCTTGCAGGTACTTTTCACTCCCTGCAGGGCATTTTTCACCTGGAAAGCTGAGTCTGTTCCACTCCCCCCTCTCTGCTCAGCTAGGGTATAAAAAGCAGGACATCTTAGCTGTTGGCCCCAGCTTTTCTGGCTTCTGCCTCTGCTGGATAAGAGCTACTGCAGCTGCCCTCCTGCTCCTCTGCCACGTGGTCGGACCTGCTGCCTCCACGCTTCCTCAGAGAAAGGCTGGTTTTGTATTATTCTCTTGTTTTTGTCCCCCTCCCATCTATCCTTGTTCCTTGCCCTTGTGAACCTTTTTCCTGTTATTGTTATATATATATATATATATATATATATATATATATATATATTGCTTAAAGACAACTCTTTACCTCTCTACTTCCAAGCCGACTCCAAATTATTGTTTGGTGGATTTGCTCCTTCCTTTTCTCCCCTCTCTGTTGGGAGGGAGGAAGGGGGGGAGTGGGGGAGAGATTCCCAGCCTTTCCCCCACCTGAGTTCTTAACTTCCAGTTAAGGCTCAAACCACCACAGGCTGACAGCCAACTGCTGGGAAGGGAAATAGGCTGCAGTACAGAATCAAAGTCACCTCCATTCAAACGGCTCTTCCAGCCAAAGCCATAAATGCATTCTCAGCGCCCTTGAGAACAGCTTTCAGCTGAAATCCCCGCTTGCCTTCTTGGGTTTCAGGAGCTCGGCTCACCCGCTCGCCACGGCTGGCCCTATCCCTGCAATGAGAACGAACCTGATTCTGGTCTGCTTGTTACTGCCCCTCCCCCACTTCACTCCCTGCCACTTGCTGCTCCACAGAGAACAAAAGGGGGAAACGGCAGGTCCGTGTTCTCAAGTGGTACCCCAGTTCTGATGGTCAAGAACCACCCCCTGCTTTAAACTGCAGGAGGGGCTCCGTGCCATTGGCCATGCACCAGGTGTCCCCCTGCAATCCACAAGAAGCTCACACAATCACCCCACCAGGAAAACTTGAGCCCCAACTTCCAAAGCCAACGACACCCAGATCTAAATTTAAACTCTCCATCTTTTTGCAATCTGATCTGCAGAATAGACACAACAGTCCCAACTCCTGCTTGGCTCACCAAGAATGTGATGGGTTGATGCAGACGCCCTCCCCACTATAGGCAAAAATGAGACTCAGACAAACAGATTGCAAAAGTAGTGGAAAGTTTCAATGGAAAGTGGTGAATGTTTACAGAAAACCAGAAGCACAGTGACAAAAGAGATCCCAAAGCAGACCCAGAAATATCCCATCCCCACCTGAGGGTACACAAAAGACCCCCAGGGCTCTTTCTTCCCGCTCTTCCACTGCTAGGCTAGTCTCAGCTGGCCAGATCTGAGACTGCCCAACCCAAAAGGCCGAGAGACATCTCCCCCCAAGTTACCAGGTAGTGGCGAGTGAAGAAAAGAGGCAGTGCCAGGACCCCTACTGAGATCTTATAAGGGAGCAGGGTATTATGGGATTAAATACTGTACAACATTCTGAAATTAAACTCTTTCAGCTAAAGTTAAATTTCTTTGAGGAATACACTGAATTTCAACATACTCTTGCATTACCCAATAAGTGTGACCTGGACCTTCAGCTGAAACCACCCCTCAGACAGGTTTAGCCTCTCCTGAGGGAGAAAATACCCAAACAGTTTTACCCAACAGATTCTTTTCTCTAACAACAGGAACTCTATCGCCTTCTACTTTCTGTAGCAGATCTGAGTGCACCGGTCCAGCTCGGTTCACTGAACCTCTACTATTTACCAGCCAGGTTGCTTGTGCTAGATGTTTTTCCCAGTTTTTCAAAGATCCACCCCCCATGGCTTTAAGAGTGGTCTTCAGCAAACCGTTGTAGCGTTCAGTCTTCCCTGCAGCTGGTGCATAGTAGGGAATGTGGAATATCCACTCAATGCCGTGCTCTTTGGCCCAACTCTTTACAAGATTGGTTTTGAAGTGAGTTCCATTGTCAGACTCAATCCTCTCTGGAGTTCCGTGTCTCCACAGGATTTGTCTCTCCAGACCAGGAATGGTGTTGTGTGCAGTTGCATGTGGAACTGAATAAGTTGCCAACCATCCAGTGTTTGTCTCCACCATAGTAAGCACATATTGCTTACCAGAACGAGAACGTGGTAGAGTGATGTAGTCAATCTGCCAGGCTTCACCATACTTGTACTTGGACCATCTGTCACCATACCATAAGGGCTTAATTCGCTTTGCCTGCTTAATAGCTGCACAAATGTCACAGTCATGGAAGACTTGTGTGATAGCATCCATGGAAATGGCTATGGATCTGTCACGAGCCCACTGGTAGGTTGCATCTCTGCCTTGGTGTCCTGACGAATTGTGAGCCCACCAAGCTAAGAATGTCTCACCTCGGTGTTTCCAATCGAGATCAAGATCGGAGTCCATGTCTACTTGAGAAACTCTTGGAGCTAAATCTGCCTGATGGTTGTGTTGCTGTTCCTCAGAAGCTTTGCTCTTAGGAATATGAGCATCAATGCGTCTCACCTTCACTGGAATTCTCTCGATGCGATCAGCAATGTCCTGCCACAGGTCAGCTGCCCAAATGGGCTTTCCTTTTCTCTGCCAACCATTCTTCTTCCAGTTCTTTAGCCAACCCCACAGAACATTGGCTACCATCCATGAGTCAGTGTAGAGATAAAGCTTTGGCCACCTCTCATGTTCAGCTACGTCGAGAGCTAGCTGGACAGCTTTTACCTCTGCAAACTGACTGGATTCTCCCTCTCCATCCTTTGCTTCTGCAACTCGTCGTGATGGACTCCACACTGCAGTCTTCCACCTTCACTTGTTCCCGACAAGACGACAGGAACCGTCTGTGAACAAAGCATATTTCTTTTCATCATCAGAAAGTTCATTCTAAGGAGGAGCTTCCTCAGCAGGAGTTACTCTCTCCTCTGGAGGTTTAGTACAGTTGGTACCTTCAGGCCAACTTGAGATCACCTCCACCAGACCAGGTCGTTCAAGATTTCCCATTCAGGCTCTCTGTGTCATACACGCACAATACACAATACACAATACACAATACACGATACAAAATACACCACCAGGTTGGAAGAGACCTTCAAGATCATCCCGTCCAACCCATCAACCAATCTAGCCCACCTAAATAAAAATACAATACAATACAATACAATACAATACAATACAATACAACACAACTCTTCTAAACAACTAAACCATGGCACCAAGCACCCCATCAAGCCTTTTCCTAAACACCTCCAATAATGGTGACCCCACCACCTCCACAGGCAGCCGATTCCAATGGGCAATCACTCTCTCAGTATAGAACTTCTTCCTAACATCCAGTCTAAACCTCCCCTGGCGCAGCCTGAGACTGTGTCCTCTTGTTCTGGTACAGGCTGCCTGGGAGAAGAGATGAACCTCTGCCTGGCTACAATCTCCCTTCAGGTAGTTGTAGAGAGCAATAAGGTCACCCCTGAGTCTCCTTTTCTCCAGGCTAAGCAACCCCAGCTCCCTCAGCCTTTCCTCATAGGGCTTGTGTTCCCAACCCCTCACCAACTTTGTTGCCCTTCTCTGGACACGTTCCAGCAAGACAACATCCTTCCTAAATGGAGGGACCCAGAACTGGACACAGGACTCAAGGTGTAGCCTAACCAGTGCAGTGTACAGGGGCAGAATGACCTCCCTGCTCCTGCTGGACACACTGTTCCTGATGCAGGCCAGGATGCCATTGGCCCTCTTGGCTGCCTGGGCACACTGCAGGCTCATGTTCAGCCTCCAATCAACCAGCACCCCCAGGTCCCTCTCTGCCTGGCTGCTCTCCAGCCACTCTGACCCCAGCCTGTAGCACTGCATGGGGTTGCTGTGGCCAATGTGCAGAACCCGGCATTTGGATGTGTTCAATCTCATGCCGTTGGATTCTGCCCATCTGTCCAGCCTGTCGAGGTCCCTCTGCAAAGCCTCTCTATCCTCCAGCAGATCAACTTCTGCCCCAAGCTTGGTGTCATCTGCAAATTTACTGATGATGGACTCAATGCCCTCATCCAGATCATCAATGAAGATGTTGAAGAGCATTGGGCCCAGCACTGATCCTTGGGGCACACCACTAGTGACAGGCCGCCAGCTGGATGTGGCACCATTCACCACTACTCTCTGGGCTCTGCCCTCCAGCCATTTCCTAACCCAACGCAGTGTGCTCCTGTCCAAGCTATGGGCTGCCAGCTTGGCCAGGAGTTTGCTGTGGGGGATGGTGTCAAAGGCCTTGCTGAGGTCCAAGTAGACCACATCCACAGGCCTCCCCACATCCACCAGGTGGGTCACCTGATCATAGAAGGAGATCAGGTTGGTCAGGCAGGACCTGCCCTTCCTAAATCCGTGCTGGCTAGACCTGAGCCCCTGGCCATCCTGGAAGTGATGTGTGATCGCACTCAAGATGACCCGCTCCATAATCTTGCCTGGCACTGAGGTCAGGCTGACAGGCCTATAATTTCCTGGCTCTCCCAACTGGCCCTTCTTGTGGATGGGCACCACATTGGCCAGCTTCCAGTCTTCTGGGACCTCTCCAGTGAGCCAGGACTGCTGAAAAATGATGGAGAGCGGCTTGTACAGCTCATTTGCCAGCTCTCTCAGCATGCTAGGATGGATCCCATCCAGTCCCATGGCCTTGTGGGGGTTCAAGCGGCTGAGAAGATCTCTAACTGTCCCATCCTGGAACAGAGGAAAACTATGCTGCTCCCTGGCTCCTTCTGCCAGCTCTGCAGGCCAGCTGTCTGGAAGACATTCTGCCCTGCTAGTAAAAATTGAGGCAAAGAACGTGTTAAGCACCTCTGCCTTTTCTTCATCCTTTGTTGCAACATTCCCCTCCATGCCCACCAAAGAGTGGAGGTTGTTCCTTGCCCTTCCTCTTGCTATTAATATATTTATTGAAGGACTTTTTGTTGTGCTTCACAGCAGAGGCCAGTCTGAGCTCCAAATGTGCTTTTGCCTCCCTAATTTTCTTCCTACATGTCCTAGCAACTTCCCTAAACATTCCATGGGTTGCCTCCCCTTCCTTCCAAAGACAATACACCCTCTTTTTTTCCCTTAGTTCTTTTAGAAGTTCATTGACCATCCAGGCTGGCCGTCTGCCCCAGCGGCTCATCTTCTGGCACGTTGGCACAGCCTGTTCCTGCACCTTCAAGATTTCTTCCTTGAAGTAGGTCCAGCTCTCCTGGACCCCTTTATTTTTAAGGGCTGTTTCCCAAGGAACCATCTGAGTTAGATCCTTGAATAGCCTTAAGTCTGCCCTCCGGAATCTGGCCACCAGGTTAAGCAGATAGTTGATCTGCTCACACCTGGTGCAGGAGTTGTCCCCACTACCCTGCATCTCAAGTGCCAGGCTCCAGCACTCTCTGCAGCCATATGCCTGGACACCCACCTCTTGCTTATGGCACATGCCTATCTGCTTGTATTTCCCCTCAGTCTGAGTCGAGACTGATTTTTTGAAGGAGTAATTGCGGCACGTTCCCACCATGCCTGTCCTGCCCGCCTGACCTGCGGGACAAGATTTAGAAAAAGTGCGGCGGCGCGTGCTGAGCGAGAGAAGGCGGCAAGACTCCCGCCGGAAGAGAGGCTGCCGCGGGGTGCCGTTGGCTTTTAAAAGCACCACCAGTGACATGGAGAGCCTGAGCGCTCCTGAGCAGCAAGCATGTGGAGAAATGGCCGTGCCGAATCCAGCCAAGAGCCCGGGAGTGCCCTGCCGATCCCGTAGGTTGAAAAGCAGCTAGTGTTCCTGAGGATGCTGGGCCAGAGCCATCAGAGCCATCCACTTAGACCATGTGGAGTCTGTTGCATGATGTGGTGTGGAACCTTTGCCTTTGAACATCCAATTCAAAACTGGTAATCTGGGAGCTAAGAGAAGTTGTGATTCAGTTCCAATTACTTCAGAAGCTGCTTTCACGCCTTCATAGGCAGCTAGAATCTCTTTCTCTGTTGGAGTATAATTAGCCTCTGAACCTCTGTAACCTCGACTCCAAAAACCAAGAGGTCGTCCATGTGTCTCACCTGGAGCTCTTTGCCACAAGCACCAGGTTGGACCATTGTCACTTGCAGCCATGTACAAAATGTTCTTAATGTCTGGACCATCTTGGAAAGGTCTCAGACCCATTGCTTGAACTACCTCTTGCTTTATCTGGTCAAAGGCTGCTTGTTGTTCAGGTCCCCAGTGGAAATTGTTTCTCTTTTGAGTCACATCATACAGAGCTTTCACAATCTGACTGTATCCAGGAATGTGCAGTCTCCAAAATCCCACTCTCCCCAAGAAACGTAGAGTTTCTTGCTTGTTCATGGGATTTGCCATGGTAGAGACTCTGTTTACCACATCCACTGGAATGTGTTGGCATCCATCCTGCCACCGCACTCCCAGAAACTGGATCTCTCTGGCAGGTCCTTTCACCTTGTCTTGCTTGATGGCAAAACCTGCATTCAGAAACATGTCAATGATTTTGTTACCTTTCTCGAAGACTTCCTCAGCAGTTCTACCCCAGACGATGATATCATCGATGAACTGGATGTGTTCTGGAGCACCACCTTTCTCCAGAGCATTGTGGATCACTGCATGACAGATGCTGGAGCTGTGGATCCAGCCCATTGTCAATCTGTTCAAAGTGTACTGGATTCCTCTCCAGGTGAAAGCAAACTGAGGCCTGCATTCTTCTGCTATGGGAATAGAGAAGAAGCCATTAGCAATGTCTATGGTAACATACCATTTGGCCTCTTTGGATTCCAGCCCATACTGGAGTTCCATCATGTCTGGTACTGCTGCACTCATAGGTGGAGTTACTTCATTGAGGGCTCGGTAGTCGACTGTCAGATGACAGTCTCCATTCTGCTTTTGCAGAGGCCACACTGGACTGTTGAAAGGTGAATGAGCTTTGCTGATGACTTTCTGACTCTCCAGCTGACGATTCAGAATCTGAATGGGCAGCAAAGAGTCACGGTTGGTTCTGTATTGTCTGTGATGCACAGTCTGAGAAGCAACCGGCAATTTAATGTGCTCAATTTTGTGTTGTCCCACCACTGCAGATTCATCAGAAATCTCAGGTCTAACAGACAGCTTCAGTTTTTGTCCATCAGTTTCTACAGATGCTACTCCAAAAGCCCATTTGTATCCTTTAGGGTCTTTGAAATGCCCTTCTCTCAGAAAATCAATTCCCAAAATAAAAGGTGCGTCAGGTCCGGTCACAACTGTATGCTTCCTCCACTGTTTACCAGTTAAACTTATATCAACCTCCACCTTAGTTAACTCTTGAGATCCACCAGTGACTCCCAGAATAGTTATAGCTTCTGATCCCTGATAATTTGATGGCATTATGGTGCACTGAGCCCCTGTGTCAACCAAGGCCCTGTACTTCTGAAATTGTGAAGTGCCAGGCCACTGGATTTACACATCCCAATAGATTCTGTAATCTCTGTTACCCCTCTCCTCCCCCTGGCGGGAGGCAGGGCACCCCTAGTTATGGGGAACATGCCCACATGTGCAATGAGCACAGTGTGCAGTGTTAGAACTGGAGCCACTGTTGGAGCTATTAGAGTTGTCCTGGGAAACTGTAGAAGTAACAGTTACCCTTCTGGTATTGCTACCTCGGGTTCTGCCACTTTGCAGTTCCCTCAGTCTCCTGAAAAGATTAGCAGTTGGTTGACCATCCCATCTGTTCATGTTCTCACCAAACTGATCACGCAGAGTTACCCAAATACTTCTACGTGATTGCCTTGGTGGTCTGTTTTGGTTGGATCTGTTTTGGAATTACCTGATTTGGAATGACATCCTTGGAGGACGTCTATGCCTCACAGAGGAAACTTGTATCCATCTGGAGGAAGAATTGGAATTATCTCTCTGTGTCAATTGGGATATGGTATTTTTAAATTCATCCTTCAGCTCTTTTATGCAATTCTTTATCTCACCAGACAGAGTTTCAGTGGCTGAAACCAAAGAAACACGTGTTGTGCTATCCTCCAATTGCCTCATCTGATCAGTGAATTGGCCAACCATAGGAGGAGCTCCGCCATAATTTTTTGCCACAATTCTGCTTGCCAGAATATTTGCATAATTAGGAGGAGCAAGTTTGATGAGCTTTTTAGCAAGACCAGTTCCTACAGGAATTTCATCAGGATTCAGAGTCTCATGGCCACCATAGAGTACCTCTCTGACCGCAAATTCTCTCAGACACTTAATTCCCTCATCTATGGTAGTCCAGGGTTTAGGATTCCGTGGAAGATCATCTCGGGAAGGATATCTCATGAGAGTTGCCATTAAAAGGTGTATCCACAGAGTAACCTTACCGAGAGTCCTGCCTAGATGTCTATC
This sequence comes from Colaptes auratus, assembly GCA_015227895.2. Lineage (NCBI taxonomy): Eukaryota > Metazoa > Chordata > Aves > Piciformes > Picidae > Colaptes > Colaptes auratus. The sequence goes on from CM026897.1 coordinate 61,603,358, forward strand.
TATTCCATTATCCTTTGAGAGAGTTCCTAACTGAGCTGCTGACTTGTCTCCAACTATTAGAGCTGGAGCACCTGTATTGTAGCATCTACCAAGCCAAGCTAGAATTGGGTCCTTATCTGCTCTGATGTAATCCTTACGCATGTTTCTAAGCTCTTCCCTCAGTGAAGAACAGGTCTCAATATCATCTGTCTCCTCTTCTGACTCCTCTTCCTGAACTTCTTGTCCCAATGATCTTACTGTCACTCTCCTAAGAATCTCTTTAAACTCAGGAGTACCACCTCTAGTTGTTCTCCTATCAGCAATTTGCCCTGCATCTCCATCCAGTGATGATCTCAACAACTCAGCTATATATTTAAGACAAACCTTCTCCTCCTTCTCAGCAGGCTCTCTTAAAGCAGAAATTCCCTCACCAGCATCAGCATCTTGCTGCTCTCCCCCATCAGCAATCTGGATCAGCTTTGCTCTTTCCACATCTCGTTTTTAAAACAGCTACTTGCTTAACTGGAGCTGTGTTTGAATTTACAGCTGCCTTAACAAAGGCTGACAGGTTTTGAGACAGATCAGCTGCTGTGGAGGACTCTTCCAGTCCTGCCGAAGAAGAAGGAGGAAATGGCTTTGCCTCTCTAATGGCTGCCGAGGACATGGGAGCCACCATGTTAGGTGCTGCCGCTGCCACTGCAGCTGGCTGATTGCCAGAACCACCAACAGCACCGTTCAGAGCAGCCTTTCTGACAGACATTTTAGTTCTATCCTTAACTGATACAGATTCTCCATTCTCCTCATCACTAGATATCTCTGGAGTAGAGTTAGAGCTATGCTTTCTTCTTTTCGATCTATGCCTACTTACAAAACAGGCCTTAGATACCTTCTTCTCCTGGTACAGCACATATAACAAGTACGCAATCACTATCACCAGCAGCAGATTCAAACATATCACATAAATCACCTTTGGATCCCAGCCATCACTTAAAACTACTCTCTCACCTACTGGGATCTTAAACTCCTTTATCTCTATGGGCAGAGTGGTTGATGTCACATTTCTGTATCTATTAAGCCAAAAGAATCCCAGGCACCAGTCATAGACAAGCTGAATCTTATACTTAAACCATAAGTACAAGTTATACATTAAGTATCTGCCTAATCAATCCTAGAACATGCTTATAGATAAGGACCCCAAAAATTGAAAAAAAAAACCAGACACTCTAAAATCCAATACACTTTCATGTTTGCAACTCCGACTTGAGCAGACAATAAATCAAGCAAATTTTGCCCTTCTTCTGGACAGCAAGTATCCACAAGCCCCACGTTGGGCGCCAATTAAAAAAAAATATGTGGCAGGGTGAGAAAGTTCTCCCCCCACACACAAAGATACCACAGCTAACTCAGTCAGAGAAGCAAATTAAATAAGCTGTATTTACAAGCAAAAATGGAATGCAGATGGATATGTACAAAAATATACAATATTTACAATATATACAGAAATATACAGCAATTAATGTAATACAGAAGACCTACAGCTGGAGGAGGGTGTCCCCCCCCGCCCCTGTACCATCCTCTCCCTCCCTACCTCCCCATTTTTCCCAAAAATGGTTAGAGAGAGAGAGAAAGGCAATTAAGGAGAAAATTCTGTTAGCTCAAAGCATGTGCAAGAATTAGTTTTCTTATCTGGTTAGCTTTGTTAATTCACTGTCAACTCTGTCTGGCAGCTGCTGCTTCAGAAAGAGAGAAACAGGCCCACAGGAACAGAAGGAACAGACTGAACTGACTCAAACTGAACTGAAACTTAAAAGTTGCATTCTACCAATCTACCAATGAAATTAGTTCAGAATATCTTGTTTTTCAAAACATTCAGCCAGAGTGTTCCATCAACTGTCCCTTTCTTAAAGGCACAGCCTAAACGGTCACAAATACCTGGCTTCCTGTGTCCACCCACTGGGCTGGACTCCTTCGGGACAGAGGAAGCATCCTTCATATGAACACAGTAGGGGCACCCAGGCCAAACTGCTACAGAGGCTCAACGTGTGGCTCCTTGGAGGGATGGAAAAAGCGATGATGAAGCCTGATTGCCCCAACTGGCTTGCCCCAGGGGCGGAAAAAGCCACTGAGTAAATGTAGATGCAAATAAAAGCTTGGCTGAGAAGTTGTGAGGTTCTTCCAGGTGACCAGGTTATCCAACGAGTCCACAAAGAATTCACACAGCAGAAGAATGACTCTGTGTCGCTGGGAGGTTCCATCATATGAGGAAGAAGGACTGGAATGGACTAATACTTGAGCATGAATGAGAAACTGTGTGGAACAACACCCAGGTGAAGATGCTAGATGTCATCAGAAGAGTTCTAATTTAATGATATGTTTTGGGTGCAAGAATTATGGTATAAAATAAGGGGTGGCATGTGGTGGTTCAGGCATGCCCCAGGGGGTCCAACCCAGTGGGTGGGCACAGGAAGCCAGGTATTTCATCCCATAATACTCTGTTCCCCTATAAAACATCAGCGGGGGGTCCTCTCTGCCTCTTTCTTCCCTCACTACTGCCTGAGTAATGGAATGAGCTGCCTCTCTTGGGCCTGGCTAGGCCCAAGGTCGGGTTGGGAGAAAGATCTCGGGGGGGGGGGGGAGGTTGGGTGTACCCCCAGGTCGGGGGGGACATTCTTGGATATGTTTTGGAATCTCTCTCTCTTGTCACGGTGCTTGTGGTTCACTGTAAAACTTTCATTGTTTTCCCATTTAAACTTTCCACCATTTTTTGCAATCTGTTTGTCTGAGTTTTCTCTTTTGCCCGTGGTGGGAGAATTGGTTTCCCAACCTACTACAAGCAGCTGGAACAGAAGTGAGTTCAGCAGCAGACACAGGGTCCCAAAGACTGCCTGGTGGTGCTGTTTCTGTGCAAACCCCTTCTGCTTCTACTTCTACAGATCTTGCTGTGAATTTCAAAGCAGCTCATGGTAAGCAGGTTGCTGCTTTCAAAAAATGGGGCATATGTAAGGCAGAAGAACATCAAGATCCTTATGCTGAACAAGATCCTTCTGCTGATTAGGCACCTTCTGTTAAAAAGGATCCTTTTGAAGAGGAAGAAAAAGTCTGCCATAGAGATTGAGCTGAATTAATGAGGCAACCAGTGGATGGTGGAGATACAGGACAGGGTATGGGTCCTGCTAGGTTAGGATCTAATGGAGGTGCTTCTGAACTTAAAGAGGTCCTACAGAGGGTAGCAGCAGGATTATAGGGACAGCAGCTTCAAGAAGATGAGGACGATGAGGATGACATATAGTCAGATAATGCACCCAGGCAGGAAATTAGGGATGTAAGAAAAGATTACATTAGAGGAGATAATGAGCCAATTCTGAACTGGCTAGGAAGATGTTATGAGACAGGAGCTCCTGCTTTAGTGGTAGGTGACAATTCAACATCGCAGCTTCTTACTGTCTTGAAGAATAGTGAAATAGATAGGCATCTAGGCAGGTGTCTTGGTAAAGTTTCTCTGTGGACATGCCTTTTCCTGGCAGCTTGTGGTAGTTTGAGCCTTAACTAGGATTTAAGAGCTCAGATGGGGGGGAGCAAAGCTGAGAATCCCTCCCCTGCCCTCTTCCTCTTTCCTGATCAAGAGAAAAGGGAAGGAGCAAATATACCAAGAAATAATTTGGAGTTGGTTTGGAAGTAGAGTGGTAAAACTTTTCTTATATATATATTTTATGTAAAACCCAGGAAGAACAGGAAGGGTTCATAAGGGTAAGGAACAAGGATGGATGGGGAAATATATGTATACAAAACCAGTCCTTTGAAGAGTCATGGATGTATCAGGCAGGAGGAGGACCAGGCCTGACCATGTGGCAGGGAAGAAGGAAGCCAGCAGCAGTCCTCTTGTCCAGGCAAGGCAGAAGTGAAAGAGCCCAAATGGTTACAGTGTCTTTCTTTTTATAGGCTTGGTGGACAGGGAGGGGGTGTGGAACAGACTAACTCAGTTCCCCAGGGGAAAAATGCACTCCAGGGGAAGCAAGGCTCTCACAAGCCCTCCCCCTGCCTGCTTTCAGGATGGGTGTAAGCCATCACACAGCTCTTATGAGGCACCCATCCAGACATGACCTCCCATAGAACCCTAAGCCTTGGAACACCATGGATGAGGGAATTAAGTGTTAGAGAGAGTTTGCTGTAAGAGTAGTGATGTATGGAAACCATGGTACTCTGAATCCTGATGAAATTCCTGTGGGAACAGGTCTTGCCAAAAAGCTCATCAAACTTGCTCCTCTAATTATGCTACTTTTCTGGCAAGAATAATTGTGGCAAGAAATTATGAGGGAACACCTCCTACTCTTGGCCATTTCACTGACCAAATGAGACAACTGGAGGATAGTCTCACACGTGTTTCTTTGGTCACAGACATAGAAATTCTGTCTGGTGAGATAAAGAATTGCAAGAAAGAGATGAAAGCGGAACTTAAAACCTCCATATCCAAATTAGCAAAGGGAGATGATTCCAATTCTTCTTCCTCCAGATGGATACAAGTTTCAGCTGTTAGAAACAGATGTCCTCCAAGGAGGCCATTCCAAAACAGGTCAAACCAAAGCAGACAACAGAAGCAATGATGTGGGAGTATTTGGATAACTCTGTGTGATCATTTTGGTGAAAACATGAATAGATGGGATGGACAACCTACTGCTGATCTTTTCAGGAGATTAAGGGAACTGCAGAGTAGCAGACCCCAGGGTAACAATACCAGCAGGGTAGCTGTTACTGCCTCAGTTTCCCAGAAAAACCCTAATAGCTCCAACAGTGATTCCATCCCTGACACTAGATGCTGTGCCAACTGTAGATGCAGAAGTATTCCCCATAATTAGGGGTGCCCTGCCTCCTGCCAGGGGGAGGAAAGGGATAATGGAGATAACAGAATCTATTGGAATGTGTACATCCAGTGGCCTGGCACTTCATAATTGCAGAGGTACAGGGCCTTCGTTGACACAGGAGCTCAGTGCACCATAATGCCATCAAATTACCAAGGGTCAGAGCCTATAACTATTCTGGGATTCACAGGTGGATCTCAAGAGTCAGCTGTGACTTTTTGGTGCCAGTTCAAAATTGGATTTGTCAACTGGAGGGTTAGAATGTCATCAGCAAAACTCATTCACCTTTCAACAGCCCAGTGTGGCCTGTGCAAAAGCAAAATAGAGACAGGTATGTGACAGTTGACTTCTGTGCTCTGAATGAAGTAACTCCACCTATGAGTGAAGCTGTAACAGACCTGATACAAACCCAGTATGAGCTGGAATCCAAAGAGGCCAAATAATATGCTACCACAGACATTCCTAATGCTTTCTTCTCTATTCCCATAGCAGAGGAATGCAGGCCTTAGTTTGCCTTCACATGGATAGGAATCTAATATACTTTCAATCTTTTGCCCATGGGATGGGTTAACAGCTCAAGCATCAGTCATGCAGTGATCCATGATGCTCTGGAGAAAGTTGGAGCTCCAGGACACATTTATTTCATATCTGGGTTAAAACTGCTGAAGAAGTCCTCAAGAAAGGTAACAAAATCATTGAAATTGTCTTGAAAGCAGGTTTTGCCACTAAGTGAGACAAGGTGGAAGGACCTGAGAGAGAGATCCAGTTTCTGGGAATGCGGTGGCAGGATGGTCACCATCATATTGAAGTGGATGTGATAAACAGAGTCTCTATCATGGTCAATCCCATTAGTAAGAAAGAAACTCTATGTTTCGTAGGTACAGTGGGATTTTGGAGACTGTGCACTCCCGGACTCAGTCAGATTGTGAAACCTCTTTATGATGTGACTTGAAAGAGAAATAGTTTCCAGTGGGGTCCTGAGCAACAAGCAGCCTTTGACCAGATAAAACAAGAAGTAGACCAAGCAATGGGTTTAGGACCTGTCTGAAATGGTTCAGACATTAAGAACATTTTGTACACAGCTGCAAGTGACAATGGTCCAACCTGGTACTTACGGCAAAGAGCTCCAGGTGAGGCACATGGACATCCTCTTGGTTTCTGGAGTTGTGGCTGTAGAAGCTCAAAGGCAAATTATACTCTAACAGAGTAAGATATTCTAGCTGCTTATGAAGGAGTAAAAGCTGTGTCTGAAGTAATTGGAACTGAGTCACAAAATCTTCTAGCTCCAAGATTGAATTGGATGTTCAAAGGTAAAGGTTCCCCACCACATCATGCCATAGATTCTACATGGTCCAAGTGGATGGCTCTGGTATCACACAGAGCTTGAACGGGAAATCTTGAAAGACCTGGTGTGGTGGAGGTGATCACAAGTTGTCTTGAAGGCACTAACTGTACAAAACCTCCAGAGAAGGGGGTAACTCATTGTGGTGGGTTAGCACCCTTTTCTGAGAACAAAAGAACAAAGCAGGGTGGAGGGCTTGCAGGTACTTTTCACTCCCTGCAGGGCATTTTTCACCTGGGAAGCTGAGTCTGTTCCACTCCCCCCTCCCTGCCCAGCTAGGGTATAAAAAGCAGGACATCGTAGCTGTTGGCCCTGCTTCTCTGGCTCCTGCCTCTGCTGGATGAGAGCTACTGCAGCTGCCCTCCTGCTCCTCTGCCACATGGTCGGACCTGATCCTTCTCCCTGCTGCATCCACGTTTCCTCGGAGAAAGGCTGGGTTTGTATTATTCTCTTGTTTTTGTCCCCCTCCCATCCATCCTTGTTCCTTGCCCTTGTGAACCTTTTTCCTGTTATTGTTATATATACATATATATATATATATATAATATATATATTGCTTAAAGACAACTCTTTACCTCTCTACTTCCAAGCCGACTCCAAATTATTGTTTGGTGGATTTGCTCCTTCCTTTTCTCCCCTCTCTGTTGGGAGGGAGGAAGGGGGGGAGTGGGGAAAGATTCCCAGCCTTGCCCCCACCTGAACTCTTAACTTCCAGTTAAGGCTCAAACCACCACACTCATGCTGAGGAAGCTCCTCCTTACAATGAACCTTCTGATGATGGAAAGAAATATGCTTTGTTCACAGATGGTTCCTGTTATCTTGTTGGAAACATGTGGAGATGGAAGTCTGCAGTGTGGAGTCCTACATGCTGAGTTGCAGAGGCAAAAGATGGAGAAGGAGAATCCAGTCAGTTTGCAGAGGTAAAAGCTGTCCGGCTAGCTCTCGATGTAGCTGAATGTGACAGATGGTCAAAGCTTTAGCTCTACACTAACTCATGGATGGTAGCCAATGCTCTGTGGGGTTGGCTAATGGATTGGAAAAAGAATGGTTGGCAGAGAAACAGAAAGCCTATTTGGGCAGCTGATCTGTGACAAGATACTGCTGTTTACATTGAGAGAATTCCAGTGAAGGTGAGACACATTGATGCTCACATTCCTAAGAGCAAAGCTACTGAGGAACAGCAACACAACCATCAGGCAGATCTAGCTGCAAGAGTTCTCAAGTAGACATGGACTCTGATCTTGATCTCAGCTGGAAACACTGAGTTGTTCTTAGCTCGGTGGGCTCACGATTCATCAGGACATCAAGGCAGAGATGCAACCTACCAGTGGGCTTGTGAGAGATTCATAGACATTTCCACAGATGCTATCACACAAGTCATCCATGACTGTGACATTAGGGCTGCTACTAAGTAGGCAAAGTGAATTAAGCCCTCATGGTATGGTGACTGAGGGTCCAACTTCAGGTATGGTGAGGTCTGACAGATTGACTATATCGCTCTACCTTGTTCTCGATCTGGTAAGCAATATGTGCTTACTATGGTAGAGGCAAACACTGGATGGTTGGAAACTTATCCAGTTCCACATGCAGCTGCACTTAACACCATTCCTGGTCTGGAGAGACAAATCCTGTGGAGACACGAAACTCCAGAGAGGATTGAGTCAGACAATGGAACTCATTTCAAAAACCATCTTGTGAAAAACTGGGCCAAAGAGCACGGCATCGAGTGGATATTCCACACTCCCTACTATGCACCAGCTGCAGGGAATTTTGAATGCTACAACAGTTTGCTGAAGACCACTCTGAAAGCCATGGTGGGGTTGATCTTTGAAAAACTGGGAGAAGCATGTAGCAGAAGCAACCTGGCTGGTAAATAGTAGAGGTTCAGTGAATCAAGTTGGACCTGTAACACTAAGATTTGTTATGAAAGGTAGAACGTGATAGAGTTCCTGTTGTCCGAGAAAACAATCTGTTGGGTAAAACTGTTTGGGTATTTTCTCCTTCAGAAGAAGCTAAACCTGTCCAAGGGGTGGTTTCTGCTGAAGGTCCTGGTCACACTTTACTGGGTGATGCAAGAGAATGGTGAAATTCAGTGTGTTCCAGAACTAAATCCAACTTTGGCTGAAAGAGTTTAAATTTAGTATGTTCTATAGATACAACATGGTGCCCAAATGAAGAATCCATGGGGAATCTATGGTGCAAGAACCCAAAGGACCCTGAGAGCCCTGGGTCCCCCATGAGTCCCTGTTCCTTTTCTTTGTCTAATCTGCAAAGACACAAACTGTTTTCTTATTTCCTGGTTTTTGACCTTTTGAATCATCTACATCTGAGATAGCCGGAATGGACTACGAGCTTTATTTACTCATATTTGTAGATATAATTTTCGATTAGATGGATAGTATTAGCAGCCAATGGAACTGTTGGAATAGAATAGAATAGAATAGAATAGAATAGAATAGAATAGAATAGAATAGAATAGACCAGGTTGGAAGAGACCTTCGAGATCATCGTGTCCAACCTATCATCCAACACCATCTAATCAACTAAACCATGGCACAAAGCACCCCATCAAGTTTCCTCCTAAACACATCCAGTGACAGCAACTCCACCACCTCCCTGGGCAGTCCATTCCAATGGGCAATCTGTCTCTGTATGAAGAATTTCTTCCTAACATCCAGCCTAAACCTCCCCTGGTGCAGTTTGAGACTCTGTCTTCTTGTTCTGGTGCTGGTTGCCTGGGAGAAGGGACCAGCCCCCACCTGGCTACAACCTCCCTTCAGGTAGTTGTAGAGAGCAATAAGGTCACCCCTGAGTCTCCTCTTCTCCAGGCTAAGCAACCCCAGCTCCCCTCAGCCTCTCATCATAGGACTTGTGCTCCAAACCCCTCCCCAGCTTTGTTGCCCTTCTCTGGACATGTTCCAGCAGCTCAACATCTTTCCTAAACTGAGGGCCCCAGAACTGGACACAGGACTCTAGGTGTGGCCTAACCAGTGCAGTGTACAAGGGCACAATGACCTGCCTGCTCCTGCTGGCCACACTGTTCCTGATGCAGACCAGGATGCCATTGGCCTTCTGGGCCACCTGGGCACACTGCAGGCTCATGTTCAGGCTACTGTCAACCAGTACCCCCAGGTCCCCTTCTGCCTGTCTGCTCTGCAGCCACTCTGACCCCAGCCTGTAGCACTGCAGACTGTGGTGGTTTTAGGCTATGCCTTTAAAATTTAATTATAGATTTTGAGCAGAAAAGTAGAAAAATGTAAGTAAATCACTCTTGGGTGTAAAAAGGAAAACTAAAGATAATTCTACAGAATTCCATTGGAGAAATGTCTGCTATAAGACTGCTTGTACAAAAACATTCTGAGGGCTTCTCTTCTCTGCTCACTTTGCTGGGGAGAGATTAACCTGCTTCTGCTGTCCTCTTCTGCATTATTTTGGTTAAGTCTAACTGCTGGTTTGTCCCTGCTCATTTCTCCCCTTTAGATGAGGGAAGTGGGAGCGAGGGCATGCAGAGGGACAGTTTCCCTGGTCTCTGACCAGGGTGAGTTTTGTGTTGTTTTTAATTGTAAATATCTGTAAATATTGTAAAATAATGTGTATTTTGTACATAGTAATTTCATTCCATTGTAGAATGCAGTTTTTCTTCTAAATACAGCTTCCATTTGCTTCCAACTGAGTTAATCTGGCAAAGTTAATGTTGGGGGGAAATCTCAACCCACCCAGAGGCACTTTGAAAAGCTTAAGAGTGGGGTGAGTGTGACCCCTGTGAGGTTCAACACGGCCCACTGCAAAGTTCTGTACCTGGGTTGGGGCAACCATCGGAATCAATACAGGCTGGGGGAAATATGGGTTGGAGAGCAAATCTGTGGAGAAGACTTAGCAGTGGATGAAAAGCAATGTGTCCTTGCAGCCTAGAAGGCCAAACATATCCTATGCTGCATCAGAAGTGTCAGCAGTAAATCAGGGGAGGTGATTCTGGCCCTCTGCTCTGGTGAGATTCTATCTTGAGTACTGGGTCCATGCCTGGAGTCCTCAGTACTGGAAAGTGACAAACTTGTGAAACGGGTCCAGAGGTGGCCCCATAAATAATCAGACAGATGGAAAATCTCTCCTGTGAGAAAAGGCTGAGAAAGCTGGGGTTAATCAGCCTGAAGGAGAGAATATTGCTGTGTTTCAATACTTATAGGACACTTAAAAGAGAGATAAGAACAGATGATTTAGTAGGGCCTGTTGCTATAGAACAAAGGGTAATGGTTACAAACTGAAAGTGGGGAGGTTTATATTAGACAGAAAGAACTTTTTTTTACTGTGAGGGCTGTGAAACACTGGAACATGGTTGCCCAGGGATGTGGCAGATGCTTCATCCCTGGACACACTGAAGGCCAGGTTGGATAGGGTTCCAAACAACCTGGTCTGGTTAAAAATCTTGCTGCTCACTTCAGGAAGTGTAGACTAGATGTCCTTTAAAGATCCCTTTCAGTCCAAAATATCTATGATTCTGTGTGTTCATGGAAGAAAATAGCACATACCCTTATGTATAATGCAACATAAGCCCTGTTTAGAAATGGAGATACAGATATGAATGCCTGGTTTCTTTAAATTACTTGAAAGACATGCTTCGATTCTGAAGTCTGTTGATCAGGTCTGTGCCACTACTTGGCAAATCAGAGCTGCTTCCTATTTGTTGGGAGGGAGAGTGACAAAATGAGGCGTGTTGCATGGTTTTCCAGTACTGAGAGACAGAAAAAAGAAATACATGAACTCTTGTACTGGCTACAGTAAAGATAGTCTCAAATACAGTCTCCTGAAACAACTTTCTGCAAACAGAAAACATTGAAGGCTACTGAAAACAGCTTTCCTTTTCGTGCTCCATTTCTCTCCTTCCTTCCCCCCTGCACCCTTCTGCCATTAATTCATCTCAAAGATATTTGGCACAGGTGTTTATGTAACTGTGATACACTGGAAAAATTCCAACTCAGATTGATGTAGCTCAAAAAGTTCCTAAACACACTTCCATCAGAATGGTAAGGTGGTCTAGATCTATAGTAAATGACCAGCTCATGAAATTCTGCAGTTTTCCTCTAACCTCCAAACCCATGTTCCTTAGCACTGTTGTGCATCAATGAATCCATTGCTAGTAATGAATTTCTTGTTAGGAAAAACATGGCACTACTGATGTAAGCCAGGTGAAAGTTTAAGTGGCTCTCCTGCTTTTATTTTCCTTGTGATTTGTGTGGAAAACACATATCCTGTTGCTTTACAATAGTCTAAGTTGGTTCAGACAGTTTGCACTAAATAATTTAAATGTGGTGGAGAAGATATTTAAGTCCCAGCTGTCCCAAAATATTACTTTACAAGGTTGCAAAAATTACTGTTAGGAAATAAAATCTGCCTGCATATTATAGGTATTTATTTAACATTATGAAAAAGAAAAGGTTAATAATTTTATTATTAAAAATAAATAAATAATTCTATTGGCAAATTTACATGCATTCATTTGAAACAAAGTATCATTTCAAAGCAAAATAAAGGAATCTTCAGTACACATAGTCATTGAGAGTCTTTGGCTGTTAAATCTCCTCCCTTTTCTCTGTGTACGTGACTTTGCCTGCTGTTCATCAGCCTTGATTTTGATGGGATGATTTTTAGTCAACTGCCTCTATCATTTTGGCACAGACAAAAATCCTTTAAAAAAATGTTACACTTCATCAAAGTGTATCATGAGACTCACGGTCATTATCTCAATGGCTGCTCTGATGTGCTGCAATTGGCAGGGCCACAGACAGTGGGGAGTGCATTAGAAGAAAGCCAGTGCTTCGTGTGGAAAACTGGCAAGACTCTCCAAGTCCCTGTCAACAACTCAGTGCTCTGATGTGATGCACGGAGTGCTGATTATGCTCTTGTTTCTGTAGGAAGTAAACAAGAAAATGAATTCCACAGCACAACACAGCCTCTTTGTATCTTCAAAATGGTGTGGCTGGAAGCCAGCCAGCCTCATCAAAAGCTTGGCCGTTTGTGTCATCAGGGCTCTGGTGCTGATGGAGGCTTTGATTACAGTTTGGATCAAGCATGGAGACCTTTCATGGACAACCACTCAGTAAATAAAGGCATTGATAGGTTGTTGGGTCAATTTAGCCATGAGGGTGCAGAGCAAAGTCCTTTTGAAAAAAATTATGGATTAGCTACACAACCAGTGCCACTGTAGGGTCTTATTTCTCAAGTAACTTCATGACTGCTTTCCAGCTTGGCAGGGACTTCATTCCTCTAAAGCTAACTCCAGCATGTGCTTGTTATCAATAGTGCAGCCCAAAGGATTAGGCACAAAGCTCTTTACAATATAATGAAAACAGCTGTTGAAACAACAATCAAGGCAAACAATAGTTTGCAAGAAAAACTATTAATTATGCAAAGTTATGCAGAAAAAAGATTTTCTTTCACTCGTAACAACCTAGTGTGACTGACAGAAAGTTAGACACCTTCTCCAATGTTGATTTAAAGGTGTCAGCAAGTGGTGTCACTTGTAATAATATTCACCATTTCTTGTTTTTTTAATGTTTGAGTAGATAATAGTTTAAAGCCTGTGAAGTCTCTGTGGCATGGCTGTAGCAAGGACAAGTAATCCAGTAATCTAACAGCTAATATTTCATGTATAGACAGTTAATAGAATAACAGGGTGTCACTGCTAAACAACTCATTGGGTCAGGACCTTTTCTTAGATCAGATCAGCAAGCACAACTTCCTGATGAGGTTTTACAATTAAGTCAGGATTTAGCAATCAAAACATGGTTGAGAATCCAGGACAAAAATCTGATATTACGTTTTTCTACCATCCAGCAGGGTCCAACAGGGCCATTTGATTCCTTTGTTGATAGCTTACAGAGAATAGAATAGAATAGACCAGGTTGGAAGTGACCTTCAAGATCATCACGTCCAACCCATCAACTAATCCAACCCACCTAATTAAATAAACCATGCAACCAAGCACCCTATCAAGTCTCCTCCTGAACATCTCCAATGACGGTGACTCCACCACCTCCCCAGGCAGCCCACTCAAATGGGCTACCACTCTCTCTGTGCAGAACTTCTTCCTAACATCCAGTCTAAACCTCCACGGTGCAGCCTGAGGCTGTGTCTTCTTGTTCTAGTGCTGCTTGCCTGGGAGAAGAGACCAACCTCTGCCTGGCTACAACCTCCCTTCATGTAGTTGTAGAGAGCAATAAGGTTACCCCTGAGTCTCCTCTTCTCCAGGCTAAGCAACCCCAGTCCCCTCAGCCTCTCATCATAGGACTTGTGTTCCAAACCCCTCCCCAGCTTTGTTGCCCTTCTCTGGACATGTTCCAGCAAGTCAACACCTTTCCTAAACTGAGGGCCCCAGAACTGGACACAGGACTCAAGGTGTGGCCTAATCAGTGCAGCATACAGGGGGAGAATCACCTCCTTGCTCCTGCTGGCCACACTGTTCCTGATGCAGGCCAGGATGCCATTCGCCCTCTTGGCTGCCTGGGCACACTGCAGGCTCATGTTCAGCCTCCCATCAAGCAGTACCCCCAGATCCCTCTCTGCCTGGCCGCTCTCCAGCCACTCTGACCCCAGCCTGTAGCACTGCATGGGGTTGCTGTGGTCAATGTGCAGAACCCGGCACTTAGATGTATTAAATCTCATGCCATTGGATTCTGCCCATCTGTCCAGCCTGTCGAGGTCCCTCTGCAAAGTCTCTCTACCCTCCAGCAGATCAACTCCTGCCCCCAGCTTGGTGTCATCTGCAAATTTACTGATGATGGACTCAGTGCCCTCATCCAGATCATCAGTAAAGATGTTGAAGAGCATGGGGCCCAGCAGTGATCCTTGGGGAATGCCACTATTGACTAGCCTCCAGCTGGAGGTGGTACCATTCACCACCACACTCTGGGCCTGGCCCTCCAGCCAGTTCCTAACCCAGTGCAGAGTGTTGCTGCCCAAGCCATGAGCTGCCATCTTGGCCAGCAGTTTGGTGTGGGGGACAGTGTCAAAGGCCTTGCTGAAGTCCAGGTAGACCACATCCACAGGCCTCCCCACATCCACCAGGCAGGTCACTGGATCATAGAAGGAGATCAGGTTAGTGAGGCAGGATCTCCCCTTCCTAAATCCATGCTGGCTACGCCTAATCCCTTGGCCATCCTGTAAGTGCTGTGTGATTGCACTCAAGATGACCTGTTCCATAATCTTGCCTGGCACTGAGGTCAGGCTGACAGGCCTATAATTCCCTGGCTCGTCCAACCGGCCCTTCTTGTGGTTGGGCACCACGTTGGCCAGCTTCCAGTCTTCTAGGACCTCTCCAGTGATCCAGGACTGCTGTAAAATGATGGAGAGCGGCCTGGCCATCTCATCTGCCATCTCTCTCAGCACCCTAGGATGGATCCCGTCCACTCCCATAGACTTGTGGGGATCCAAGCAGATGAGGAGATCTCTAAATACCCCCTCCTCCTGGGACAGAGCGAATCTATGCTGCTCCCTGGCTCCATCTGACAGCTCTGCAGGCCAGCTGTCCAGAAGACATTCTGTCCTGCTAGTGAAAATTGAGGCAAAGAAGGTGTTAAGTACCTCTGCCTTTTCCTCATCTTTTGTTACAACATTACCCTCTGTGTCCACCAAGGGATGGAGGTTGTCCTTGCCCCTCCTTCTGCCATTAATATATTTATAGAAGGATTTTTTGTTGTCCTTCACAGCAGAGCCCAGTCCAAGCTCCAAATGTGCTTTTGCCTCCCTAATTTTCTTCCTACAAGACCTATCAACATCCTTAAACATTCCATGGGTTGCCTCACCTTTGTTCCAAAGTTGGTACACCGTCTTTGTTTCCTTTAGTTCTATTAGAAGTTCATTGCCCATCCAGTGCTGACCTCTGAAGTTACTGCTCTATGCTACTATGAACAATGTTTTAAACAAGCAGTATGACATATGGCTATTTAAGTGTATTCTTCCCTTTTGCGCTCTGCCTCCTCCTTTTATGTAGTGTCTTGCATCATGTGCTTTTGTGGTGATTTCCTTAAAGGCAGGCACTTTTACAAATCACTTACCACAGGTTGCTTCCAACAGCTATACCCACCCGTTTCACACTTCTTTCACTGACCATAGGCCCCTACCTTATTGTCTTCCTTTTCACTGACTCTCATAAATTCATCATTTCTCTATTTGAAGTCTCCATCCTTGACTAGCAGCAACAAGAATTGGCTTATGGACTTTGAATACATATTCCACCCTCTTGCCTCCTTACAGCACCTTGAGCTGTTGAGCATCAAAGAAGTCCTATTTAAAATGTTACTAACTTTGCAGATATAAACACTGTCTTATGCCTCCAACTACTGTTTATTTCAGTCTGCCAGTTAATTGGCATACTCTAACACCCTTATTAAGCTAACTTGAAAATATTGCTTCATAATGCCTTGGGAATTTAACTAATTTCATGCTAGAACTTAATAAGTAGAATCTGACACTTTCATATCTTCACTAATCCATTAGTTGACTGTAACTCCTTTCAGGGGCTGGATGAAGGCCTTATTAGTCATAGGGTCTCTACTCTAAACATGTCAACACAATTTAGTACAGTATAAGCACTAAAATGAAATTGACTTTCTGAATAACAGACTTTCAATGACATCCCCAAATGTAGTTTCTGATATCCACTTTGAAAGCTTTCTTCTAAGCAGGATTTTATTCTATTTGAGTTTTTTCCCTGGAGGAATTTTTATTTAGCAAGTAATATATAGCAGGGACATAAAATGAAGCAAAATAAAATAATCAATGCATACTGGATAAGATTCTCAAATGATGCAAATGGAGTTATAACAAGTTATGCTATTTAAGTATGTCACCCAGTATTTAAATCAATACCCTGTAAAGCTACTTCCTTCTAAAGTCCACCACTTCATCTGTTAAATATCTTAATTTCTCTCTTTTTTCTACCCAGTTTCATAAAGTGGAGAGTTGTTTTATTCATGCTGACTGATGCTTTAATGTTGGATCTTCTGTCACGAGTGTGTTTACAGCAGCCTGCAAAAGTTCACTAGCAGATTTTCTGGCAATAAAATCCAGTTAATGCACATTTGCTTAAAATCTAAAAAATAATTTTATTACAGGAAAATGGTAATTTAGACAAAAAAAATAAATATCCTATACATCAAGTTGTAATTTCTTTTTTTACTAGAGACTTCTAAAGATCATCTGAAATTTGAAGGCGATTATGCTTGTTATCCAGATGTGATTTTTTTAATCATTGTGTATTTTTTTAATTACTATTTTACTTTTTAGCAGTGTTTATTCAGTGGTACTTCTCATAGCTGTCACACCAGCACAGTGCTCCAATCTCTTCATTAGTCATTCAGCTCATGAAGCTTAATTGGACAAGGGTAGAGCAAATTTGACAAACATCACAGCAGCAGAAAAAGCAATCACTCTTTCAAGACGAAAATTTGCTTGATGTCTTACTGTGTAACTCATTTACTCTCCTTGGGCATCATGTGACCTGAATGTTAATCAGCCATTGATTGGCTTCTTTCCATGGACAGTCATGTAGTGAGAATATTAATGGTCTGGAACTGGCAACAGCATTGGTAGGCAACCTTGGGATTGGTTGCCAGGTTAAGATATGGAGATAAGTGGATGTTGATGAACACTTGACAGAACTTCACAGAAAATTAAGGTCCTAAAATACCATGAGAAAGTCTTGTCAAATCAAGCATGATTATCACTGAATGCTTAAGGAATTCATCATCTGCATGAAATTGATACACTTCAGCACCAGCAGGCCCTGCAGTCAACCAGGACTCATCAAACATTTATTTATATGTGTTCACCAAATCACATTAATTCTGAGAGTTACAACATGCTAAGAATGAAGGTTCTTTTACATTCAATCTAATTTATCGATGACAATAATCATCATTAATAATATGTCAAATTATATTGCAGTCATTTTATCCATGCATGCTATTTGGAAATCAGTGTTAAAGCATCCCATAGTAATTAACAATTTGTAAATGTGTTCAGGGCCTGAAGGCATCAACCTATCATGATGGAAAATTACATTTTAAAGATGGAATTTATTGATACATATTCTGATCTAACTCTCAATATAAATTATAACATGTAATAGTAGATGTAATGTTTTTATGATGATATTAGGGCTAACAATCATTGAAGGAAGTGTGTCTCTCTTTCGAAACTATTTTGGGCCAAATTCTGCTCTAGAAACAGAAAGCCCTTATATAATGGCTTCATATGAATCAACAACTGATTTGTTAGGTTTTGTTTTCTCTTTTATTTTTCCCTTCTTTTGTGGGTCAACTTTCAAATAATTGACCAAAATCTGATAGCTTTTAGTATAGATTTAGCAAGGTTCTGTAAGTACAAATAAGTGTCTTCACTATATAAATATTAACAGCTGCAACTGTTATACTGTAATTACACATATCATAACAATGCACAATCCAGAATATTTAATTCATGAACTGTAGTAAAAAAAAATTGTTAATGTATTAATTAGTCACATTGTTATTAAATAAATACCTTGTTATTAATTTAATATTAATAACAGTGTTATTAATGTATTACATTCTGTTCTTGACACTATATTGGTGGGTGGGTGGGATTTTGTTGTTATTGGTTTTCTCTTAGTAGAAAGAAACATCAGAAACTGCAGATTAACCCCAGAATCCCCTATTCTTAGGAAGTCATTAAAGCAAAAACTGCTTCTGCTGAAACACTCTTAATAGTTGTTTTTTCACAGTAGCTATTTCATGGTACTGATTGCTTTAATAATACTTTTACAGTCTCTTGACTTCTAAAGTATTACTGTATCACAAAATACTTGGGCTTAAACTATATGCTAGACAATTAAGTTTTAAGGGAGCATGTATATCCTTTTTGGCAGGGTTGATTACAATAATTTTCACACACACATACATATACACCCACAAAATCATGCTTTGGCTTAAGGAATTACATGTAAATAATAAGAGGGAAATAATCTGTTGTTTCTTATTTTCCCTGTTCTAATCTCTTGGGATCCTGGTACTGCTTCTCTCTCTTTGGAGGCTCTCTTTCTTGATTAAAGGAATACGCTCCAAAGGCTGGTTCCCAGGCTCTTTGATCTAATCTGATCTGATCTTAGCTGATCACTTCAGCAGGACATTGGGGAATTAATAATAAGCAGCTTTGCCACAAGTGTTTAATAACTCAATACAACCTTCTTATGGCTCCGAGCTGCTCATGTTCTCATCCAGTCAACAGTTTACCGTGTAACAGATTGGACATCCCTCTGAACCTAAGGAATTTTCATGCACTGTGAAACTAATCACTTCCAGTTTCTTCACAAATCACACAAAGCAGATTTCAGCATCTTAACAAATTGAAAAAAAGAAAAAGAAAGGAATGAAGGAATTCATCCACTCAGATAATATACTGGGTAGGGACACAAGGAGGGGAAGAGGTATAATCTAAATTCTGTGATCTTACTTAATTTGTTTCTTATCTTCTTAACTTTCACAAGCATAAAATAATTCAGGCAGACTAAACCCTTCAAGCCCACACCCTGACAGAAAACATGTAGTTCCTACAGCAATCATGTTATTTTTGTCCTTGTAACAAATCTTGAGTTTGCTGGCAGCAAGGAATCAACAGGTAACATGACATGGCATTGAAAGGTGTTTTAACTTCCCATCACAGGTATCTTCTAATGGTGAATGGATAAACAGAAGGGGTGCCTTCATGTGAACAGCAGAATCAAGGTTACCTTTTATGGCATTCAGCGCAGTAACATCTTCAGAATGGATCTAGTGCAAGATTTGTTTAATCCTTACACCTTTCTGTATGACATCCCTCCAAAGAAATTATGTTTTATTTCCAAATTTCAGGCATTGGAACAAGAATAAAAGCCGTTGACATTTAGGCTCTGACTATCATATCCAAACAACCAGACACAGAGACTCTGAAAGACATAAGAAAATGAAAGGAGCGTTGCAACAGAGACAAGGCTCAAGATATGATACAGATGGAAACCAAACTTTAGATTCATGAGGAAGAAACTACAAAATCTAGAAGTTTTGCTGTATGGATATCACAGTATCAGAGTATCACATATCACAAACAAAATAGGGATCAACTGACAAATTTAAAATTCACCACCATCAAAAAATTTAATTCACAAAATCATTTTAGTGTGTTCTGAAAAAACTAGACAGTCGATACATGGTACAAACAACAGGGCATATTAACATGGGTTAATTTGAAAAAATTTGGAAAGGAATGCAGAAGGAGGGGATTTGGAAGGAAAAATTTCAAATGGAAGGAATTTCAAATGAAGGAATTTGGAAGGAAGGAAGGAATTCAGAAAGAAATAAGAAAGAAGGAAAAAAGAAAAAAAGCAAATTGGAAGGAAGGCATTTGGAAAGAATTTGGAAGGAAGAATATGTAACGAGGGAAGGAAGAAATTTGAAAGGTAGGAAGGAAGGGACAACTTAAGAAAGAAAGGAAAGAAGGAAGAGGAAGAAATAAAGGAAGGAAGAGAGGGAGGGAAGGAGGGATTGATGGAAGGAGGGAGGAAGAAGGAAGGAAGAAGGAAGGAAGGAATGAAGGAAGGAAGGAAGGAAGGAAGGAAGGAAGGAAGGAAGGAAGGAAGGAAGGAAGAAAGGAAGGAAAGTAGAAACCCCAGTAAACTCTCTCCCGGCCACAATCAGTGTACAGTGATAGGAATGGCAGAATGTGTAAAGTGTTATCATAATTTCTCTGTATAATAACTATATTTATTTTCATTGTCTTCATCAGGAATCCTTTCTGTGTCATATGATATGCTTTGCTCAGAAAGTCTGTTTTCCAATGCATTGTGTGTTTCTACACACGCATCCTAAACAAAACAAAACAATAGAACAATAACAAAACCCCATAAATGTTCTCAATACTCTTCTTTGTAATACATATATCTGTATCAGTCTGGTGCAAGTATTTCTGCCCTTTACCTAAACTGTAATGTATAACCAATGTATTACATCCAGCCTGCCGAGGTCCCTCTGCAAAGCCTCTCTACCCTCCAGCAGATCAACTCCTGCCCCCAGCTTGGTGTTGTCCTCAAATTTACTGATGATGGTCTCAATGCCCTCATCCAGATCATCAGTAAAGATGTGGAAGAGCATTGGGTCCAGCACTAATCCCTGGGGCACACCACTAGTGATCGGCTGCCAGCTGGATGTGGCACCATTCACCACCACTCTCTGGGCTCTTCCCTCCAGCCACTTCCTAACCCAAAGTAGTGTGCTCCTGTCCAAGCCATGGGCTGATAACTTGGCCAGGAGTTTGCTGTGGGGGACTATGTCAAAGGCCTTGCTGAGGTCCAAATAAAAAAAACCACTCTCTTACACATTCCCTTATAGTACTTAGTCTTACCCCTTCTTCATTCAGCTCATCCATCAGGCTGAGCAGATCATTCACCTGTTCACACCTAAGACAGATGTTGTCTCAGCGCCCTCCATTGCAAGTGCCAGGCTCCAGCACTTTCTGAAGCCCAGGGCCTGGATTCCTACATGCTTGTGTATGGCCTCTGTTTGGATACCCACCATTTTTCTAACAACAGCTTTTGGTCAAGTTATAACCATGGCTAGATATTTACAAGCAACTGACCTTGCAGGCATCTGAGACACGCCAGGATAGCTCACCCTTGATTAGCTTTGCTCAGTGTCCTGGGGCATTTAAGTAACCCACGGTGGCTGGGGCTTGGCCCACAACTATCCCCGCCTCCTTTGTAAGAGAAACTGGTACCCAGTCAGGGGCTGCCTACTTCTCTGAGCTTCCTGGTTACAGAAAGCCCACATGGTCACCAAATTAAAAAAAGAAAATGATTTCCTGGTCTGCTGCAGGGACTGACTGGTTGTGATCATGGTTACGTGGTTGTTCTGAGCGATTGATTGTAGTTTCTCACCAAATTGTAATGTTGACTTGAAAATCAGACTATTTTCTGAAGATATTTCTATGAAAAATCTTAAGATTCAAAGTGAAAATGACAAAGATAGGAAAAATGTTCTATTTTAAGGCAAATCCAATTTTATCCTTCAGAGATTTGTAATGGACATTTCATCAATGGCATGATGAAAGATGCTGCATTTCACCTTCACCTGCTTGCAATAGATGATTTTCTGGGAGTATAGATTAAATAAACTCTTCAGAGATCAGTGAAAGTATATAGTTGCAATCATATCTTATTATATCTGCAAATCCCATTAAAAAAAAAAAATCTGTGTTCTTGCAAGCCCAGTTTCTGGGATTCATAAATTTAATCATATGCATAGTTTGCACAAGAACTTTTACATAATCTAATGCATCTTAATTTAGAAATACTTTAAAATATTTACTTTTAAAACAATCTCTCTAAGCATATGATGCAGCACTAGTGTGGTGGGTTTAGGCTAAGCCTTTAAAATTTAGTTATAGATTTTGAGCAGAAAAGTAGAAAAATATAAGTAAATCACTATTGAGTGTAAAAAGGGAAAAAAATAAGATTATTCTAAACAAACTCATTGGATAAATATCGAGAATAAGATGTCCTGTACCATAACAATTCTATTTTTCTCTTCTGATCTTGGCTGTTTTTCTTTGCTTGGGAGAGATAATATGCTTTGGCTGGCCTTGGTTAAGTCTAACCAACTGCCTCTCTCTGTTCCTTTCTCTCTTGGAATGGGGCAGGGGGTTTGGGGGGGGGGGGGCGGGAGAGGAATGGCTTCCCCGGGAGGGGAGGGAATCCCTGGGGGATTTTCCTGTTGTCTGCTAATTGTAAATATCTGTATAATATTGTAAATACTGTGTATTTTGTACATAATCATTGCATTCCATTGTAGAGTGCAGTTCTTCCCAGATGACTGGAAGCTGGCCAACGTGGTACCCATCCACAAGAAGAGCCCGAAGGATGAGCCAGGGAAGCATAGGCCTGTCAGCCTGACCTCAGTGCCAGGCATGATTATGGAACAGGTCATCTTGAGTGCGATCACACAGCACTTACAGGATGGCCAAGGGATCAGGCCCAGCCAACATGGATTTAGGAAGGGCAGGTCCTGCCTGACCAACCTGATCTCCTTCTATGATCAGGTGACCCACCTGGTGGATGTGGGGAGGCCTGTGGATGCAGTCTACCTGGACCTCAGCAAGGCCTTTGACACCGTCCCCCACAGCAAACTCCTGGCCAAGCTGGCAGCCCATAGCTTGGACAGGATCACACTGCGTTGGGTTAGGAACTGTCTGGAGGGCCGATCCCAGAGAGTGGTGGTGAATGGTGCCACATCCGGCTGGCGGCCAGTTGCTAGTGGTGTGCCCCAAGGATCAGTGCTGGGCCCAATGCTCTTCAACATCTTTATTGATGATCTGGATGAGGGCATTGAGTCCATCATCAGTAAATTTGTGGATGACACCAAGCTGGGGGCAGGAGTTGATCTGCTGGAGGGCAGAGAGACTTTGCAGAGGGACCTCTACAGGCTGGACAGATGGGCAGAATCTGACGGCATGAGATATAACACATCCAAGTGCCGGGTTCTGCACATTGGCCACAGCAACCCCATGCAGTGCTACAGGCTGGGGTCAGAGTGGCTGGAGAGCGGCCAGGCAGAGAGGAACCTGGGGGTGCTGGTTGATGGGAGGCTGAACATGAGCCAGCAGTGTGCCCAGGCTGCCAAGAGGGCCAATGGCATCCTGGCCTGCATCAGGAACAGTGTGGCCAGCTGGAGCAGGCAGGAGATTCTCCCCCTCCACACTGCACTGGTTAGGCCATGTTTTGAGTCCTGTGTCCAGTTCTGGGCCCCTCAGTTCAGGAAGGATGTTGTCTTGCTGGAACGTGTCCAGAGAAGGGCTACAAAGTTGGTGAGGGTTTTGGAACACAAGCCCTGTGAGGAAAGGCTGAGGGAGCTGGGGTTACCTAGTCTGGAGAAGAGGAGACTGAGGGGTGACCTTCTTGCTCTCTACAACTACCTGAAGGGAGGTTGTGGACAGGTGGAGGTTGGTCTCTTCTCCCAGGCAACCAGCACCAGAACAAGAGAACACACTCTCAAGCTGCGCCAGGGGAGGTTTAGACTGGATGTTAGAAGGAAGTTCTATACCGAGAGAGTGATTGTCCATTGGAATCGGCTGCCTGTGGAGGTGGTGGAGTCACCATTATTGGAGGTGTTCAGGAGGAGATTTGATGGGGTGGTTGGTGCCATGGTCTAATTGTTTAGGTGGGTTGGATTTGTTGATAGGTTGGACGCGATGATCTTGAAGGTCTCTTCCAACATGGTTTATTGTATTGTATTGTATTCCTTGTAAATACAGTTTCATTTGCTTCTAACTGAGCTGGTCTGGCAAAGTTAATGCTGGGGGGTAACTTCAACCCATTACAAAAAAGTAATTGTCATCTATTCAACATGGGGCAATTGCTTGATTGATTAATTCCTGCTCAGATTAAGGAAGCAAAATGAAGCTGTTTTGGGTTTTGTTGCATTTGATATATTCTGCTCTAATGGTGATTCTGTGTAGGTGGGGTGTGGCTCTGATGTTAGATAAGCTGGGAAGATTTTGGCATATAAATTTTTCCTTTGGTTTAAATACAAGCTGAAAATGCTGTATGACCAATGCTTGGGATTTCTTTGGCTTAAAAGTTATGATAATGTGACTGTAAGTGTTCCTGCAGAGATATACGAATTCAGCATTCCTGTTTCTGAGAGCTATGTAAGCAGTTGGCATCCAAAAATTATTTTTTTCTATGTGTGATTATGTTATTGGTAATAATTAATGTGTTCTTGTTAATTGCACCGTACCGAGAGAGGTGTGCAGTGAATAGGTGTTCTATTTTCAGACTCTGCAGATGTAGACATTGGAGGTCTAGTAGGAACTCAAATGCAGAAATTTCTAGTGACAAGGAAGAAACAGAAACAGGGCATACAGAAGGAAACAGGCTGATAGGAATTAATAGGAAAGCACCTCTGAGTGAGGTCAGCAGCAGTTCTGACGTTCAGCCAGTGGGGGGAGGCGGGGAGGGAGGCAAATGCAGCCCACAACAGCAGCAGCCACAGTTTCACCAGCAGCTATGAGTCAGGCAGCCACTGGGTCCCAAAGTCCACCTGCCAATGCTGTTTCCTTGCAAACTCCTTCTGCTTCTGTAAAATCCGCTGGAAATTTGAACGCAGATCTAGTTAGACAAATAGCAACTTTGTATAAAAGGGGCAGACAGAAGGCGGATGCAGAGGCACAGAGGCAGAATAACAGCAAGAACAGCAAGATCACTCTGCTACTCAGGGACCGTCTGTTTAAAAGGACCCTTCTGAAGATGGAGAGAAAGTTTGCCTTAAAGATATAGCTGAATTACTGAGACCATCAGTGGATAGCGGAGATGCAGGACAGGCTATAGGTTCTGGTAAGTCAGGAGTTAATGGAAGTGCTTCTGAACTGAAAGAGGTCCTACAGAGAGTATCAGAAGGATTACTGGGACACGAGCTTCAAGAGGATGAAGATGATGAAGACAAAGATGATATACAAGCAGCTAACACCTCCAGACAGGAAATTGGGCATGTAAGAAAGGATCACATTAGAGGATAGAATGAGCCAATCCTAACATGGTTAGGCAGGTGCTATGACATGTGGCGCCCTGCTTTAGTAGTGGTGGACAAATCAGTATCTCAGCTTGGAACCCTCTCAAAAGATAGTGGAATAGATAGATATCTAGGCAGGTGTCTTGGTTAGGTTTCTTTGTGGACACACCTTCTACTGGAAGCTCTTATGAGGTACCCATCCAGAGATGACCTTTCATGGAACCCTAAGCCTTGGAACACCATGGATGAGGGAATTAAGCACTTGAGAGAGTTTGCTGTGAGAGAAGTGATGTGTGGAGACCATGGTAATCTGAATCCTGATGACCTTCCTGTGGGAACAGGTCTTGCCAAAAAGTTCATCAAACTTGCTTCTCCTCATTATGCCACTATTCTGGCAAGCAGAATTATGGCAAGAAATTATGGGGGAATGCCTCCTACTGTTGGCCATTTCACTGACCAAATAAGACAACTGGATGATAGTCTGACACAAGTTTCTTTGATCTCAAACATTAAAACTCTGTCTGGTGAGATAAAGAATTGCATAAAAGAGCTGAAGAAGGAACTTAAAACTTTCATATCCAAATTGTCACAGGAAGATAATTCCAATTCTTCTTCCAGATGGCCACAAGTTTCAGCTGTTAGAAACAGATGCCCTCCAAGGAGGCTATTCCAAAATAGATAGATACAATCAATACAGATAGAACAGGGTGTATATAAGGAAGCTGCCTGAGCAGCAAGAGGCCTGGTTAGGAAAGCCAAAGCAGAGTTCCAATTGAATCTAGCCAGGGAGGTCAAAGGGAGAACTAAGAACTTCTACAGGTATATTAATGGTAAGAAGAAGAGTAGGGAAGGTGTGGGCCCCCTCAGAAAGGAAACTGGTGATGTGGAAAAGGCTGAGGTACTCAATAACTTCTTTACCTCAGTCTTCACTGCAAGGGCCTCCAGCCACACTCCTGGAGTCATGGCAGACAATGCCAGGGACGGGGAGGAAGAACTGCCCATCATAAGTGAAGCTCAGGTTCGTGATCACCTGAAGAACCTGAAAGTGTTCAAGTCCATGGGACCCGACGGGATACACCCACGGGTGCTGAGAGAACTGGCAGATGAGGTTGCTAAGCCGCTCTCTATTATATTCCAAAAGTCATGGCAGACTGGGGAAGTCCTCACAGACCAGAAAAGGGCAAACATTGCTCCCATTTTCAAAAAGGGTAAGAAGGAGGAACCAGGGAACTACAGGCCAGTCAGTCTCACCTCTGTGCCTGGAAAGATCATGGAGCAGATCCTCCTGGAGGCACTACTGACTCAGAAGAGTAGTGAAGAGGTGATTGGGAGCAGTCAGCATGGCTTTGCCAAGGGCAAATCCTGCCTGACAAACCTGGTGGCCTTCTATGAACAAGTGACAATATTAATAGATGAGGGGCGAGCAACTGATGTTGTTTACCTGGACCTGAGCAAAGCCTTTGACACTGTCCCACACCACATCCTGGTCTCCAAGCTGGTGACACACGGGTTTGATGGATGGACCACCAGATGGATAAAGAACTGGCTTGATGGCCACACCCAAAGAGTGGCTGTCAACGGGTCCATGTCCCAGTGGAGGCCAGTGACAAGCAGAGTCCCTCAGGGATCAGTCCTGGGACCAGTCTTGTTCAACATCTTTGTGGGTGACATGGACAGTGGCATTGAGTGCACCCTCAGCAAGTTTGCTGATGACACCAAGCTGTGTGGTGCAGCAGACACGCTGGAGGGAAGGGATGCCATCCAGAGGGACCTTGAGAGGCTGGAGAGGTGGGCACAAGCCAACCTCATGAGCTTCAACAAGACCAAGTGCAGGGTCCTGCATCTGGGTGGAGGCAATCCCAGGCACAAATACAGGCTGGGCAGTGACTGGCTGGGGAGCAGCCCAGAGGAGAGGGACTTGGGGATGCTGGTGGAGGAGAAGCTCAACATGAGCTCTCAATGTGCACTTGCAGCCCGGAAAGCCAATCAGATCCTGGGCTGCATCAGGAGAAGTGTGGCCAGCAGGTCAAGGGAGGTGATTCTCCCCTTCTACTCAGCTCTGCTGAGACCCCACCTGGAGTACTGCATCCAGTTCTGGAGCCCCTATTACAAGAGGGATCTGGAGGTGCTGGAGGGTGTCCAGAGAAGGGCCACGAGGATGATCAGAGGGCTGGAGCACCTCTCCTATGAGGACAGACTGAAGGAGTTGGGGCTGTTCAGTCTGGAGAAGAGAAGGCTCTGAGGTGACCTCATTGTGGCCTTCCAGTATCTGAAGGGGGCCTACAAGAAGGCTGGGGAGGGACTTTTCAGACTATCAGGTAGTGATAGGACTAGGGGGAATGGGATGAAGCTGGAGGTGGGGAGATTCAGGCTGGACATGAGGAGGAAGTTCTTCACCGTGAGGGTGGTGAAGGCCTGGAATGGGTTGTCGAGGGAGGTGGTTGAGGCCCCGTCCCTTGAGGTGTTTAAGACCAGGCTGGATGAGGCTCTGTCCAGCCTGATCTAGGGTAGAGTGTCCCTGCCCATGGCATGGGGGTTGGAACTAGATGATCCTTGTGGTCCCTTCCAACCCTAACTGAAACTATGAAACTATGAAACTATGAAAATAGGTCAAACCAGAACAGACAACAGAGGCAATCACATGGGAATTTAGACCACTGTGCGTGATCAGTTTGGTGAGAACCTGAACAGATGGGAAGGTCAATCAACTTCTGATCTTTTCAGGAGATTAAGGGAACTGCAGAATGGCAGAGCCTCAGGTAGCAATACCAGAAGAGTAGAGTAGAGTAAAGTAGAGTAGAGTAGAATAGAATAGAATAGAATAGAATAGAATAGAATAGAATAGAATTCAACAGGTTGGAAAAGACCTTTGAGATCATCAAGTCCAACCTATCATCCAACACTATCTAATGAACTAAACCATGGCACCAAGTGCCCCATCCAATCACTTCCTAAACACCTCCAGTGATGGTGACAGTGATGGTAGCTGTTACTTCCTCAGTTTCTCAGAAAAACTCTAACAGCTTCAACAGTGATTCCAACTCTGACACTAAATGCTGTGCTAACTGCACATGAGGATGTATTCCCCATAACTAGGGGTGTCCTGCCTCCCACCAAAGGGAGGAGAGGGACAATGGAGATAACAGAATCTATTGTGATACATATGTTCAGTGGCCTGGCACTTCAACATTTCAGAAGTACAGAGCCTTGATTGACACAGGAGCTCAGTGAACCATAATACCATCAAATTATCAGGGATCAGAGCCTGTAACTATTCTGGGAGTCACTGGTGAATCTCAAGAGTTGACTAAGATACAAGTTGACATAAGTTTAACTGGTAAACAGTGGAAGAAACATACTGTTGTGACAGAACATGATGCACCTTGTATTTGAGGAATTGATTTTCTGAAATAAGGGCATTTCAAAGACCCTAAGGATTACAATGGGCTTTTGGAATAGCAAAAGGAGGAAATGCAAATGGAATAGCAAAATGGAGGAAAATTGAAGTTGTCTATTAGACCTGAGCTTTCTGATGAATCTGCAGTTGTGGGACAACATGAGATAGAAGATATAAAATTTCCGGTTGCTTCTCAAACTGTGCATCACAGACAGTACAGAACCAACCCTGACTCTTTGTTGCCCATTCAGAATCTGATTTGTCAGCTGGAGAGCCAGAAAGTCATCAGCAAAACTCATTCACCTTTCAACAGTCCAGTGTGGCCTGTGCCAAAGCAGAATGGAGACTGGCATCTGACAGTCGACTTCCATGCCCTGAATGAAGTAACTCCACCAATGAGTGCAGCTGTAACAGACCTGATAGTACTCTGCTATGAGCTGGAATCCAAAGAGGCCAAATGGTATGCTACCACAAACATTGGTAATGCTTTCTTCTTTATTCCCATAGCAGAGGAGTGCAGGCCTCAGTTTACCTTTACCTGGAGAGGAGTTCAATACACTTTTAATAGATTCCCTCAAGGCTGGGTTCACAGTTCAAGCATCTGTCATGCAGTGATCCATGATGTTCTGGAGAAAGGTGGTGCTCCAGAACACATCCAGTTCATCGATGATATCATCGTCTGGGGTAAAACTGCTGAATAAGTCTTCGAGAAAGGTAATAAAATTATTGACATTCTCTTGAAAGCAGGTTTCACCATTAAGCTAGACAAGGTGAATGGACCCTCCAGAGAGATCCAGTTTCTGGGAGTGCAGTGGCAGGATGGTCACCATCACATTCCAGTGGATGTGGTAAACAGCCTGTACCATAACAAATCCCATGAACAAGCAAAAAAATACCTTTCTTGATAGGGATTTTGGAGACTGCACACACTTGGATACAGTCAGACTGTGAAACCTCTGTATGATTGTTGTGAAGAGGTTATTAAATTTAATGAATATGAAATATGAAAATATTATTTTTATTATCAAATTATTAATAACCGATGAATCAACAACTTATATATATGTTCTAGTGCACGTTCGTGAAATACATTCCATAAATGGCTTAGTATTATGATTAGAACTTAATTAAACTATCTACAGACTATTTGTATGTTTATATAATGAAGAGTGCAGTTCCACCGCTTGGCCACTAGATGGCGACTCGGTGGAACGCGGGCGGCTTCTGGCTATGTACAACAATATTAGTCTTTCTGTGCGTCAGCAATAACTGTGCTACACACGGATACTTTGAGTGCTAGTGGGTGGAAAGCACGTGGAAGATACTTTGTAGCTGTTGTTTGTAGCAAGGTGGGGGTCCGGCCGACTACTGCTGCTGGACTGATTCCTAGTAGACTTGAAACGGTGGTGTTGGGTATTACCTCCTCTCTCCGCAGCAGTGGAGAAGGAATGCTGGAACCTGGGCTTAGCTCAGAAGTAGGTTCCCTTCAGGACTCGGTCGGTTCCCTCCAGACAATAGGGATAGGTCCTGGTCAGGTTCGGCCCGTAGGGTCGGCTCTGGAAGTCGGCTCGCATGGCAGGGCGGGGCGACGGTTGCCGGTAGGCGGGTTCAGAGGTTCCCAGTCGGACAACAATAGCTATGGGGTCGGCCCCGTGGCGACGGGTCTTGGGGCTGAGGTAAACAGCCTCGGAGAGAGAATGTAGCTGCGCTGAGCTGCGGCTTCTCCGTTACTGGGCTTAAAGGAACAGCGGGACGACCGGGGCAGTCCCGGGTTTGGTGCAGTATAGGCACGACCAATGCTTTAGTCTTCCCTGTGGTTACAGGGCTTGGAGTGGCACACGTGGCGGCTCTTCTCCCGCTATGGCGGGGCTAGGTATATGCGGACTTAGTCTCTAGTAAGTCCCTTCTCCCCGACAACTGGGCAGATCTTACCCTCGGGGGCTGGTCCAGTCCTCCGGTAGCACGGTAGGCTCTCCCGGTCGATACGACTGGCTGTGGTGACGCTGGCTTCTCGGGCTCAGCAAAGGTCCTCCCTCTGGGATGATCCTCACGATCAAAGTGCTTCTCATGATGCAGAGGCTTCAGTATGCGTGCATGTATGATAGAAGCTAACAACAAGAAGCTCAATGGCAGAGGCTGTGGCTCGAGAGCTGCTCTCTCGAGCAAGTACAGAGACAAAGTGAAAGAGAGGGCCAGTAGTTTACCCACAGGGGTAATACTTATAGATTCCTCGAGGCTGGGTTTGACCAATGGGCACTCTCATAGACAACTGGCTTCAGCCTATAGAAAGCGTGAAGCTGAAATTGTGCCCATACTTGGTAATTGCACAAGCACTCCATGCGCTGAGTGCGTGCTGGCCTGGCTAATGCCTTGGCTTTTATCTTCCTCCTGAAGGAGGGGAAACTTGTCCCCATGCTGGGACCAGATCTAGTATCTGGGCAGAATGTGCTTTCACCACAATGATGTGACTCAAAAGAGAAACAGTTTCCAGTGGGGTCCTGAGCAACAAGCAGCCTTTGACCAGATAAAGCAAGATATAGTCCAAGCAATGGGTTTAGGACCTGTCTGAACTGGTCCAGACATTAAGAACATTTTGTACACATCTGGAAGTGACAATGGTCCAACTTGGTGCTTATGGCAAAGAGCTCCAGGTGGGACACTCAGATATTCACTTTGTTTCTGGAGTTGAGGCTACAGAGGCTCAGAGGCAAATTATACTCCAACAGAGAAAGAGATTCTAGCTGCCTATGAAGGAGTAAAAGATGCTTCTGAAGTAATTGGAACTGAATCACAGCTTCTTCTAGCACCTAGATTGCCTGTTTTGAATTGGATGTACAAAGGTAAAGAAAGGTTCCACACTACATCATGCCACAGATGCCACATGGTCTAAGTGGATGGCTCTGATAACACAGAGAGCTCAAATGGGAAATTTTGAAAGACCTGGTCTGGTAGAGGTGATCACAAACTGTCCTGAAGGCACTAAATGTACAAAACCTCCAGAGGAGAGAGTAACTCATGCTGAGGAAGCTCTTCCTTACAATGACCTTTCTGAAGATGAAAAGAAATACGGTTTGTTCACAGATGGTTGCTGCCATGTTGTTAGAAATAAATGAAGATGGAAGTCTGCAGTGTGGAGTCCAACATGCCGAGTTGTAGAAGCAAAGGATGGAGAAGGAGAATCCAGTCAATTTGCAGAGGGAAAAGCTGTCCAGTTAGCTCTCAACATAGCTGATTGTGAGAGATGGCCAAAGCTTTATCTCTATACTGACTCATGGATGGTAGTCAATGTTCTGTGGGGTTGGCTAAAGGACTAGAAAAAGAATGGTTGGCAAAGAGAAGGAAAGCCTATTTGGGCAGCTGACTTGTGGTGGGACATTGCTGATCAAGTTGGGAGAATTCCAGTGAAGTTGAGACACATTGATGCTCACATGCCTAAGAGCAAAGCTACTGAGGAACAACACCACAGGCAGATCTATCTGCAAGAGTTTCTCAAGTAGACATGGATTCTGATCTTGATCTTGACTGGAAACACTGAGGTGAGATATTCTTAGCTCAGTGGGCTCACGATTCATCAGGACATCAAGGCAGAGATGCAACCTACCAGTGGGCTTGTGACAGATTGTGATGGTTTAACCCAACTATATCAACAAAGTTGTGACCGGTTGAGGCTATGCCTTTAAGAAAGAGACAGTTGCTGAACACTCTGGCTGAATGTTTTTGATATTTGAACAAAAACAAGATAGTCTAAACTAATTTCATTGGTAGATTGTAGAATGCAGTTTAAAGTTTGGGTTCTGTTAGTTCAGTCTGGTCTGGGTTCAGGCTGGGTGCAGTCTGTGCTTCTCTGTCCTGTGGGCTGGACGGCTTCTCTCTTTCTGAAGCAGGAACGGCCTTGAGTTAACAGCTAACCAGATAAGAAAGCTAATTCTTGCATGTGCTTTTGAGCTAACAGAATTTTCCTTCCTTAATTGCCTTTCTCTCTCTCTCTAACCCTTTTTGGGAAAAAAGGGGAGGTAGGGAGGGAGAGAGGGGGGTTCAGGGAACCCCCCTGGCTGGCTGGAGGGAAAAAGGCTTTTCTGCATTATGTTCATTGCTGTGTATTTCTGTAAATATTGTAAATATTGTATATTTGTGTACATATTCATTGCATTCCATTTATGCCTGTAAATGTAGCTTTCATCTGCTTTTCCGACTGAGCTAGCTGTGGTTTCTTTCCTTCTGTGTGGGGAGGGAACTTTCTCACCCCACCACAAAAGTCTTGGCTGAACTCAGTCTGGAAAGCGAATGAAGGAGCTGTATTTTACAAGCAATAATGGAATGCAGTGAATATGTACAAAATATACACTATTTACAATATTATATAGGTTTTTACACAGCACAGAAATCCTCCTTGGGAAGGAGGACACTGCTCCGCTGTCCCCCAGACTCTCCCTCCCTTTTCTCTCTGGTTAATTAGAGGACAATATAAAAGGAAAGATGTTAGGGAAATTTCAGTTAGTTCAAAAGTGTCATTAGAAAGATAGTAATGCTTATCTCAGAGTTGTTAGATGATAAGTGGTCTCTGTCCAGGAGCAGCATGCATGCCAGCAGAGGGAAACGGAATGAGAAAAGAATGTAAGATCATACAACTACATCCCACACATGTGACCAATGAAATTTGCTTAGAATTATCTTTCTTGTTTTTCCTTTTTACACTCAGCTGTGCAGATAGAGAATTTGCAGCTGTCTTTCTTAAAGGCACAGCCTGAAACTATCACACAGATCCATAGACATTTCCATGGATGCTATCACACAAGTCCTCCATGACTATGACATTTGTGCTGCTATTAAGCAGGCAAAGCAAATTAAGTCCTTATGGTATGGTGACTGAGGGTCCAAGTACAAGTATGGTGAAGATGTGTGACTGTATCACTCTACCTGGTTTTCGATCTGGTAAGCAACATCTGCTTAATATGGTAGAGGCAAACACTGGATGGTTGGAAACTTATCCAGTTCCACATGCAACTGCACATAACACCATTCTTGGTTTGGAGAGTCAAATCCTGTGGAGACGCGGAACTCCAGAGAGAATTGAGTCACACAACAGAGCTCATTTCAAAAACAATCTTGTAAAAATACTGCACCAAAGAGCACGTCATTGAGTGGATATTCCACATTCCCTACCATGCACCAGCTGCAGGGAAGATTGAATGCTACAACAGTTTGCTGAAGACCACTCTGAAAGCCATAGGGGGTGGATCTTTGAATGGCTTCCCTGGTCTGTGACCATCGGGTTTTGCATATTGTTTGCTAATTGTAAATACCTGTATAATATTGTAAATACTGTATATTTGGTACATATTCATTGCATTCCATCATAGAGTGTAGATTTTGCTTGTAAATACAACTTCATTTGCTTCTGAGTTGGTCCAGCAAAGTTAGTGCTGGGTGCTAACTTCAACCAATTACAGCTAGGTAACAAATAAATCAGATATCTCTTCAAGAATGTGTCAGAAGGGTGCATACACCCAGAATTATGTCCCTACATGTTTTGCTCAATCCCCCTCTTCTTCTCCCTCCCTTCTGGAGTGGGCATTTTAGCCTAGAGATGAAGACAAAAGGCCAGGCACCATCTAGCCTGGGTAAACATCAACATGCCTAGACTTTTTCCCCTCCCTGCCTAGTTGGGGTAAACAAGAATCATGCATCTTGCTTTGAGATGCTTATGTTTGTACTTATGCTTCTTCCATGTATGGAAGAACTCTGGTCAAATGCTCTGCTATAGGTTAATTTGGATTGGATTGGATAATTCAGGCATTGAGCAAATTATAAATACTAGCAAAGCTATAAACCACCTTGTCCTTGCCTGCTGTCCAGAAAGAAACCCAGTCAATCTTGTTTGCTACCTGCGATAAGCCCTGTACCTGCCTGAAAACCTGGAACCAAGCTGTGCCTCAGTTTACATGGAATCAGTAAAGAACCCATTGCAGCAACTAGCTGTGCCAGTCCTGATGATACAAAGAAGCTGCCCAGCCTTGAAGAAGGGACAGGGACCTGGGAGGCCAAGCACCAGCGAGAACCAGGACCTTGCCTGAGTTGCAAGAGAATCTGTGACCCACTAGCTGGCAGAGAACCTGCCCAAACCCTTTTCAGCAGTTCTAAGCATGACCACTGCAAACTGCAGCACACCAGGTCCAAGGGGACTGATCCTGCAGCACCAAGTGCAGGAACTGTTTGAGACCCACTCACTCGAGAGGGGAGAGTTGCTGCCATCTGTGGACAGCCTAGTCCACAGAGACATGGGAGTTGTCTGAGCAGGGATTTAGCTGAACTGGAAAAGGAGCCATCACCCATAAATTGCAGTGCTCCACAGCCCTGAGTAGCCTAGCACTGGGACATGCCAACAGCCAGCACCATGAAAATCCCAGAAAAAGCAGCAGCCAAGAGGAATTGGCCGCTGTTCACTCAGGGCCAGCTACAATCTGAGCCAGGGGACTGCCATGTTCAGCAACAGGGAGTGCACCCTTGCAACCCAAGCTGCATCCCACAGCCGTGGGAGAGAGCTGCTTCCATGTGTGTCCCCAGGGAGGACTGCCCTGGAAACAGCCACAAGTAAAACTGTACTTCTTCAGCATTCTTGTGTCATTTTGGTTTTGTTAAAAATCCCTGCCCTTGTTTGCGTGGTATCATAATCTGTGGTTTATAATAGCAGCAGCCCCAGTAACCTCTGGAGTCATAAATTGTGAGTAAAATTGTTTTATTCCTGATGAGCCTCTTTGCAAAGGTTCTTTAGCTTTGTGCCACTGCTTCCAGAAGCAAGGTGCCTGTCAAAGCATGGCATATTACACCATGGATTCTTGTTCTAGTTGTCTATCTGTTTTTCTTTTTCTAGTATTGCCAATATTGTTTAAACTATTGCCTTCACTCTTTCATGGAGATTACCACCATGACCATACACCTGTACCTTTAAATATACTGTTAATAAGTTTCGGCACTTTATTAATATTAATAAATAATAATGAATATTTTATTAATGTTTCTGCCTTATTAATATTTCATATTCATTTCAAGGGAAGATTCATTAGGAAATCTGATGTCTCTGTTTCCAGAAACTTACAAGCCACAAACTTCTGTAACTTGTTACTAATGCTATAGAGTCTATTTTAGATTGCCTGTGACAAATGCTTTGATCCAGAGAAAACATAATAGATGATATTAAGGGTTTATTTTGAAGTTACCATCTTGAGAAAAAACAACCCCAAATTTATTCAGAAAGAAAGAAGAATTGATGTTTTCCCTATTACCCCAAATGTGTATTCTGGCATCTTAATCTTGTCCTTGCTCCTGCTCACATTCTACCAAAGGAAAAAATAGTCTGGAAAATGTATTTCATTTTATTTGCTGCTTCTCAAGAAACAGGAGAGGTAAAGCAGTATTGGTAATAAACGAAGTTTTCCTGAAGTATACACAAACATTTAGTTGCTCTAGACACCTAGTATATTAGCAGAAATATTTGATGCTTTGTTATCTCCACTTTGTACACAGAAGGGAAATAATTCACAAGATTTCCAGTAGGAAGGATTACTTGCATATTTCCCTGCAAAATTCCATCAGTCTGTGTGAGGGGTACTGTGATATAATTCATCATCACCATCTCTTGGCACCATATTCTAAAACTTTAAATGACTGCAATATTTCTTTTGACACCTGAGTGAAGACAATTACGTGCAAAATAGCCCTCTAAGGAATTGATAGATATTACAGGTTTAAAATCCCATTCTTTTCCCATTATTCCAATGCAATAACTTCCCTGCAGTTACTTTAAACACTGGAAAGAATTTCAGTTCTTTCATTGTAATTGGAAACTTATGCAATTTTATGGCTTAAAATTGCATATGTAAATACAGGTTAATTTAAATTGCCAACTAATAAACATTCCTAATATAATATTCATAAACTCAGGATATTTAGTACAAATATTTGGCTGCATATGAGACATCTGAATTAAATTTTGCTTTGAATTAAAAAAAATTAAAAAAAAAAATAAAGATCCTTTCATTTTACTGCATTAGGGCTTAAAATGTACTAGACATTGGAAAAGCAAATGCAGCAAGATCAAGGCAATTATGAATATCAGAACATGCATAATCATATTGCTTTTCATCAGTCCTATTAACAATTTATACTATACAAATAATATCTCTGGATAAGAAACTGTAGTAGTTGGCACTTAAAGGCAAGACAATCTTGTTTTTTCCTGTCAACATTCCTAAATATGTCTCTATTTCAGTATGTATCTGTAGCATTGAAAGTTATGCTTGTGGTATATTGCTGCTCACATCTTCTAAAAGGCATCAGGTGTGACATGAGACTGGTAAATTTGCTAAGCAATTTAAGAATTATTTTAAAGTAAGGATATAGCTTTATGAAAAAGTAAGATTACTGTACTCTTTTGTACTCTACACTTTGTTTCATAGTTTCATAGTTTCAGTTAGGGTTGGAAGGGACCACAAGGATCATCTAGTTCCAACCCCCCTGCCATGGGCAGGGACACTCTACCCTAGATCAGGCTGGACAGAGCCTCGTCCAGCCTGGTCTTAAACACCTCAAGGGACGGGGCCTCAACCACCTCCCTCGACAACCCATTCCAGGCCTTCACCACCCTCACGGTGAAGAACTTCCTCCTCATGTCCAGCCTGAATCTCCCCACCTCCAGCTTCATCCCATTCCCCCTAGTCCTATCACTCCCTGATAGTCTGAAAAGTCCCTCCCCAGCCTTCTTGTAGGCCCCCTTCAGATACTGGAAGGCCACAATGAGGTCACCTCAGAGCCTTCTCTTCTCCAGACTGAACAGCCCCAACTCCTTCAGTCTGTCCTCATAGGAGAGGTGCTCCAGCCCTCTGATCATCCTCGTGGCCCTTCTCTGGACACCCTCCAGCACCTCCAGATCCCTCTTGTAATAGGGGCTCCAGAACTGGATGCAGTACTCCAGGTGGGGTCTCAGCAGAGCTGAGTAGAGGGGGAGAATCACCTCCCTTGACCTGCTGGCCACACTTCTCCTGATGCAGCCCAGGATCTGATTGGCTTTCCGGGCTGCAAGTGCACATTGAGAGCTCATGTTGAGCTTCTCCTCCACCAGCACCCCCAAGTCCCTCTCCTCTGGGCTGCTCCCCAGCCAGTCACTGCCCAGCCTGTATTTGTGCCTGGGATTGCCTCCACCCAGATGCAGGACCCTGCACTTGGTCTTGTTGAAGCTCATGAGGTTGGCTTGTGCCCACCTCTCCAGCCTGTCAAGGTCCCTCTGGATGGCATCCCTTCCCTCCAGCCTGTCTGCTGCACCACACAGCTTGGTGTCATTAGCAAACTTGCTGAGGGTGCACTCAATGCCACTGTCCATGTCACCCACAAAGATGTTGAACAAGACCGGCCCCAGGACTGATCCCTGAGGGACTCCGCTTGTCACTGGCCTCCACTGGGACATGGACCCGTTGACAGCCACTCTTTGGGTGTGGCCATCAAGCCAGTTCTTTATCCATCTGGTGGTCCATCCATCAAACCCGTGTGTCACCAGCTTGGAGACCAGGATGTGGTGTGGGACAGTGTCAAAAGCTTTGCTCAGGTCCAGGTAAACAACATCAGTTGCTCGCCCCTCATCTATTAATGTTGTCACTTGTTCATAGAAGGCCACCAGGTTTGTCAGGCAGGATTTGCCCTTGGCAAAGCCATGCTGACTGCTCCCAATCACCTCTTCACTACTCTTCTGAGTCAGTAGTGCCTCCAGGAGGATCTGCTCCATGATCTTTCCGGGCACAGAGGTGAGACTGACTGGCCTGTAGTTCCCTGGTTCCTCCTTCTTACCCTTTTTGAAAATGGGAGCAATATTTGCCCTTTTCTGGTCTGTGAGGACTTCCCCAGTCTGCCATGACTTTTGGAATATAATAGAGAGCGGCTTAGCAACCTCATCTGCCAGTTCTCTCAGCACCCGTGGGTGTATCCCGTCGGGTCCCATGGACTTGAACACTTTCAGGTTCTTCAGGTGATCACGAACCTGAGCTTCACTTATGAAGGGTAGTTCTTCCTCCCCGTCCCTGGCATCGTCTGCCATGACTCCAGGAGTGTGGCTGGAGGCCCTTGCAGTGAAGACTGAGGTAAAGAAGTTATTGAGTACCTCAGCCTTTTCCACATCACTTGTGACCAATTCACCAGTTTCCTTTCTGAGGGGGCCCACACCTTCCCTACTCTTCTTCATGCCATTAATATACCTGTAGAAGTTCTTAGTGCTCCCTTTAACCTCCCTGGCTAGATTCAATTCAAACTCTGCTTTGGCTTTCCTAACCAGGCCTCTTGCTGCTCGGGCAGCTTCCTTATATACCCCCTGTTCTATCTGTCCTTCTCTCCACTTCCTGTAGAGTTTCTTTTTAAGTAATAGTGTGTCCAGCAGCTCCTTGTTCATCCAGACAGGCCTCCTAGCGTTCTTCCCTGTTTTTCTCTTTGTTGCTATACATAGCTCCTGGACACAGAGGAGGTGGTCCTTGAACACTGACCAGCTGTCCTTGGTCCCTCTTCCCTCCAGGGCTTTGTCCCATGACACTTTGGCTAGCAGATTCCTGAAGCGATCGAAGTCTGCACGCCTAAAGTCTAGGGTTGTAAGCTTAGAATAGGTCCTCCTGATAGCCCTGAGGATATTAAATTCAACTGCTTCATGGTCACTGCAGCCAAGGCTGTCTCTGAGCCTCATATCGGTTACCAGCCCTTCCCTGTTGGTGAGAACAAGGTCCAGCAGAGCACCTTTTCTTGTTGGTTCCTCTACCATTTGGAGGAGGAAGTTGTCTTCTATGCAGTCCAGGAACATCCTGGATTGCTGGTGCCTTGCTGTGTTGTCCCTCCAGCAGATGTCAGGGTGGTTGAAATCACCCATGAGGACCAG
Source organism: Colaptes auratus (assembly GCA_015227895.2). Taxonomy (NCBI): domain Eukaryota; kingdom Metazoa; phylum Chordata; class Aves; order Piciformes; family Picidae; genus Colaptes; species Colaptes auratus. The sequence continues at coordinate 61,642,407 of CM026897.1, forward strand.
GGCTTGTGACCTGGAAGCCGCTTCTATTTGCCTGTGGAGGGCCTCATCTGCTTGGTTCTGCTGGTCAGGTGGCCTGTAGGAGACCCCCACAGTAATATCTCCTTCCCCTGTCTTGCCTTTAATTCTAACCCATATACTCTCAACCATCTCATCATCCCTCCCCAGGTGGAGTTCTGCTGACTCCAGCTGGTTCTTGACATAGAGGGCAACACCTCCTCCTCTCCTTCCTAAAAAGCTTGTACCCGTCTATCCCTACATTCCAGTCATGGGAATCATCCCACCAAGTTTCAGTAATGCCCACTATGTCATGGCCTCCCAGCAGCACGGTGGCCATTAATTCACCCTGTTTGTTGCCCAAGCTGCGTGCATTTGCATAGAAGCACTTCAGCTGGGCTGGCCCTGTTGTCCTCTTCTGCCAATTCCCCTTGGTTTTCACAGGGTGTCCTGGTGTGTCAATGCAAGTGTTAGAAACACTTGCATTGCAACCATCATGTTCTTCATTATACTAATTTTTAAAAAGAGTGTACCAACCTGACAGCCTCACCTCTGCCTGGGAAGATCACAGAGCACATTTTCCTGGAAGCTTTGACAAGGCAGATGGAAGACAAGGAGGTGATCAAGGACAGCCAACATGGCTTCACTAAGGGCAAGTCCTGCTTGATGAACCTAGTGCCTTTCTATGATGGAGTGACTTACATCAGTGGAGAGGGGAAGGGCAATGGATGTCATCTCTCTGCATTTCTGCAAGGCCTTTGACATGGTGCCCCACAAGGTCCTACTTGACACGTTGGAGATATATGAATTTGATGGGTGGACTGCAGTGGATAAGGAATTGGCTGGATGATCGCATCCAGAGGGTAGTGCTCAATAGCTTGAAGTCCAGATGGAGAGCAGTGACAAGTGGTCTCCCTCAGGGGTCTGTACAGGGACCTGTGCTGCTTAATATTTTTATCAGTGATATAGACAGTGGTATTGAGTGCACCATCAGCAAGTTTGCAGATGACACCAAGCTGAGTGGCACTGTCTATATGCCAGAGGGACAGGATGCCATCCAGAGGGACCTGGGCAAGCTGGAGAGGTGGTCCAGGTGAACCTTGTGGGGTTCAAAACCAGCAAGGGCGGGGTCCTGCACCAGGGCTGGAAGGAAATAGAAAGCAGCCCTGCGGAAAATGGCTTGGAAGTTCTGTTGAATGAGAAGCTGGACATGAGCCAATGATGCATGCCTGCAGCCCAGAAGGCCTATGGCATCCTTGGCTGTATGAAAAGAAGTGTGGCCAGCAGATCAAGAAAGGAGATTCTGGAGGAAACTTATAGAGGCCTTCCAGTACCTGAAGGAGGCCTACAAGAAGGCTGGAAAGGAACTGTCTACAAAGGCCTGTAGTGATAGGATGAGGGGTAATGATTTGAAATTAGGAAAGAGTAGATTTAGGTTGGATGTTAGGAGGAAGTTCTTTACTGTGAGGGTGGTGAAACACTGGAATAGGTTGCCCAGGGAAGTAGTTGAGGCCCCATCCTTGGAGATACTCAGGCTCAACAGGCTCTCAGCAACCTCATCTACTTCATGATGTCCCTGCATACTGCAGGGTGGTTGGGCAGGATGACCTTTGGAGGTCCCTTCCAACCCAAACCATTCTGTGATTGTATGATTCATTACCAAACTAAAAAAGTCACTAACATTTCAAACACTAAATGTGGAGTAACACTTCAGGCAGCCATTTTTTGCCATTGCTTGTAGGCTGTGTCATGGGTGACTGCCTGTGTCCTCTGCATTGACAACCCCAGATGATAAAGCTCAGGCAGACTTTCTCCAAAAGCAGTAGCCTAAATATCTGGACTAAGAACACATTAACTAGAATTGCTGAAAAGGTGAATTGGGGCGGGGGGAAGGAAAAGATTGATGTGTAGAAATTTTTTGGGTGCTATATGGGTGCTAACTCTAAAGCAGAATGACAGCTATGGCATAGCTTTATGTATTGTCCCCCTACTGTTTCTCACATCACAGTAGCCTGCTAATGTATAAAATGGTGATGGATGTGCTCCAGTATTAATGTAATTATGAAAAAAAAAAAATAAATTACATGCTACTGCTCTTGAAAGCACATAGACAGACATCTGTGAACCAAGAGCTTTTGGTTTTATAAGAAATCTTGGTGTCCTGTGAAGATGTTGCAGTATTTGGTGGGTACATACCTTTGCAAAACCAGCTTTACAAATCTGCACTGAGAGATGCAGTATGGCTGTCTATGACTTTGCATAACACTTCTTGCCATATATCCACCAGTGATTGCTGTACACAGCCCTCAAAAAGTGACAAAGAAGTTTCATGTGATTTCTCTTTCCTCTGAGAAACTTTCCAGAACTTAATTATTTGAATTGGAAGTATGGCTGGTTCTCAGGTCACAGAGAAAATTAGCCTTAGATCTGTACAGACATGAAGATTGTGTCTGTGTACACAAACCTCTTTCATGACCGTTTTCACAATAGCCTTTTTTATTAATGTAAATAGTTTTGAGATTTCAGCAATCTGACAAAAGCTGAAGACTTGGTCAGACTAACTTTGGCTAGCAAAGTGATCAGCATATGGTTCCAATATATGTAATTTGCTTTATTAAGTTTAATTAAGAAGCATTTATGTCTGTTGTAGGGAACAATGGCTATATAGTGAAGACTTATTTATTGGCAACATATGGTGTTCTGGTGAATGATAGCCAGAGTAACTGTAAGGAAGCATTTAAATGAACTTGTACAGTTCAAACTTTGGGAATACTAAACAGGTTTTCAGACGTCTGCATAGACCTGGAGATGCCCCTTATCTTATTTCTGTGAAAATGGACCTAGTATTCCTTTCAGCACCTTCTGCCCTAAAGGGATGAGACATGGGAAGAAATTGTCATAGTATTAAATGAATTAAGCAAAAACTTGCATATAAAACAAGATAGGTGCCAAAAGACATAACTAATAGTTTCTAAAACAGCTATATGCCTTCTCTATAGCCTAGCATGGTTATGTATGCGCTAGACTTTACAGCAATAACTGAAGAAAGGATCTCCATTTCAAAATACCCTCAATTTTAGCATTAACTTTAAGTAACTTGTAGAGTAGGTCACAATTAGAAATGCATACTGTTCATGGACTCTGTACAGCCATAGATACTAAGTCTAGTTAAAAAGATTTGCCTCTAAAATTTATCTAAGTGAAAATTAAACAGGCCTAGCCCACATAATAACAGATGCTGGTCTAAGCAAACGCAGATTTTGCAATATAATGATTTTAATGTAATTGGACAGTAAAAGGACCAAATTCACAACAGTAGTTTGTCATTAAAGTTAATCTTATGATCCAAGGTCAACGCTGACTGCATTTCTGAATGGATTTTAGCTAGGATCTCATTGGCAGTATAAATGGTTCAGAATTATATTTTGTATTATTTCATGGATCCATCTTGAATTTTTCTGGAAACAATGAGGGTATTAGCCTTCATCAAAGCTCTTATTTTTATTACATCTTTGAATTATGTTCTTGGTCTCACACTTGCAAACTAACAATGGAAAAAAAGTCACACCACTTCTGGCAACCTATGGCATAAAGTGGCAGACTTCTGAGAAGGTTGCATTATAAATGGAAATTTCCAGGAGCAACTCTGCATTCTGGTTTAGTCTTCTTACTGTCAGCCACATCCCTGATATCACTCAGAGGACTCTGCACCATGCCCTGCCTTTCATAGAAAGAGACACAGCTTTCATCCATAAGTACCTCAGTGGAAGGTATCATACCTCTGACCTTTCTCTTAAGAGGTTAAGCAGGAATCTGACCACGCCCCCATGTGCACACCCAGGTTTGAAAAGCCACAGTTAAAGCATTTAAAGGCTTGTAGCTTATTTCATGCTGGTTGTGTTTGAAACTCTGTAACCAAGGCTAATCTTATGTCTAATTTGAGCACGACTTAATGTGATCATGTTAGATGAAACCGTATTTTCCGAATATATTTTACTTTAATTCACTCTCATATACTTACATCTTTTCTTTCTAGTTCCCTTGAACAGTTCTTTCAGAGCTGTTCTTTCACTTTTCTTCACAAATACAGAATTTTGAGGTTTATCTTTTCTAGAAATAAGAAGTTTTCCAGAAGTTTTTCCAGAGGAAAACCTTTGCCCTTCATTGCATCAATGCCATTTCACATGTAAAAATAAGCAAGTAGCATAAACACTTATGGTAATTTAAGAAATCAGATATTTACAAAGATAGTTTTTGATTGCAGGAGGAATGAGATTCACTTTCCAGCTATACTATATAATGGCCTATAATTTTTTCCTCTCAGATATATATTTGTGTTCTCATAAATTTTTACACTTAGCTAAATCAGGCAACTCCCATACAAGAAGTGCAGCCTTTACCTGTGGATTTAACAAAGCTCATGGAGTATTAAATTAATAACACATGATTAATTATTTCAAATAAGATGCAAGTATCTCTAGGAGGCAATCAATAAATGCATTGTGGGGGTGGGAGGAAGGAAAAGTTATATTCTTCAATTGTAAGCACTTTCCTTCCCTTTTACAGAACATAACACATAGAAACCCAAGGGTGGTTTAACCTAACAGGAGAGTCGAATTCAAAGTGAATATTTAATATTATTTTGATCCCCCTATTTGCATTGTTTCTCTGCTTTAAAGATAATCTACTAGAGGAGATACTTAAAAATAATGGCTTCATTCAATGCAAGGAAAGGTAAAGAAAATGGCTCAGGATATTTAATTGTAATCTACCATACTGTTATGCCATTACCAATAGCTAAACAGTATCAATTGCTGAAATGTGTCCACAAGTAACAAATAAGATATATCAATTTTAAGGGACTGCATTGTTCAGAGGTGTGGACATACAACACACCGTGAGTTTAAAGATTACTCATTCAACTAGCACTGGCATCAGCATGCTCAAGCTGAAGCAAGCTGAGAGGTGCTAATTTCTTTTTGGGGCAGGAGGACCTCGGCAGACAGCGAGGACCAGCAGGGTCATCTTCTTGCACGCCTGCTTAAGAGGGTGATGTCAGCTACTGGAAATTTAAACGAGGGAGAGCAAAGCCACGTGACCACCATTTGGCAAGACAGCCTTCTGGCTGGATTGCAGCTAGCGGCATGTGCTGGGTCAGCTGACGGAGTACGGAAGCCCCTGTGGTAGCTTGGGCAAAAGATAGTAGTCAACTGGAATATATATATTTGAAAACAAACTATAAAAAAACCCAAACTTAATTTCACCTGCCTGAAGAGATCCAGCCATAGTACTGACTTGGCCAAAGGTACCCAGACAGAGCTGGTGCACAATCTTGTAGGTGTCCAGGCTGCTAGCTGCAGAGAGTGCTGGAGCTTGGCACTTGAAATGGAGGGTGATGGAGACAACACTTGTGTGAGGTGTGACCAGGTGAATTATCTTCTCAATCTTGTGGCCAAACTAAAGGAAAAAATATCAAGACTCAGGACCATAAGGGAATGCAAGATATGTGGGAGCAGGCTTTAAAGACCAGCCCCCCAGTTGAGGGAGGCAACCCTGGAAACAGCAGGGAATGGGTACAGGTTCCTGTTACGAGAAGCATGGGAAATCCATTCCAGCCCTCTTCACACCCCACCCCCCGTCACTCTTGCATAATGAGTATGAGGCCCTGCAGGTTGAGGGCAATGTGGATGAGAAGACAGAAGAGGAACCATCTGAGGGGGTGTCTAAAGCAAATCAGTCCCAAACGACCATCCAGACTAGTACCATAAAGAGGAGGGTAATTGTTGTTGGTGACTCTCTCCTGAGGGTAACAGAGGGACCTGTATGTTGTTCTGACCCATCCCACAGGGAAGTCTGTTGCCTACCTGGGGCCCAGGTAAGGGACATCACCAGGAGACTACCAAAGCTAATCCAGCCCTCTGACTATTACCCATTGCTGGTAATCCAAGCTGTCAGTGATGAGACTGATAAGAAGGGCACCGGGACAATAAAAAAGGAATTCAAGGCCTTCGGATAACTGATTGATTGCGCAGGAGCTCAAATGGTGTTCTGCTCAGTTCCCCCAGTGGCAGGGGTGTACACTGAAAGGAACAGGGGAACCCGTGACATCAACAAATGGCTCAAGGGCTGGTGCCAACAGCACAATTTTGGGTACCTTGATCAAGAGGCAACTTCTACCATACCTGATCTACTGGACCTAGACGGGGTGAATCTATCTAGAAAGAGCAAGAGGGCTCTAGCACAAGAGTTGGCAGGGCACATTGGGAGGGCTTTAAGCTAGGTTTGAATGGGGTGGGTGATGAAACCAGTCTCTCTGGAGAGGAGAGAGAGGGACATAAACTAGAGTTAGATGACAAATCAGCAGCCCAGCTGAAATCCCGTGCTGTGAAATCAGAGGCACAAATGAGGCCAGCTAGAATATTTATTACATAAATAATGTGGATGGATCAGAAAGGGAGAGAGAGAAAACAGAGAGTGAGAGAAGAAAAAGAGAGAAGAGGAAAGGAATTATTTTACCACACCCCTCACCCCCCCAAAGACAGTTTGAGTCTGTGGAGGAAAGGTGCTGCAGGAGATGTTGGGCCTGTAGAGAAACGGTGCTGAGGCCTTGGCTGTAGAAGAGATGTGGTCCTCTGGGCAGCCTCTTCAGCTCCACGAGTTGCAGCAGGCGGAACTTAGGGCACAGAGAGAGGGTTCTGCTTCTTCCAAGCTCCATGATGATGTCTCCGTCATTTTTCCTCTCCTGGTATGCTCTCTGTTTTCCTTCTTAGCAGCATTGTCCTTCTCCTGTGTTTTCCTTCATCTTTGTTTTCCTTCTGTGTTTTTCTTCTCCTGTGTTTTTGGTTCTGTATTTTTCTTCTTCTGAGCCAGTAGTTGCTCAAGTCTTTTACACAGTTTTTAGTCCTTAGGTGTGTGTCCAAGTATTGACCCTCAGGAAATCAGGGTCCAGGTGGTGAATCCATTGTCTCACCATCCTCTCTTTCCGGGGTATCTAATGGGTGATTATCTTGTCTTATGCATATTCCTGAAGGTGGCCTCTGCCCAATGGCTCTGCCCAATACACATCAGCTATTGTCTGGGCAAGCAGGAAAGGTGATTTTATCTTTGTTGAGTCACATCAGGAGAGGCAAGATTTAGTCTCTCACACCCCTATTAAACATTTGTCCCAACAAATACTGGTCCAGTGAGCATCCATTGTTAACACAATCATTAACCAATAAAATTATGTTTTGCCAAATATGGCATAAGCACATGCCATCAACAGGGCAAACGTGAACATGTAGCCTGGCCCTTGTTTACCACAGAGGTGGAAACATGCCCAGGGAGATTGTTTACCTGAACTCAGTGGCACAAAGATCCCCCCACCAACTCCAGAAGGGAGGAGGGAAAAGGGAGTATGAGTCACACACACAGAAGAATGTTCTGGTAATATTTGCGGCACAATCCTGGCCATAAGCACCATTCACTACACGCATCTGCAGGATGGCCAAGGAATCAGGCCTAGCCAACGTGGATTTGGGAAGGGCAGGTCCTGCCTGACCAACCTGATCTCCTTCTATGATCAGATGATCTGCCTGGTGGATGGGGGGAATGCTGTGGATGTAGTCTTTCTGGACTTCAGCAAGGCCTTTGACACCATCCTCCATAGCAAACATGGCAGCCCGCAGCTTGGACAGATGCACTCTGTGCTGGGTTAGGAACTGGCTGGGTTAGGAACTAGCAGAGAGTGGTGGTGAATGGTGCCACCTCCAGCTGGAGGCCAGTCACTTCAATTTCTTCATTGACGATCTGGATGAGGGGATTGAGACAGTCATCAGCAAATTTGCAGATGACACCAAGTTGGGAGCAGATGTTGGTCAGTTAGAGGACAGAAGGATTCTGCAGAGGGTCCTCAACCAACTGGACAGATGGGCGGAGTCCAATGGGATGGCATTCAACAAGTCCAAGTGCCGGGTGCTGCACTTTGGCCACAACAACCCCATGCAGAGCTACAGGCTGGGGTCGGAGTGGCTGGAGAGCTGCCAAACAGAGAGGGACCTGGGGGTGCTGATCGACAGCCACCTGAACATGAGCCAGCAGTGTGCCCAGGTGGCCAAGAAGGCCAATGGCATCCTGGCCTGCATTAGGAATAGTGTGGCCAGGAGGAGCAGGGAGGTCATTGTGCCCCTGTACTCTGCTTTGGTTAGGCCATACCTTGAGTCCTGTGTCCAGTTCTGGGCCCCTCAGTTTAAGAAGGACATTGAGACACTTGAACATGTCCAGAGAAGGGCAACAAGGCTGGGGAGAGGCCTTGAGCACAAGCCCTATGAGGAGAGGCTGAGGGAGCTGGGGTTGTTTAGCCTGGAGATGAGGAGGCTCAGGGGCGACCTCATTGCTCTCTCCAACTACCTGAAGGGTGGTTGTAGCCAGGAAGGGGTTGGCCTCTTCTCTCTAGCAACCAGCACCAGAACAAGGGGTCACAGTCTCAAGCTGCACCAGGGGAAGTTTAGGCTTGAGGTGAGGAGAAGGTTCTTCACTGAGAGAGTGATTCGCCATTGGAATGGGCTGCCCGGGGAGGTGGTGGAGTCACCATCCCTGGAGGTGTTCAAGAGGGGATTGGACGTGGCACTTGGTGCCATGGTCTAGTCATGGGGTCTGTGGTGACAGGTTGGGCTTGATGATCTTCTAGGTCTCTTCCAACCTTAGCGATACTGTGATACTGTGATATTAGTGGTGTCCCCCAGGGATCAGTGTTGGGCCCAATTCTACTTGATATCTTTATTGATGATTGGGAAGAGGGGACTGAGTTTTGCAGATGACACCAAGTTGGGAGCAGGTGTTGATCTGATAGAGGGTAGAAGGGCTCTCCAGAGGGACCTTGACAGGCTGGACAGATGGGCCAAGTACAACATGATGGCATTTAACAAGTCCAAGTGCCAGGTGCTGCACCTTGGCCACAACAAACCCATGCAGCACTACAGGCTGGGGTTGGAGTGGCTGGAGAGCAGCCAGGCAGAAAGGGACCTGGGAATAGTGGTTGACCACTGGCTGAACATGAGCCAGCAGTGTGGCCAGGGGGCCAAGAAGGCAAATGGCATCCTGGCCTGTATGAGAAATAGTGTGGCCAGCAGAAGCAGGCAAGTCATTGTGCCCCTGTACTCAGCACTGGTTAGGCCACACCTTGGGTACTGTGTCCAGTTCTGGGCCCCGCAATTTAAGGAGGACATTGAGATGCTGGAATGTGTCTAGAGAAGGGCAATGAGGATGGTGAGAGCTCTCGAGCACAAGCCCTGTGAGGAGAGGCAGGAGGAGCTGGGATTCGTTAGCCTGGAGAAGAGGAGGCTCAGGGGAGACCTTATTGCTCTCTACAATACCTGAAGGGAGGTTGTAGTTAGGTGGAGGTTGGTCTCTTTTCTCCCTGGCAACCAGCAACAGAGCGAGGGGACATAGTCTCAAGCTGCACCAGGGGAAATTTAGTCTTGAGGTGAGGAGAAAGTTCTTCACAGAAAGAGTTGTTGGTCATTGGAATATCCTGCCCAGGGAGGTGGTAGAGTTACCATCCCTGGAGGTGTTCAAAAAAGGATTAGACATGGCACTTGAAGCCATGGTTTAGTTAGTCATGAGGTGTTTCGGTAATAGGTTGGAAAAGCCACAACTGTAACTTATTTACAAAGTATATTTACAGGTTCTGTCATTCAGTTGTGAGTGATACATTGCACATATAAAGACAGTTAATTGATTTAAGCACAGGTCTAAGAATTTCAAATGCAACAATTCAAATTGGAAATAAAGGTCCTGGGATATGCAGTTTCCCACAAATGGTATTCTGTGGCAGATGAGCCTGGTACTCATGACTTGCTCCTCTGTCCATTATCTTCCCAGATGCTGCGACTATAATTTGTGTTGCACTGGGCTTGGAGAGGGCTAGGGGAGCCACTCTCTCTTGTATGCTGCATCAATGGGCTGTAGTCTTTCCATGGCTTTTCTGTGATTCCATTCTCTTGGAGCTTTTCCCCTTTCTGCCTTTGGTCCAGCTGCAAGCCCGGGGTGTAGCTGTTGCCTGTTAGGACAAGTTCTCCAGCTGCTTCTCTGACAGCATTTGGCTTTCATCTCTTTCACAGTAAGAACACAGCCCAGGTGTAGTTGGTCTGCTAGGGCAAGCCCTTCAGCTGCTACTTCGGCAGCATTTGTCTCTTGTTGCTGTCTGGATGAGAACAAGGTAAGTTGCCTAACTTCTCATCTGGTTTAAATATTGTCCCAAGACAATTAATGCCCTTTAAAAGTAATAGAGAAACTGATAACTGGACCTATAGGATGGGGCATATTCAAACATGGCCAGGGGTACACACAGTTCACAGCTGTGTCACAAAGTTAATTACACATGCTACATATTTATCTGGGCCATCTGGACCCCAGGAACTGTCCATGTTAGCACATTCACAGGTGCTTAACCCATTGTCTGGGCTAGGGCATGCCTTGGGATTTGACCTTTCAGGACACTCTCTCAGCCTTTTCTTACAGAAGTGTTCCAGACCTCCAGTCATTTTGCACCCTCCTTTGGACCTGCTGCAATAAGTCCATGTCTTTCACATGCTGAGGGTTCCAGCGCTGGATGCAGTACTCCAGGAGGTGTCCTAGGGTGGAGCAGAGGGACAGAATCTTCTCCACTGACCTGCTGATGTTGATGTCTTTTGAAGCAGCACAGGAATGCTTGGGTGTCTATGCTATAAGCACACATTGCCAGCTCAAGTCCATCTTTTCATCCACCAGTACCTCCAAGTCCTTCTTCACAGGGCTGGTCTCAATCTCTTTATCTTACAGCCTGCATTGATACTGAGAATGGTGTGGACCCATTTTGGCCTTCTTGAATTTTGTGAACTTCACACAAGCCCCCTTCTAAAGCTTTTCTGGGTCCCTCTGGATAACATCCTGTTTGTCAGACATGTCAGTCACACCATTCAGCTTGTTGTCACTTTGCAAACTTGCTGAGGGTGCACTTGATTCCATTGCCCATGCAATTGATAGATATAAAACATAACTGGTTGCAGTAAGAGACACCACTTATCACTGATCTCCATCTGGACATTCACTGACCATTACCTTCTAGTACAAGCAGCCATCCAATTCCTTGTTCACCAAACATTTTTTGGGGGACCATACTAGTGGCCTTACAGAAGTCCTGATAGATGACATTCATAGCTCTTCTCTTGTCCACTCATGTAGTCAATCCATCATAGAAAACCACTAGGTTGGTCAGGCAGGATTTGCTCATGATGAATAATAATAATACAATAATAATACAATACACCAGGTTGAAAGAGATGAAGTTGTGCTGATTGTCTCAAATTGCACCCTTATCCTCCATGTGCTTTAGCATAGGTTTCAAAAGTCTCTGTTCTATGATATTCTGAGGCATAAGGTGAGGCTGACAGATTGCTCATCCCCAGGGTCCTCCTTTCTACCCTTTTTAAAAATGGGTGTAATGTTTCCCTTTTTTTTTTCAGTCACTAGAGGCTTCACTTAACTGCCAGCACTTTTCAGATATCATGTCACTTTCTTGTTGTAATTCTACTTTTGAAACCTGACTGCATAGCCTACATAGTTAGTCTTTAGGTCTTGATTGCTCAAAAAACAAACAAACAAACAAAACAAAACCAAAACCAAACCAAACAAAAAAAAGCAGTTTTAAGCAAGTGGGTCTTCTTTTCAGCTGGAAACCTGGAACAGTGGCCAAAAAATCCTTTAAGGAGGTATGGAAGATACGGAAATAATCTACATTTGCAAACAAAATACTTATTTCCAAAAAGCTTAGCCCATGTCATGATGCAGATCTTTCAAGACTCAGTGCCCTTCTTGGGCTATTACACACCAAAAATTGTGACTTTTCCATTCTAATAAGTTCTTTGTGGATTTCACAAATTGATGTGTAGCAATTACACTTGCATTCAACAACAGCATATGACTGAAGAAAAATCAAAATTTCTGAGAAGTTTACAAGATAATTTCAATTTTTAATTTTTTTTTTTTAAATTAGTGCCACCAGAAACAACTTCTTTTCAACCCAGGCTCCCCAGAGCCATTAGAGGCTGTGGAGTCTCTTTCTCTAGATACTTTCAAGCACCATCTGGATGTGTTCCTGTGTGACTTGTCCAGAATTCTGTGCTCCTGCTCTGGCAGTGGGGTTGGAATCAATGATCTTCTGAGGTCCCTTCCAACCTTTAACATCCTGTGATCCTGTGATATTTCTCTAGGAAAATAGATATTTTTAAATACAAGTTTAAAATTGTGTTTTCAATCCCATAATGTGGAAATCTGCTAACAGGTATAGTAGGAGTATGTTATAAAGAAGCAATGACACTACATTACAAGATGAAGAAATTAAATGTCTCCTCTTTCAAGCAATTTGGATACACCTGCATTTCTATAACAGACTACTAGTCTTTTTATTAAAGAACCAAAGTAGTTGATTTCTAAAGGACAAGCAAGTAAATTTAAGGTAATAGCAATAATATGCCAGGAAGTGCAGTCAAGGTCATTGAATACTGAAAGCTGTGATCATCTGGTCATTGGTCTACTAATTCCAGAGTCTTATGAAAATGTAGGTCTGGCTCCTGAGGACATATCATCCCTGGATTGCCAGAGAGGTATTTTTTCCCATTTGAAAAAGCAAGACTTCCTTGGTGACAGGTTACTTCTTTGCTTTTCTTCACTATGATGGATTTCAGATGTGACAATGGCAATGAATCATAGAATCATAGAATTGTTTGGGTTGGAAGGGACCTCAAGGATCATCTAGTTCCAAGCCCTCTGCCATGGGCAGAGACACGTCACACTACAGCAGGTTGCTCAGAGCCACATCCAGCCTGGCCTTAAAAACCTCCAGGGAAGGGGCTTCCACCACCTCCCTGGGCAACCTGTTCCAGTGCCTTACCACCCTCATGGTGAATATTGTCTTACTAACATCCAACCTGAATCTGCCCATTTCTAGTTTTGTTCCATTCCCCCTAGTCCTATCACTACCTGCCACACTAAAAGGTCCCTCACCAGATTTCTTGTAGGCCCCGTTCAGATACTGGAAGGCCACAATAAGGTCTCCTCAGAGCCTTCTCTTCTCCAGACTGAATAGTCATAGTTTTATAGTTTCAGTTAGGGTTGGAAGGGACCACAAGGGTCATCTACTTCCAACCCCCATGCCATGGGCAGGGACACTCCACACTAGATCAGGCTGGCCAGAGCCTCATCCAGCCTGGTCTTAAACACCTCAAGGGACGGGGCCTCAACCACCTCCCTCGACAACCCATTCCAGGGCCTCACCACCCTCACGGTGAAGAACTTCCTCCTCACATCTAGCCTGAATCTCCCCACCTCCAGCTTCATTCCATTCCCCCTAGTCCTATCACTCCCTCATAGCCTGAAAAGTCCCTCCCCAGCCTTCTTGGAGGCCCCCTTCAGATACTGGAAGGCCACAATCAGGTCACCTCAGAGCCTTCTCTTCTCCAGACTGAACTGCCCCAACTCCTTCATAGTCCTCATAGGAGAGGTGCTCCAGCCCTCTGATCATCCTCGTGGCCCTTCTCTGGACACCTTCCAGTACCTCCAGATCCCTCCTGTAATAGGGGCTCCAGAACTGGAGGCAGTACTCCAGGTGGGGTCTCACCAGAGCTGAGTAGAAGGGGAGAATCACCTCCCTTGACCTGCTGGCCACACTTCTCCTGATGCAGCCCAGGATCTGATTGGCTTTCCGGGCTGCAAGTGCACATTGAGAGCTCATGTTGAGCTTCTCGTCCACCAGCACCCCCAAGTCCCTCTCCTCTGGGCTGCTCCCCAGCCAGTAAAAGCCCAGCCTGGATTTGTGCCTGGGATTGCCTCCACCCAGATGCAGGACCCTGCACTTGGTCTTGTTGATTCTGATGAGGTTGCCTTGTGCCCACCTCTCCAGCCTCTCAAGGTCCCTCTGGATGGCATCCCTTCCCTCCATCCTGTCTGCTGCACCACACAGCTTGGTGTCATCAGCAAACTTGCTGAGGGTGCACTCAATGCCACTGTCCATGGCACCCACAAAGATGTTGAACAAGACTGGTCCCAGGACTGATCCCTGAGGGACTCTGCTTGTCACTGGCCTCCACTGGGACATGGACCCGTTGACAGCCACTCTTTGGGTGCGGCCATCAAGCCAGTTCTTTATCCATCTAGTGGTCCACACATCAAACCCATGTGTCACCAGCTTGGAGACCAGGATGTGGTGTGGGACAGTGTCAAAGGCTTTGCTCAGGTCCAGGTAAACAACATTAGTTGCTCGCCCCTCATCTATTGATGTTGTGACCTGTTCATAGAAGGCCACCAGGTTTGTCAGGCAGGATTTGCCCTTGGCAAAGCCATGCTGACTGCTCCCAATCACCTCTTCACTACTCTTCTGAGTCAGTAGTGCCTCCAGGAGGATCTGCTCCATGATCTTTCCAGGCACAGAGGTGAGACTGACTGGCCTGTAGTTCCCTGGTTCCTCCTTCTTACCCTTTTTGAAAATGGGAGCAATGTTTGCCCTTTTCTGGTCTGTGAGGACTTCCCCAGTCTGCCATGACTTTTGGAATATAATAGAGAGCGGCTTAGCAACCTCATCTGCCAGTTCTCTCAGCACCCGTGGGTGTATCCCGTCGGGTCCCATGGACTTGAACACTTTCAGGTTCTTCAGGTGATCACGAACCTGAGCTTCACTTATGAAGGGCAGTTCTTCCTCCCCGTCCCTGGCATCTGTAGTGGATGATGCTTATGGCCAGGATCGTGCCTTAAATATTTCTAGGACGTACTCTTCTGTGCGTTAACCCTCCTTTGTTCCCCCCCCCTCCTTTCTGAAGGCAGCAGGGGGATCCTGGCGCCACTGAGTCCAGGTAAACTGCCTGCCTGGGCGTGGTCTCACCCCTGTGATAGGCAAGGGCCAGGCTATATGTTTGTTTCCCTGTTCATGGCATAAGCTTACACCATATTTGGTAGCTGCCAGTTCATTGGTTAACCTTGGTGTTAGCAACAGATGCTCATTGGACCAGTATTCAATGGGGCAAATGATAAATAGGGGTTGTTTGGTGATGAACCCCCCCCCACATTTGTGCTCGAGCCTGTATCTGTGTGCGCACCAGTGCTGTTGTGGTTCACCTTACTTGGGACTAAACCCAGTGCTCCAAGAGGCTTCGTGGTACTTTGCCACCACCACCCAACTGCGTGCAGTGCCGTGGACAGTACCCCGTGGGATCAACTGCTGCATGATCCATCGCCACAGGAGAACCTGGTAACCCGTGCGAACCAGCGCTGCTGAACTGCCGCAGTGCCCCCCCCCCTTGAGCGGGGGAATCTCCGTATCCCGGGAGCAGCAGCCATGTGGCGCAGCCACGCGGTCGGCGCCATTTCCTGTGTTCTCATTACGGTATATCCGTGCCACGTTCTGCGGACTATAAACCTTATCAAAGGAAGATTTCACTAAGTTCTCAGCTTGTGAGTAAGCCAAGCCTTTCTTCATAAAGTTTCAGTTGGGGTAGCGTGCAAACCGCTCCGGGTGGAGGATCGCCGGTCACTGACCAACCCCCTCCCCCGCCGCTTTCCAAATCAGTTTTGATCCTAAGTTCTGTGAATCATTTAGTTTAAGTGTCTATACCTAAACATTCTGTAAAGATAGTTTCACTAACCGAATATTGATACCTGTGAAGGGGAACTGTTTATACCCCGTTGCAGAGTTTGTATATATATAAAAATAAACATTTTTTCATTGATATCTCTGCCGCTCATTTCTGAGGGCATATTCATAACATTAATGGCGCAGTGCAAGGGTTATCCGATAAGTGACTATCTCTACAGAATGGGATACGTAATGAAACGATCCAATATAAAATGGGCTATAGACAACCTGACAAATCCGGACCAAATCATTACGAAATTAACCGAATACGTGGTCGAGCTATGCACTGACCCAACCGCAGTAACCGAAGAGAGGGTTGTTGCGATCACGGCTTGCATAATGCGCACACAAGACGAATTTACAGCGTTAGAGGAAAAGATTAAAAACTTGAGGAAAAAAATGATTCCCTGGAAAGAGAGTTAGGAAAGTCTGAAGCACTAAATAACAAACTTCATGACTTATTAACGTTGCAAATTAAAGAAAGCAACGCTGCCATCAAGGCACTGGCGGGGTCGGATACAAACTCTCTTTCAAACCTCCCTGGGATCTCCCAACCGCCTAGCCCCGAGGAGCCCCGCGGATACGGTGCCGCGCCCGGAGCCAGATCTCCCGTACCGTCCTTTCACGAATTATCCCCACCGCAGTCTAGCGGAAAGGACTTTAAGGTAGCGAACGCCACCGCAGCGCAAGACTTCAGACCCACGGTCTCCTTGGAGCTGCCGAGGCTCCAAACACTGCAAATAGCGAGTCCCGATTCACCCGTTCAGCCTAGCACGTCAGCGGCAGCGCGTGAATTAAATCTGCTTGCAACTAGTGCTCCGAGAAGCGAAGCCCGGAAAAATCCCGGAACTACCAAACGGAGAGAGACCCATCCGACCGGGACGATACGGATTACAGTTCTGAGGACGAGCCCATACGGAGCAAAGCCGTGCGTTTGCGTCCCGTCCTTAAAGAGCAATACACAGACGGCCGACGTGGCCAAAGGACAACAACTACTTCTGTTCGCCCGTACAGCGGAGCAAAGCTTCGGGACCTGCAAGAGACATTTGCACGAGAGCCGGATGAGTCGGTAACAGACTTTTTGTATCGCGTTATGGAATTGGGCGGGGATACAATTATTTTAGACCGTAACGAAGCAAAAGGCTGTTCATGGGGCCATGAAGTATTTTTGGGCATGGGTCCGGAGGGCTATTACTCGTTAACTTCCCGTATCGCTCACTGGGCTGGAAGTTTAGATTCTATAGATAGAGGCGAGCCAACAGAAGTGAGGGTTACAAGTTCAGCCGAACTTACTGCCGCGATTAAAAAGCTTGCGTGCGTCCAAGCAATGTACGATCGTGGGGCATACTCGTCCCCACTAGATGCCCCAGTTGACCCAGTGCGACTCAAAATTCTAATCCGTGGTCTGCCAGCGGGTCTCAAAAATGTCTGTGATGCCAAAAAGGAGGAAATTGAACAAGTAGTCGAGAGGAATAATGCCTCTACTAATTCCCGGGAACACCACTTAACTTGGGAAGAGCTTCTAATGGCATTATCCCACAAGGGCCGAGACCTGGGCTACTCTGATCATATGCTCACAGCCGAGACTCCCCGCGACAGACGCCATACTGGGTTCAAGGGCAGCCACGCGGCGACACCCCGGGGGAAAAAGCAGGAAGTGCGCCATGCTAAGACCTCCCCTGCTGCAACTCCTACGAGTTCAAGCAGCAGTCCGGAGTCAGATCGCAGTCACCCGGGAAGTCCCAGAGGGAGAAATTCTGGCCGCCAGAGAGATAAACAGCGTACTTCTAATAGATCCTCCTCACCCAGAGAGAAATGGTATCGACTAGCACGGTCTTTAAATCTACCTGAATCCATGATAGCGCCATTATCAACGGGACTGTTAAAAGGGGTAGTGCTGAGCTTGCAAAATAAATCCGGCAGCTGGAAGGAAGACCAATACCGAAGTTACCGCCATGGAAAAGGGGAGGAGGAAGTTGGTAGCAACAGTCCTAAAACTATTTCACCCAGCAAGGACTCTAACCCCTTCGTACCTCGCCGCCAAAGCCCAGACAAAAAGCCAAAAAACTAGACACAGCGGTGACTGTTCCAGGCCTCATTCATCGCTTTGTTAACGCCTGTCAATGGTCTGAGGATCCAGAGCCTTTCATTTTGATTCCCACTGGACCTACTCGAACTGCTGTAAAATTCCTTATTGACACTGGGGCACAAATCAGTGTTTTGAACGTGCAACAAGCCAAACACTTGAGGATCTTGCCATCCCGGAAAAGGATAAAGATACAGGGTGTTACAGGAATGCCTCATACATGCCATTTAGCCAAAACAAGATTGTGGCTTCCTGGCGACAAGCGGAGTACCCTGGTAGAGGTTGCCCTGAGTCCATACCCAGAGAACATCCTTGGATTTGATGTTTTAGCTGGCAAACGATGGCATCTCCCTGACGGTACCTTGTGGTGCTTTGGTTCCTATGGAGTAGGGGCAAAAGAGGCCAAAACCGCTCGGGTAGGCACTCTCCAACTTGCTCCACCCTTACCCAAATCGAGTATCACATGTGTTGCACAGTATTCACTACCAGCAGCAGCCAGACAAGGCATTACTGAGGTGATTGCAGACCTGGAAAAGAGACAAATCATCACCAGGACACACTCACCCTATAACTCACCAGTGTGGCCAGTGCGCAAACCTGACGGACGATGGAGACTCACCATTGACTACAGGAAGCTTAATAGTAACACACTTCCTCTCACTGCTGCAGTCCCAAGCCTGACATCAATTGTGACAGCAATCCAAGCTGCATCACATACTTGGATGGCTTCATTGGACATTAAAGACATGTACTTTATGATTCCTCTACGTGAGGAAGACAAACCACAGTTCGCTTTCACATGGCAAGGTTCCCAATTCACCTTCAATCGCCTTCCCCAGGGATACAAACACTCAGGAACCATTGCACACAATTCCCTAGCAGCACTGTTAGACACCGTGGAGGTCCCGAAAGATGTAAGTGTCTACCAGTATATAGATGACATCTTTGTTGGGGGCAATGACAAAGATAAGGTGGGTTCAGTAGCTGCAGCGATCTGGGACCTGTTAACCAAAAATGGGTTACAAGTTCCACAAGCTAAATGTCAAGGTCCAAGTCAAGAAATTAAATTTCTTGGATCCTGGTGGGTAGCAGGAGCAATATCAGTACCAGAGGATGCTCTTGAGGCTATTGAAAAGGGCCAACTTCCCAATAACAAAAAGGAGCTTCAGCGGCTCCTGGGTACCTTGGGTTACTGGAGAAAACATATTCCAGGTTTCTCAGTAATTGCTCGTCCCCTTTATGACCTGCTTAAAAAGAGCAGAGTCTGGGACTGGACTCCAAGGCACACTGAAAGCCTAAAGGTTTTGAAGGACGAGTTAAAGGCTTATCAGAAATTGGGCCCTTTGCACCCACATGACCCTTTAAGGGCAGAATGGGGCTTTTCTGAACATGCTTCCTACTGTGGGGTTTTTCAAAGGGGACCCAAAGGCCCGAACAGAGCCCTTCTATTCTCTTCAACAGCATTTAAAGATGCTGAAAGAAGATACTCTGAATGGGAGAAGGGACTCCTGTCTCTAACCCGAGCTGTCAAAGAGGCAGAGAAGCTTCGCACTACGCAGGATATTGTAGTGCAAGGCCCATTCTCTCTGCTCAAAGCAGTCCTTAATGGAACTCCTCCACCAGAGGGAATTGCTCAGAAGGCTACTGTGAGAAAATGGTATGCCTATCTGGAAGGGATGGCTCAATTTATGCCTCTAAAGGAAGGACCCACAAAGGTATCTAAATTGCAGCAGCCCATCAATTTACACACTGTTCCATTATGCCAGCCCTACAAGCCATCTCCTATTCAGGTAGCACCTGAATTGACTGCCGATGCCAATACTGAAGGAGTGTGGTTCACGGATGCCTCTGCCCAAAGGGTAGGATCACAGTGGCATTATAAGGCCGCAGCGCTGGAGATTGGCACAGACAGGACTGTCATTGAAGAAGGTGAAGGAAGTGCCCAAGTGGGAGAACTGCGCGCTCTCATGCTAGCTGTGGAAAATGGTGCAGAGACCATATACACTGACTCATATGCTACTTTCAAAGGTGCCACAGAATGGATTTGCCAGTGGGAAGCGAATCAGTGGATAGTTGGCAACACCCAAGTTTGGAGGGCGACCGACTGGCAAAGACTACTAGAGATAAGTCGAGCCAGGCCTATCAAAGTAGGATGGGTAAAGGGACACTCCAGGAAGCAAACCCCTTCTGCTACTTGGAATCAACAAGTAGATCACTTAGCAAAAATCAGTGTAGTTGATTGTGAGGGGAAGGAGTGGGAACGACTGGCTGAGTGGCTACATATTAAAAGAGGTCACTCGGGTAAGTCAGACCTTTACTACGAATGCAGATCCAGGGGGTGGCCAGTTTCCCTGACAACATGTGAAACCATTGTTTCAGCCTGCCCTCAATGCCAGGTTAGATTAAAAGCTAACCATCCTGCTCTTGCTCCAGCCCAGCATACTAAAAGGGACAAAGTGCTATGGAGCACATGGCAAATTGATTATATTGGTCCCCTCAGACCCTCACATGGGAAAAAATACATACTAGTAGGGGTAGAAGTGGTTTCAGGCTTAGTCATGGCCACTGCCACTAGCACTGCTTCAGGAACACAAACCATTGAAACTCTGAAGGATTGGTTCAGCATCCTGCCTATGCCTGAACATATTCAGAGTGATAATGGTTCACATTTTACCTCAGCCTTAGTGCAAGACTGGGCCCGAGGAGAAGGGGTCAAATGGATGTTTCATACTCCATATTATCCCCAGGCAAATGGCCTCATTAAGAAGCATGCTAATGTTTCAAGGAGTAATTGGGACAAACGCCTGCCTTCTGCAGTTTTCATTGTAAACAATCGATGGGGGAATTATGGCAGTCCCAAAGTCAAGGCATTCTGCCCTGCTGACCCAGTTAGAGATGTCAACCACATGCCAGGGGAGGCAAAGGATGAACACCCACATTCACTAACACAGATGCAGGTGGGCCAACCAGTGCTAGTGAAACTGCCATCTATTGGGATTGTACCCATGACGCTGGCTAAGCCCAGAGGTCTATATGCTTGGGAGGCTACTGACATCAATGGGAAAACTCATCGCATAAGTGCTCGGTGGGTTGTTCCAAATTACTAACGGTCAAGCCCGGCTTTAAACACCGTGGCTAGTTTTGTTTCCCCACAGAGTGACAGCGGTCCCAGGGGACAGACCATCCTGGAAATGAAGACTACTCTCTGGAGCAACAGGAATTCACCACCGGTCAGGGGGTGGAGACTGGAAAACACTAAGGTCACTGATATTGACCTCAGAATTAACAGGTTCTGTTCTGTTTTGTAGTATGCTTTGTTTAGAGCACAGTTGTGCAGTTCTGAGATATGTATATATAAGTAAGATGTTCTTGTGATGTTTATATAATGTTTAATTCACCTTTGGTAAAGTTTGATCATAGAACAACATTTGCCCACATATACTTGCCCATAAGCAGGGGGTGGAATGTAGTGGATGATGCTTATGGCCAGGATCGTGCCTTAAATATTTCTAGGACGTACTCTTCTGTGCGTTAACCCTCCTTTGTTCCCCCCCCTCCTTTCTGAAGGCAGCAGGGGGATCCTGGCGCCACTGAGTCCAGGTAAACTGCCTGCCTGGGCGTGGTCTCACCCCTGTGATAGGCAAGGGCCAGGCTATATGTTTGTTTCCCTGTTCATGGCATAAGCTTACACCATATTTGGTAGCTGCCAGTTCATTGGTTAACCTTGGTGTTAGCAACAGATGCTCATTGGACCAGTATTCAATGGGGCAAATGATAAATAGGGGTTGTTTGGTGATGAACCCCCCCCACATTTGTGCTCGAGCCTGTATCTGTGTGCGCACCAGTGCTGTTGTGGTTCACCTTACTTGGGACTAAACCCAGTGCTCCAAGAGGCTTCGTGGTACTTTGCCACCACCACCCAACTGCGTGCAGTGCCGTGGACAGTACCCCGTGGGATCAACTGCTGCATGATCCATCGCCACAGGAGAACCTGGTAACCCGTGCGAACCAGCGCTGCTGAACTGCCGCAGTGCCCCCCCCCTCGAGCGGGGGAATCTCCGTATCCCGGGAGCAGCAGCCACGTGGCGCAGCCACGCGGTCGGCGCCATTTCCTGTGTTCTCATTACGGTATATCCGTGCCACGTTCTGCGGACTATAAACCTTATCAAAGGAAGATTTCACTAAGTTCTCAGCTTGTGAGTAAGCCAAGCCTTTCTTCATAAAGTTTCAGTTGGGGTAGCGTGCAAACCGCTCCGGGTGGAGGATCGCCGGTCACTGACCAACCCCCTCCCCCGCCGCTTTCCAAATCAGTTTTGATCCTAAGTTCTGTGAATCATTTAGTTTAAGTGTCTATACCTAAACATTCTGTAAAGATAGTTTCACTAACCGAATATTGATACCTGTGAAGGGGAACTGTTTATACCACGTTGCAGAGTTTGTATATATATAAAAATAAACCTAACATTTTTTCATTGATATCTCTGCCGCTCATTTCTGAGGGCATATTCATAACAGCATCGTCTGCCATGACTCCAGGAGTGTGGCTGGAGGCCCTTGCAGTGAAGACTGAGGTAAAGAAGTTATTGAGTACCTCAGCCTTTTCCACATCACTTGTGACCAATTCACCAGTTTCCTTTCTGAGGGGGCCCACACCTTCCCTACTCTTCTTCTTGCCATTAATATACCTGTAGAAGTTCTTAGTGCTCCCTTTAACCTCCCTGGCTAGATTCAATTCAAACTCTGCTTTGGCTTTCCTAACCAGGCCTCTTGCTGCTCGGGCAGCTTCCTTATATCTCCCCTGTTCTAGCTGTCCTTCCCTCCACTTTCTGTAGAGTTTCTTTTTAAGTAATAGTGTGTCCAGCAGCTCCTTGTTCATCCAGACAGGCCTCCTAGCATTCTTCCCTGCTTTTCTCTTTGTTGGTACACATAGCTCCTGGACACAGAGGAGGTGGTCCTTGAAGACTGACCAGCTGTCCTGGGTCCCTCTTCCCTCCAGGGCTTTGTCCCATGACACTTTGGCTAGCAGATTCCTGAAGCGATCAAAGTCTGCACGCCTAAAGTCTAGGGTTGTAAGCTTAGAATAGGTCCTCCTGATAGCCCTGAGGATACTAAATTCAACTGCTTCATGATCACTGCAGCCAAGGCTGTCTCTGAGCCTCATATCGGTTACCAGCCCTTCCCTGTTGGTGAGAACAAGGTCCAGCAGAGCACCTTTTCTTGTTGGTTCCTCTACCATTTGGAGGAGGAAGTTGTCTTCTATGCAGTCCAGGAACATCCTGGATTGCTGGTGCCTTGCTGTGTTGTCCCTCCAGCAGATGTCAGGGTGGTTGAAATCACCCATGAGGACCAGGGCTTGTGACCTGGAAGCCGCTTCTATTTGCCTGTGGAGGGCCTCATCTGCTTGGTTCTGCTGGTCAGGTGGCCTGTAGGAGACCCCCACAGTAATATCTCCTTCCCCTGTCTTGCCTTTAATTCTAACCCATATACTCTCAACCATCTCATCATCCCTCCCCAGGTGGAGTTCTGCTGACTCCAGCTGGTTCTTGACATAGAGGGCAACACCTCCTCCTCTTCTTCCCTGCCCATCCTTCCTAAAAAGCTTATGCCCGTCTATCCCTACATTGCAGTCATGGAAATCATCCCACCAAGTTTCAGTAATGCCCACTATGTCATGGCCTCCCAGCAGCACAGTGGCCATTAATTCATCCTGTTTGTTGCCCAAGCTGTGTGTATTTGCATAGAAGCACTTCAGCTGGGCTGGCCCTGTCGTTCTGTTGTGCCAATTCCCCTTGGTTTCCACAGGGTGTCCTGGTGTGTCATTTGTGTCTTGCCTCAGGGCGACAAGTCACAATGAAGGACACTTGGCAGAGTTTTGAAACAGTGGCTTGGTAGACAGGGAATTATAGAACTGAAAGATAAGAGTCTCAATTCTCCCACATAACAACAACTCATCTACTTATTTATGTAAGGCTTCCTTCTTGTTTAGGTAAGACTTATCAGTTCCCACTACAAATCAAAGGTCTGAGAAACATGAGTCAATGTCTGTAAAATCAATAATATGGAAAAAAAAAATCTGTAAGTTCACTTTTTTAACACAAGACCTATCTAAGAGCATAAAGAGAATCATACTGACATTAAATGATCTTTATTTTTTTCAAACTTGCATATAAAAATGTAGATAAATTGTTTTTTTTACCATAATTTCCCTACTTTTTATCAGTTAAGTATACTTTAAAGGGGGATTTCTTTAGCATATTTAAACCAAATCACTCACTCTCTATAGAAATCTTTGATGATATTATTCAAATTACTATATGTTACCACAGAAGATTCTTTTAAAGATTGGCCAAAGACTGGGAGAAAATCCACCAGAAAGAAAATAGGGCCATACATGGGCTGCTAGCATGAAATCTGTTTGCTGATGTTTCTCCTTTGCTTTGCAGTTACTGCATCTCAATTCAATCTAGATGTATAAGAGCATGAATCTGTGATACAAGAGGTCTGCAGTAGTTCTTTCTTCTTACATTGGCTTTGTTGCTTTACCTCTGGGTACCTCAGCTGTATTTTACTATTTCTTGAGTTGCATCTTTTTTCTATCCTGAATTTGTCTGAAACCTCAAAGGAAATATTTGATGAAAACAAACAAATAAAAAACAAAAGGAAAAGCAGTGAGATACTTTTGTGATTGTATGTGACTAAGCACAAAAAAAATTTCAAGCAGCAGCATGAAATTGTGGCAGTACAGAATGACCTGCACAGGACCTTTCCACATCAGAAAACACCGTTATGCAGCTATCAAATCCAAGTGTCTGATAACAGCACTCTCCATGACAACAGAAGGGAACCACAGACAGTGCTCCTTAAAAAGGAATGTGGATGCTACTCTGATTTGAACCCCCAAATTTCTCCTCTTGCTGTCCTGCTATTCTGTGGAAAGATAAGACAAGGTCCACAATGGCTACTGTCGCTCATCTCTTGTGTTGACACATTATTGTGTAGTGCTGTTGTCATTCCAGTAGTTTGCATTGATCAGTAAGGTTACTGTTTCCTCTACATTGGCAATTGTAAATGCCAGCAAAATTATTAATGTTTTGACTGCTGTTTTTTTTCCCAGTGTGTTCTTTGGAAAGTATTTTAATATACACTAGCATCCAGTCACATTTCTTCATACTTGTGATTATTTCAGCTAGTTCCCCATTGCAATGGGTTGACTACCTCACCCTCATTCCACAAGGTCAGTATGCTAAAAACTGCATGCTATCACAAAACATTTTTTTTTCAGAAAAGCTCAAAGGCCTGATTTCCACCAAACTAGTCAGTACATGGTTGATAATAAGTGAGCTCTAAACGAGGTATCATAGACACTGGAATTGGTCTAGCCATGACCACTGGTTGCAAAGAAGGTTCGGAACTGACTCTTTACTGTATCTTAGCATGCTTCTTATTACATTTTAAATCTAATTTTCCACAGCTTCTATAAGCATTGATCTTTATATTTGGAAGTAGAATCTTGCATGGGGTTTGTGAAGAAGAGTTTGGTCACATGAATCTTTGTTTCTGCACTTTAAAAGCTCAACGCTGATGATATGAAAGAAAGAAAGAAATATGCATTACTTATTTTTTTAGTGTTCTTAACCCTATCTTCAGTTCCTGTAAAGATGACATAATAATGAGATAGGTGAAACTAAAACCTAGACAGTTTGCAAAATACTCCAAAGTAATTATTAAAAAATATTTTAAAATAAATATTTTTTTAGCCAACATTTAAAATGTATTCTACTTGCCAAAGATACAACCCTACATTTAAAATCTTTATGAATTCTTTTTCATAAAAAGAAAAATCAAAGTGGATAAAACTCAGCCTTGTTTTTGCAATTGCTTCATTTTAATAATCTTTGACCAAATTACAGAGTTCTTACCTTTTGAATGAAAAGGAGAGGTCTTTGAGCAGTATATTGCAGCTGGGGCTGTAAGTCCTAACTGAACTGAAAACAGTAAGTAGACACATAACCAGCCCTATCCTCAGCAACAGAAACCTCTCAATCATTCAGATACCCACGGATAAAAGTCTGGGGTTACAGGAAGCAGGGAAATTAATGTATCCAACTTTCTTGCAACAAAATGATTAGCAAGTCCACTTGACTAAAACCTCTCTCTTAAATACCTCTGCTGCATGAATATTCACTAGATGTAAGTAGTTTCATAGTTTCATAGTTTCAGTCAGGGTTGGAAGGGACCACAAGTGTCATCTAGTTCCAACCCCCATGCCATGGGCAGGGACACCCCACACTAGATCAGGCTGGTCAGAGCCTCATCCAGCCTGGGCTTAAACACTTCCAGGGACGGGGCTTCAACCACCTCCCTGGACAACCCATTCCAGGGCTTCACCACTCTCATGATGAAGAACTTCCTCCTCACGTCCAGCCTGAATCTCCCCACCTCCAGCTTCATTCCATTCCCCCTAGTCCTATCACTCCCTGATAGCCTGAAAAGTACCTCCCCAGTCTTTTTGGAGGCCCCCTTCAGATATTGGAAGGCCGCAATGAGGTCACCTCAGAGCCTTCTCTTCTCCAAACTGAACAGCCCCAACTCCTTCAGTCTGTCCTCATAGGAGAGGTGCTCCAGCCCTCTGATCATCCTCGTGGCCCTTCTCTGGACACCTTCCAGTACCTCCAGATCCCTCTTGTAATAGGGGCTCCAGAACTGGATGCAGTACTCCAGGTGGGGTCTCAGCAGAGCTGAGTAGAGGGGGAGAATCACCTCCCTTGACCTGCTGGCCACACTTCTCCTGATGCAGCCCAGGATCTGATTGGCTTTCTGGGCTGCAAGTGCACATTGAGAGCTCATGTTGAGCTTCTCGTCCACCAGCATCCCCAAGTCCCTCTCCTCTGGGCTGCTCCCCAGCCAGTAAAAGCCCAGCCTGGATTTGTGCCTGGGATTGCCTCCACCCAGATGCAGGACCCTGCACTTGGTCTTGTTGATTCTGATGAGGTTGGCTTGTGCCCACCTCTCCAGCCTCTCAAGGTCCCTCTGGATGGCATCCCTTCCCTCCAGCCTGTCTGCTGCACCACACAGCTTGGTGTCATCAGCAAACTTGCTGAGGGTGCACTCGATGCCACTGTCCATGGCACCCACAAAGATGTTGAACAAGACTGGTCCCAGGACTGATCCCTGAGGGACTCTGCTTGTCACTGGCCTCCACTGGGACATGGACCCATTGACAGCCACTCTTTGGGTGCGGCCATCAAGCCAGTTCTGTATCCATCTAGTGGTCCACCCACCAAACCTATGTGTCACCAGCTTGGAGACCAGGATGTGGTGTGGGACAGTGTCGAAGGCTTTGCTCAGGTCCAGGTAAACGACATCAGTTGCTCGCCCCTCATCTATTGATGTTGTGACCTGTTCATAGAAGGCCACCAGGTTTGTCAGGCAGGATTTGCCCTTGGCAAAGCCATGATGACTGTTCCAAATCACCTCTTCACTATTCTTCTGAGTCAGTAGTGCCTCCAGGAGGATCTTCTCCATGATCTTTCTGGGCACAGAGGTGAGACTGACTGGCCTGTAGTTCCCTGGTTCCTCCTTCTTACCCTTTTTGAAAATGGGAGCAGTTCTTCCTCTGCATCCCTGGCATCGTCTGCCATGACTCCAGGAGTGTGGCTGGAGGCCCTTGCAGTGAAGACTGAGGTAAAGAAGTTATTGAGTACCTCAGCCTTTTCCACATCACTTGTGACCAATTCACCAGTTTCCTTTCTGAGGGGGCCCACACCTTCCCTACTCTTCTTCATGCCATTAATATACCTGTAGAAGTTCTTAGTGCTCCCTTTAACCTCCCTGGCTAGATTCAATTCAAACTCTGCTTTGGCTTTCCTAACCAGGCCTCTTGCTGCTCGGGCAACATCCTCATGTACCCCCTGTTCTATCTGTCCTTCCCTCCACTTTCTGTAGAGTTTCTTTTTAAGTAATAGTGTGTCCAGCAGCTCCTTGTTCATCCAGACAGGCCTCCTAGCATTCTTCCCTGCTTTTCTCTTTGTTGGTATACATAGCTCCTGGACACAGAGGAGGTGGTCCTTGAAGACTGACCAGCTGTCCTGGGTCCCTCTTCCCTCCAGGGCTTCGTCCCATGACACTTTGGCTAGCAGATTCCTGAAGCGATCGAAGTCTGCACGCCTAAAGTCTAGGGTTGTAAGCTTAGAATAGGTCCTCCTGATAGCCCTGAGGATACTAAATTCAACTGCTTCATGATCACTGCAGCCAAGGCTGTCTCTGAGCCTCATATCGGTTACCAGCCCTTCCCTGTTGGTGAGAACAAGGTCCAGCAGAGCACCTTTTCTTGTTGGTTCCTCTACCATTTGGAGGAGGAAGTTGTCTTCTATGCAGTCCAGGAACATCCTGGATTGCTGGTGCCTTGCTGTGTTGTCCCTCCAGCAGATGTCAGGGTGGTTGAAATCACCCATGAGGACCAGGGCTTGTGACCTGGAAGCCGCTTCTATTTGCCTGTGGAGGGCCTCATCTGCTTGGTTCTGCTGGTCAGGTGGCCTGTAGGAGACCCCCACAGTAATATCTCCTTCCCCTGTCTTGCCTTTAATTCTAACCCATATACTCTCAACCATCTCATCATCCCTCCCCAGGTGGAGTTCTGCTGATTCCAGCTGGTTCTTGACATAGAGGGCAACACCTCCTCCTCTCCTTCCCTGCCTATCCTTCCTAAAAAGCTTATACCCGTCTATCCCTACATTGCAGTCATGGGAATCATCCCACCAAGTTTCAGTAATGCCCACTATGTCATGGCCTCCCAGCAGCACAGTGGCCACTAATTCATCCTGTTTGTTGCCCAAGCTGTGTGCATTTGCATAGAAGCACTTCAGCTGGGCTGGCCCTGTTGTCCTCTTGTGCCAATTCCCCTTGGTTTCCACAGGGTGTCCTGGTGTGTCATTTGTATTGTATTGTATTGTATTGTATTTAGGTGGGTTGGATTGGTTGATAGGTTGGACGCGATGATCTTGCAGGTCTCTTCCATCCTGGTGTATTATATTGTATTGTATTGTATTGTGTCTTGCCTCAGGGCAGCAAGTTGAAAGCCCTTACCAGCTCTCCATCCCTCTGCCTCTGGTGAGCTGCCCCTCTGTTTGTCACAGGCCAGCAGGGGACTATTAACCCCTTCCCCCTTCCAATCTAGTTTAAAGCCTTGTCAATGAGCCCTGCCAATTCCTGCCCCAGGATCCTTTTCCCCCTCTGGGACAAGTGTGTCTCATTCTTGTTTGTAGCTGTGGTGCCTTGTAAACCAAGCCATGATTGTAGAACCCAAATCCCTGTCGATGGCACCAGCCCCGGAGCCATGAATTGACCTGTTGGCTCTTCCTCTATGTTCCCTCATCCATCGCTGACATTAGAGGGATAGCAGAGAACATAACCTGAGCTCCTGATCCCTTTAGCAGGTGCCCCAAGGTTCTGAAAGCTCTTTTAATTGATTGTGAGCCTCTTGTTGTTGCATCATCACTACCCACCTGAAAGACCAGCAGTGGGTAGTAGTCTGAAGGACTCACGAGTTTGGGAATTTTGCCTACAATGTCCTTTACTTGGGCACCAGGGAGGCAGCAGATCTCCCTATGAAATGGGTCCGGTCTACATGTTGGGCCCTCTGCTCCCTTCAGGAGGGAGTCTCCTATAATGATGACCCTATGAGGTTTCTTTTCCGGTCTAGTTTTGATAGCTGGCCTGAGGCAACCTGTCATTGGTGCAGCTTCTGTCTTCCTTGAGTCCTCGTCCTCACCTATGGCCTGTTCCTCCTGCAGAGCCTCATACCTATTCTGTAAGTGCACTGTAGGCAGTGTGCTGCTCAAAGTAGCAGGATTGCTCCCTCCGCATTTCTTCCGTCAGGCAGAGACCTGCTCCCATTGGCCCTGCCCTTGTGGGTTACTGCAGGGAGGCTGAGAGGCTTGCTGATGGGAAGGTGTCAAACTCCCTGTTCCACTAAGAGTCACCCCCTGTTCTGGTTTAGGAGAGGTTAGATTTTGGAAATAGTCAATGTTCCTTTTGCTGTCTCTTACAGCTCTTAGCCTTTCTACCTCTTCTTTTAGTTCGGCCACCATGCTCATCAGATCCCTGATCTGCTCACACCTGACACAGGAGTTGTTCCTTCCATCCTCCATATCGAGCACCAGGTCCCAGCACTCACTGCAGCCACCTACCTGAACACCTGCATGCTTGTGAGTGGCCTCTGTTTGGGTGCCCACTGTTCTTCTACTAGCTTTACTTCTAGTAGTAACCATGTCGCTGTAATGTTGCTGTAACCACCCTCTTAATCACCCTCTCCACCCGGCTTTTTTTTTTTTTTTTTTCCTGTCAGTGAGGAGGTTGAGCCGAGCTCCTCGCCGCTGCCTGCTCTCAGAGCCGAGTTCCTCGCCGCTGCCTGCTCTCTCAGCCACATGCTGGGGTTTGTTTGGTTTGCGCGCGGTTTCCACAGCAACCCCTCCCCCTGCTACGTCACTGCCCTCAGGCACGTAGGCAACCCGAGCCTGCTGCCCCTCCTCCCCTCTCCAGCAGGTCCCGAGCCACCAGCCCCTTACCTCCCAAAAAGCAAGGAAAGCAAAGCCAAAAGCAAGCTCTCAGAGCCGAGTTCCTCACTGCTGCCTGCTCTCTCAGCCACGTGCTGGGTAAGTTTTAAGCAGTAACACAGCAACAGACTCTTTGATCTAAAATGATTTAAAAAAAATTGAATTAGAGTATTTTTAATATAACAATTAAAATACAGAACATTCTTACTTTCTTTTAAAGTAAATGGGTTAGACATCTAGCCAAGCATTTTCCTGATCCGGAATTATAAGGCTGGATGAAACAGGGGTTCATAATTGTGCCTGGTTTTACCCTAAAACTGAGGGTGTTACGCAGCATGCTAAAAAAAAAAAAAAAGTAATCCATCAGGGTTTTTTTGCAACCAAATCAATACAGTTATATACATAAAGCAGGTCAGGAATCTCTGAATTGCTTGTGTCTAGTGTTCTTTCATAAAACCAGAGGAGTATGCCACAATGGATTCCCCTAATGCACCACTGACTCTCATTTTATTACAGCAGATGGAGGGCAGGACACAACTTTTGAGCACATCCCATTGTAATGCTCTGCAGCCTTGCAAGACATCTTTCCCCACCTCTCGCCAGTAAGCAGTAGACAATGCAAACACCAAATGAGGGAATGGTGTGTGGAACTGAAAATGCATCATCTCAGAATAATCATGTATTATAAAATCAGAATCTGAGAGTTTAAAATTAACAAAGGAAATGTAGACATATCACCACACCATATGAGCACCATAACTGCAATTCTTCACCATACTAAAATCTCAGTCTGGTACTGAATGCAGCAGGCAGTTGCTTTGCTCTTGCATACCAAACCAGGTGTGAACCACACCCTTTGTATGCAGACTAAGGTACAACTACTCTCATGCCCTCCAGACTCAAGGATGAAAATAAGGTCACTGCTCATTTGCTTCCCATCTATAAATATGTCATATCAGGCTCCACCTATTAAGTCAAAGGACCAAGCATATACATTAGTTAGAATCATCCTTTCCATATGTATACATTCAAATACTTATTATAATTTCTTGTATTCTGCATACACTGATCACAAATTCCAGTGGCTTTCCACCTTCACAATCATGAAATATCTTTTGACTAGTGTTGCATGTGTTTTGGGGAATATACAAATGTGTGCGGGTGTGCACATGTGCATATGGAAGGAGTAAAATGTTGAACATGTTCTCATATTTTAAAATGTGAAGGTTGAATCCTATATGAATGAAGTATATTGCCCCAGAAAAGGACAGACTAGAATGAAAGTGAAATAATAAACAAAATAGTCTAAAGCACAACTTTGAATTGGTTAATATGGTGACATTTTTACAGCTGAGTTTGCATTTAATAAACCGTATTCTTTAACAAAAAGGAAGAAATATATATAAAGCTTAGAAGAAATATATAAGATATAAATATATCCAACTTGGGGAAAAAAAACACAAACAAACAAACAAACAAACAAAAAAAAAGGCAAATAAATAAATAAATTAGGAACTCTTAGATTCCAGGAAGAATATTTTGCATTTTTTAAAAATCATATGATAGAAAGTTGAGGTCTTTTGGACTCTTATTTGCAGAATTGTCTTAAGGAGCTTTTCTTCTTCTTAACCTATAAGCAGATATTTGTGATTTCATTAAAATTATTCTCTAAGTATTGATTTGGTGGCAAAAGCTTGTTTTCACAGGCACATGTGAAAACAGATGACCTAAATGAAGGTGATATTCCTATTCGTATTTATCAACATCACTCCAATACTTCCAACTAACTACTTCTAACTAAAACAAAGAATTCCTAAAATGGTTTCTCAAATGTCTCAACAAAAAAGACCCAAGAACCTAGCAATGCAAATTATGACAGTTTTAGGCTATGCCTTTACGAAGAGACAGTTACTAGTGCACTCTGGCTGAATGTTTTGGTGTAATAAGGAAAACAAAGATATTCTAAATGAATTTCATTGGTGGATTGGTAGGTTGCAACTTTAAATTTTAGTTTTAGTTCAGTTTGAATCTCAGTCAGTCAGTTCTCTCTGTTCCAGTCTGCCTGAGTAGCTGCTGTCTTACCTCTGTGCTGGCTGGAGTTTACCTTGAGATATGAGCTACCAAGATAAGAAACTTCGTTTAGCACATGCTTTTAATGAACAGAATTTCTTCCTTAATAATTACTTCTCTCTCTCTTACCCTTTTTGGGAGAAAAGGGAGGAAGGGAGAGAAAGGGGTTTTGGGGGGGGCCCTTCTCCCTGGAGGAGGGAAGGGTTCCTGTGTTACGTTCTTTGCTGTATATTTCTGTATATATTTGTGGTAGGGTGAGAAAGTTTTCCTCCACACACAAAGAAACCACAGCTAACTCAGCCGGAGAAGCAAATGAAATAAGCTGTATTTACAAGCAGAAATGGAATGCAATGAATATGTACACAAATATACAGTATTTACAATATATACAGAAATATACAGCAATGAATGTAATACAGGAAGACCCACAGCCGGAGGAGCATGTGCCCCCGGGCCCCTGTATCCCCTCTCCCTCCCTACCTCCCCTTTTTTCCCAAAAAGGGTTAGAGAGAGAGAGAAAGGCAATTAAGGAGAAAAATTCTGTTAGCTCAAAGTGTGTGCAAGAATTAGTTTTCTTATCTGGTTAGCTTTGTTAATTCAAGGTTGCTTCTGTCCGGCAAAGCTGTTGCTTCAGAGGGAGAAACAGGCCCACACGAACAGAGGGAAAAGTACAGACTGAACTCAGACTGAACTGACAGAACTTAAACTTAAAGTTGCATTCTACCAATCTACCAATGAAATTAGTTTAGACTATCTTGGTTTTGTTTAAATATCAAAAACATTCAGCCAGAGTGTCCAGCAACCGTCCCTTTCTTAAAGGCACAGCCTAAAACGGTCACAATATTGTAAATACTGTATATTGTGTATATATTCACTGCATCTCATCCTGCTTGTAAAATATAGCTCTTATCCATTTTGCTTCTCCAACTGAGTTAGCCATGGTTTTTGGGCGGGGGGGGAGAACTGAACCTTCCTCACCACAACACAAATATATAAAGTAGTGCTTAAAAATAAATAGGATTTTCCACTTTTCAAATACTTATCAAGGTAATTGTGCCTTTTTCTTTTACTAGAGACTTACGTCAGAGTTATATTCTTGCAACAACATAATGATATTCCATGAAACTGCCAACATAATAAGCTGAATGATTTGAAGATTTCTAAAGTTCCAATATATTAGCATTAGAAGTTAAGAATCCTGTGGAATATAAAAATGTAAAACACAAAGTGAAAGAAGCCTGTCTAGGAAAAGTTGTATTTTTTTCCTTAACAGTGGTGAATATACTACTTTCTAGTACTGTAGTCCAGATAATATATAATGTCATATAGTTACATTCTAACTCTTCTATGTGCAAGTAAGTAACAAACCGTTTATGTCATGTGCAGACAAAGAAGGTGACATTCACACATCAGCACAATTCTGAAAGAACTTAACAAAGAGTGGACAAGGAGGGACAAATACTCTCTGTAGTAAAGCTCTGCAAATTATACCCAGCAACATTTCCACAGTTGCAGAGGTTTCCTGAGAAGCAAGCTATGCTTGACAATTAGGTTAACATAGATGTTTCTGGATGGTTGCTTTTACCTCTCCTTACATATACCAAGTAGGAAAACTCACAGTATATCTTAGTATGTTTAGTGTATTTTACTAGACGTGTCCGGTACCTGGCATAAAATCCTATCTGAGTTGAAGTGAACAGGATCTGCTGAATGCAAGATATCTAGACAGATGGTATTCTTATAGTTAGTTCTGTACCTCATGCACTGAGAGAATTCATGCTGTGATCCAGTGACCCACAACAGCTTGATTTAGGTATTGACATGTGGGACAGAGAAAAGGAGAATAGGTTTGTGGTTGTGATGCAACTGGTCAAGGGAAACCATTAGAAGAGAACCATCCCAGTACTATATTGCTGCTTCTGTAAGTGACCTTTTCTTCTTATAGAGCCTTCTGTGAGGTGTTTCATAGCTTGGGGTAGAAGGCAGGAAGCATATATGCTTCCCAATCCTATAGTTTTCAAACACAGGGGTAAAATATGCCAGGCTTTGATGAGCAGTTTGCTTGTGGGAGTTTTGTTCCACTGAGGATTTCAGAATCACAGAATTAACCAGGTTGGGAAAAGACCTTCAAGATCATCAAGGCCAAACTATCACCAAACATCATCTAATCAACTAAACCATGGTACTAAGTCCTATTTTAAACACTTCCAGGGACAGCGACACCACCACCTCCCTGGGCAGGACATTCCAATGGCAAATCACTCTTTCTGTGAAGAACTTCTTCCAAACATCCATCTTAAACTTCTCCTGGAGCAGCCTGAGACTGTGTCCTCTCATTCTATCACTAGTTGCCTGAGAGAAGAGACCAACCCCCACCTGGCTACAATATCCCTTCAGGTAGTTGTAGAGAGCAGTAAGGTCTCCCCTGAGCCTCCTTTTTTCCAGGCTAAACAACCCCAGCTCCCTCAGCCTCTCCTCATATGGCTTGTGCTCCAGACCCTCCAAGAGCTTTGTTGCCCTTCTCAGCACATGTTCAAGCAATTCAACATCTTTCTTGAATTGAGGGGCCCAGAACTGGATATAGTACTCAAGGTGTGGCCTAACCAGTGCTGAGTACATGGGCACAATGACTTCCCTGCTCCTGCTGGCCACACTATTTCTCATGCAGACCAGGATGCCATTGGCCTCCTTGGCCACCTGGCCACACTGCTGGCTCATGTTCAGCCAGCTGTCAACCAGCACCCCCAGGTCCCTTTCTGCCTGGCTGCTCTCCAGCCACTCTGACCCCAACCTGTAGCACTGCATGGGGTTGTTGTGGCCAAAGTGCAGCACCTGGCACTTAGATGTGTTAGACTGCCCATCTGTCCAGCCTGTCAAGGTGGCTATGCAGAACTCTCTAACAGATCAACATCTGCTCCCAACATGGTGTCATCTGCAAATTTACTGATGATGGACTGAATCCCCTCATCCAGATCATCAGTGAAGGTATTGAACAGGATGGGGCCCAGCACTGATCCCTGGGGGAGACCATTAGTGACTGGCAGCCAACTGGAAGTGGCACCATTCACCACCACTCTCTGGGCCCGGCCCTCCAGCCAGTTCCTAGCCCAGCCCAGAGCGCTGCTGTCCAAGTAGTTTGCTATGGGGGACGGTGTCATTTCACAGATTCAGAAGTTGTCTTGTGGTTTGGCTGGTTAGTTTGGAGAGAAGAAACCAACATTCATAAATTATTTAAAAAATATGTATGATCATGTTATGTTAGATCATGTCAGAGAAAAATTAGAGAGGCAAAATCCCAGTTAGAACTTAAGCTGGCCACTTCTGTGAAAGATAATAAAAAGCATTTTTATAAATATGTTAATGCTAAAATGAGGGGCAAGAAGAACCTCCATTCCTTATTGGACCTGGAGTGGAACATTGTAACTAAAGATGAGGAAAAGGCTGAGGTTCTAAATACCTTCTTTGCCTCAATTTTCAACAATAAGGCAGGAGGGCTTCAGGACAACTGGCCTCCTGAACTGGTTGATGGGGTCAGGGAGCAGTGTAGTTCCCCTGAAATCCATGAGGAATTAGTTCAGGACATACTGAACCACTTGGATACTCAGAAGTCCATGCAACCAGATGGGATCCATCCAACGGTGCTGAGAGAGCTGGCAGATGAGCTGGCCAAGCTTCACTCCATCATATTCCACCAGTCCTGGCTCACTGGAGAGGTCCTAGATGAGTGGAAACTGTCCAATGTAATGCCCATCTACACAAAGGATCAGATGGAGGAACCTGCAAACTCCAGGCCTGTCAGCCTGACTTCAGTGTCAGGAAAAACCATGGAGCAGATCGTCTTTGGGGCAATCGGTGTGCACCTGAAGGATGGCCAAGAGATCAGGTTCAGCCAACAGGGATTTTGGAAGGGCAGATCCTGCCTCTCCAACCTGATCTCCTTCTGTGATCAGGTGACCCACTGGTAGAAGTGGGGAAGGCTGTGGATGTGGTCTACCTGGACTTCAGCAAGGCCTTTGACACAATTCCCCACAGCAAACTCCTGGGCAAGCTGTCAGCTCATGGCTTAGACAGCAACACTCTGTGCAGGGTTAGGAACTGGCTGGAGGGCCGTGCCCAGAGAGTGGTGATGAATGGTGCCACATCCAGCTGGCAGCCAGTCACTAGTGAAGTCCCCCAGGGATCACTTCTGGGCCCCATCCCTCTCCAGAGAGACCTTGACAGAGGGACAGATGGGCAGAGTCCAACATGATGACATTTAACAAGTCCAAGTCCCAGGTGCTGCACTTTGGCCACAACTACCCCATGCAGTGCTACAGGCTGGGGTTGGAGAGGCTGGAGCTGCCAAACAGAAAGGGACCTGGGGGTGCTGATTGACAGCTGGCTGAACATGAGCCAGCATTGTGGCCAGGTGGCCAAGAAGGTCAATGGCATCCTGGCCTATATCAGAAATAGTGTGGCCAGCATGAGCAAGGAAGTCATTGTGCCCCTGTACTCTGCACTGGTTAGGCCACAACTTGAGTACTGTGTTCAGTTCTGGGCCTCTCAATTTAAGAAGGACATCAAGATACTTGAACATGTGCTGAGAAGGGCAACAAGGCTGGTAAGAGGCCTTGAGCACAAGCCCTATGAGGAGAAGCTGAGGGAGCTGGGATTGTTTAGCCTGGAGAAGAGGAGGCTCAGGGGAGACTTTATTGCTGTCTACAACTACCTGAAAGGTGGTTGTAGCCAGGAGGTGTTGGTCTCTTCTCCCAGGCAACCAGCACCAGAACAAGAGGACACAGTCTGAAGCTGTGCCAGGGGAAGTTTAGGCTTGAGCTCAGGAGAAAGTTCTTCACAGAGAGAGTTGTTAGCTATTGGAATGTGCTGCCTGGGGAGGTGGTAGAGTCACCATCCCTGGAGGTGTTCAAGAGGGGACTGGATGTGGCACTTGGTGCCATGGTTTAGAAGTCATGAGGTGTTGGGTGACAGGTTGGACTTGATGATCTTTGAGGTCTCTTCCAACCTTATTGATTCTATGATTCTATGATTATGATTCTATGATATGGTCATCTCAGCAGGAGCTCTATGTGAACCACTTTTCTCTTCCCACAGTATCTTAGCTTAGGACACACCTAAAGTGATCTGGAGTTTGTGGTTGGGGTTTTTTTAGTTGTGTTTTTATTTTTTTCCTGTTTGTTTGGGGTTTTGTTTGTTTGTTTGTTTAATCTCCTCATTTTTTCCCAGTGTGACTGATATTATAAGAAAAGAAGCTGTACAACTCTCAAACTGAAGCATGTGATTTAAAATAAAAATATCTGCTTACTGAAAAATGGCAAATTTTGACAGACATCTTTCCATGTTCAGACATACAGCAATTTATAAGAAACACAGGAAAAATCAAGCTCCTGTGAAATGCATGTAAATAAAACCAAAATGGGCAAAGCTTTACCTGATTAATTAAATGAATTAAATACCTCATTTGTTTTCTCTACTGCAGGTAGTACATTTCTTTTGAAAATTAAGCACCATATTCTGAATTGTTCTGCAAGATTATGGGATTTGCCATGCAAAATTAATGTAGACAAGATGTTTAAATGCTTACCCACCTCTTTTTTTTGTTAGACCCAGCATTGTTTAGTTAATAACAAAATCTTGGGGGAAAAAGATAATGATTAAAATAAGAGAAAAAAACAACCATAAGTTATTGTTAGTATGTCATGATGCAGTAGAATCTTTTCAGAAAAAAAGTTCTGACTTCATAAGACCTCATTAATAATGGTCTACACAACTAGCATGTTTCTACAAACTCCCAAATACTATTCTTGTTCTTCAAGGACATCTCACTTGTAAATGTGAAAAGCACTGGTAAAAGTGCTCTTGTATTGAGTCACCTTCAGGAAACTTACCATATATCTCTTTTATTCAAGTGAACAATCTTAATTCGACAGCAAAATACTGATACTTTATTGCCTTCTCTCTATATGGGCAATATAATGCATTTCATCCAATGTATAGTTATGCTAAATGGTGTATATGCATATCTGGATGACATTCAGTGTATAGTCCCTGCTTTTCATGGCTTACATTGGTGAGATTTACAAAATATGTTATTGCAAAATCAATGAAGATAAAATTATTCCCCTTTTGTGATCCAATCTGTACCCAAAATACTACCCACTGCCAATTTTAGGGCATATACATTTTCCTCAGCTATGCTCAGCTTTTATATAACATCAAAATCTCCTATATGGATGCTACTTAACTCAGTCAGCTGAGTACCTGAGTATACATAAGCCCACTGACAGAGAGTAAAGCTGCAGGAGAAAAAGTGAGAGGCTGGATAGAAAATATCTTACTACCAGTTGTTGAATTTATTATGGTAAATAATGGGTAAGTTACTGCTTTTGAGCTCATGGGTATAGATGGCAAATTATTCTCACACAAACCACAAAAAATGCAAACCAAAAAAAACAAACAACCAAACTCAACTCCAAGAAACCAACTAAGAAAACAAACAAAACCACAAACAAAAAAAGCCCAAAATAGCCAAAACCCCAACTAAACAAAAATCTCTAATCAAACAAACAAACAAACAAAAAAACAGGAAAAAAAAAAAGGAAAAAGTAGAAAAACCTCATGCAACTATTGTCTTACTACCCAGGAAATTCAATGTACAACATCCCACCAACAGTGTACTCATTTCCTTTGTGTTCATGGGGGGGGGGGAAATGGCCTTTCAATTACTTTGGCTGATCTCCTCTCAACAATAAGTATTATTCATAACTCTTCACCATGCCTTCTAACTGATAAATATTCAGATATTTGGAATACTGGTGCACAGTTACTTTACTATCTGTGGAATTATATTCTATGGTTTTGTGCAGTACAAGTTTTATCAGTATTTTAGTGGCAGCAATAAATAAGTGGAATAAGTATGGGTCTATTT
This sequence comes from Colaptes auratus, assembly GCA_015227895.2. Lineage (NCBI taxonomy): Eukaryota > Metazoa > Chordata > Aves > Piciformes > Picidae > Colaptes > Colaptes auratus. The sequence goes on from CM026897.1 coordinate 61,681,679, forward strand.
TTCCTCTTCTTTATCCCAATTTTATGCTGGGTGATGCCACTGTTTACAAACATACCAGTGTATCCGAAAACAGTTGGCATGGAAATGTTCTCTCTATATAACTCCTTCCCTTCTCTTTAGTTCTCCTCCCCATCACTATTCCTGTCCAGTAACTTTTTTCTCATAATCTCTCAATGTCTTGTTAGATCCTAAAAGATTTATAAGCAAAGTCATTTCCTCAAGCATACGGGAAAGAAAGCTTTCATGGAAGGGGAAAAGCTGGAAGTGGACCTAGCACCCCTCTGCCACCAGTGCTGGCATCAAATCTCCACAGAAGTTGCAGCTGTAGTGTGCCAGCACATTACAACATCCACACTATGAAGAGACAGCAGGACGGCACACTCTGCTCTCATCTAGACACCACTGACTGAAATTTGAGGTCTGAAGTAGAAGGTTTGTATGGGAGTAGTTCCTATGGGGTTTATAATCTCAGTGTGGGCAAAAACTCAAATTCTGAAGAATTGAGGCAGACGTATCAGAGAAGTAGCTGCCAAACTCCAGACAACTTTCAGTTTAGCTTAATTCCTATTAGTTGACAGAGAGTCATGATTTTGCACACAATTTTTCTTTATCACATCTATACTTAAAAGATTTCTCAAGGTTGTTGCTTTCATACACAGAGAATAGATATTAGAGTAAGGGACAGGGCTTCATGTACCTTTGGAGCAGCAAGCAGTTGTGATTAATCCTGAAATGCCAGTGCACTTGGACATATCTCTCCCTCTTTGACATCCTTTCTAAGATGGAGTTTTTTTTACTCATTTCAACAAATGTTGTTGAAACAATATTTCCACAGGACCATTTATCTGAATGCTATTTCCCCTGTGGTTTTAAGTCTAAGGATCTTTGATGATGTGTAGACTCCTTTAAAGATGTTATTGACAGCTTAGGAAAAAGAAAAAAAGTGTACTATTTATGTTAAAGGATAACATAGAAGGAACCAAAACTGGCTGGAAAAGTTTTAGGATTTTGTAGATCAAGAAACATGGTGTACCATGAGTAGTCAGCTTAAGTGAAATGGTTAACTGTACTTCTGTGACATCCTTCCTTTTTAGCTAACTCCTAAAAAAAGGGGATAAAACCTAGTCTTCCACACTTTTGTATCCTTATTGGTATAAACACATGTGTTTTGCATATTGTGGTCAGTTGAAATTTCCCATTCACATTAACTAATCATGACTAACTCAGTTGGAAACAAATGGAAACTGTATTTACAAGTGTATGTACACTCTACAATGGAATGCAATGAATATGTACAAAATACACAGAATTTACAATATTATACAGGTATTTACAATTAGAAAATAGCACAGAAACCCCCCTGTACCCTCTCTGGGTTCCACAGAGAGCAGGGAAGCTGCTCCACTGCCCTCCACCCAAAACCTCATTCCACCACCCTGTAACAGAAGAAAAGAGGACTTCAGAGGAAGGAATGCTAGATTTAAAGAAGCAAGGTTAGTGTTCTTCTCTCTTCTCAAGGCCAGTCAGAAGTGGTTATTGTCTCCCTAGCAGAACAGCCAACACCACAGAAGAAAAGGAATGGGAATGGAAGTGAAATGTGAAAGATTGTTAGAGTACATCTACATCTATCCCATACATTTTATCCAATGAATTTGTTTAGAATAATATTTTGTTTTCCTTTTACATCCAACAGTGAATTATTTACATTTTTCTACTTTTCTGCTCAAAATTTGAAGCTAATTTTAAAGGCATAGCCTAAAACTGCCACAATCCACCCCTTCTAAACAATTTCATTGGCAGTTGCAGTATCACAGTATCACAGTATCGCTAAGGTTGGAAGAGACCTCGAAGATCATGAAGTCCAACCTGTCACCACAGACCCCATGACTAGACCATGGCACCAAGTGCCACGTCCAATCTCCTCTTGAACACCACCAGGGACGGTGACTCCACAACACCCCCAGGCAGCCCATTCCAATGACAAATGACTCTCTTGGTGAAGAACTTTCTCCTCACCTCAAGCCTAAACTTCCCCTGGTGCAGCTTGAGACTGTGTCCCCTTGTTCTGGTGCTGGTTGCTAGAGAGAAGAGGCCAACCCCTTCCTGGCTACAACCACCCTTCAGGTAGTTGGAGAGAGCAATGAGGTTGCCCCTGAGCCTCCTCTTCTCCAGGCTAAACAACCCCAGCTCCCTAGCTATAGTATATAGTTAATACTATCCATCTAATCTAAACCAGTATCTACAATAAGTAAGTAAAGTTCATAGTTCATTCTGGCTGTCCTCAGATGTAGATGATTGAGAAGTCCAAACACCAGGAAACAAGAAAACAGAAAAAGACTTTCACAGGGACTCTCAGGTGACTCAGGGCTCTAGGGTTCTTAGGGTTTGTGCACCGTAGATTCCTTATGGATTCTTCCTTTGGGCACAATGTTGCACCTGTATCTGAATTTAAATTCTCAGGTAATGTTAGATTTCTTTGTGGAATACACTGAATTTCACCATTCTCTTGCATTACCCATTAAGTGTGACCAGGACCTTCAGAAGAAACCACCCCTCAGACAGGTTTGGCCTCTCCTGAAGGAAAAAAAAAACAACCGAATGCTTTTGCCCAACAGATTCTTTTCTCTAACAACAGGAACTCTATCACCTTCTACTTTTTGTAGCAAACCTGAGTGTGTAGGTCCAGCTCGATTCACTGAACCTCTACTATTTACCAGCCAGGTTGCTTCTGATAGATATTTCTCCCTGTTTTTCAAAAATCCACCCCCCATGGCTTTGAGAGTCGTCTTCAGCAAACCATTGTAGTGTTCAATCTTCCCTGCAGCTGGTGCACAGTAGGGAATGTGGAATATCCACTCGATGATGTGCTCTTTGGCCCAGTTTTTCACAAGATTGTTTTTGAAATGAGTTCAGTTGTCTGACTTAATTCTCTCTAGAGTTCTGTGTCTCCACAGGATTTGTCTCTTCAGACGAAGAATGCAGTTGCATGTGGAACTGGAGAAGTTTACAACCATCCTGTGTTTGCTTCTACCACAGTAAGCACATACTGCTCACCACATTGTGAACAAGGTAGACTGATATAGTCAATCTGACAGATCTCACCATACCTGTGCTTGGACCATTGGTCACCATACCACAAAGGCTTTGCCTGCTTAATAGCAGCACAAATGTCACAGTCATGGATGACTTGCATGATAGCATCCAAGGAAATGTCTATGGATCTGTCACAAGACCACTGGTAGGTTGCATCTCTGCCTTGATGTCCTGATGAATCATGAACCCACCAAGCTAAGAACATCTCACCTTGGTGTTTCCAGTTGAGATCAAGATCAGAGTCTGTCTCTGCTTGAGAAACTCTTGCAGCTACATCTGCCTGACGGTTGTGTTGTTGCTCCTGAGTAGCTTTGCTCTTAGGAATGTGAGCATCATTGTGTCTCACCTTCACTGGAATTCTCCCGACTTGATCAGCAATGTCTTGCCACAGGTCAGCTGCCCAAATAGGCTTTCCTTTGCTCTGCCAGCCACTCTTTTTCCAGTCTTTTAGCCAATCCCACAGAGCATTGTCTACCATCCATGAGTCAGTGTAGAGATAAAGCTTTGGCCATCTCTCAAGGCCAGCTACATCAAGAGCTAGCTAGACAGCTTTTACCTCTGCAAATTGACTGGATTATCTGTCTCCATCCTTTGCCTCTGCAACTCCATGTGTTGGACTAGACACTGCAGACTTCCACCTTCACTTGTTTCCAACAAGATGACAGGAACTGTCTTTCGCAAAGACTTACTCAGCAGTTTTACCCCAGACGATGTCATCTATGAACTGCATGTGTTCTGGAGCTTCACCTTTCTCCAAAGCATCATGGATCACTGCATGACAGATGCTTGAACTGTGCACCCAGCCTTGAGGTAATCTGTTAAAAGTGTATTGAACTCCTCTCCAGGTAAAGGCAAAATGAGGCCTGCATTCCTCTGCTATGGGAATAGAGAAGAAAGCATTGGCAATGTCTATGGTAGCATACCATTTGGCCCCTTCGGATTCCAGCTCATATTGAAGTTCCATCATGTCTGGTATTGCTGCACTCATAGGTGGTTCATTCAGGGCACGGAAGTAACTGTCAGACGCCAATCTCCATTCCGCATTAGTACAGGACAAACCGGACTGTTGAAAGGTGAATTCTGATGAATCAGAATCTGAATGGGCAAAAAAGAGTCATGGTTGGTTCTGTATTGTCTGTGATGCACAGTCTGAGAAGCAACCAGCAACTTCATATGCTCTATCTCATGCTGTCCCACAACTGTAGATTCATCAGATAGCTCAGGTCTAATAGACAGCTTCAATTTTTCTCCATCAACTTCTACAGATGCTACTCCAAAAGCCCATTTGTAACCCTTAGCGTCTTTGAAACACCCTTCTCTCAGAAAATCAATTCCCAAAATACAAGCTGCGTCAGACAGTCACAACAGTATGTTTCTTCCACTTTTTGCCAGTTAAACTTATGTCAACCTGTATCTTAGTTAACTCTTGAGATCCACCAGTGACTCCCAGAATAGTTATAGGCTCTGATCCCTGATAATTTGATGGTATTATGGTGCACTGAGCTCCTGTGTCAACCAAGGCCCTGTACTTCTGAAATTGTGAAGTGCCAGGCCACTGGATGTACACATCCCAATAGATTCTGTTATCTCCATCATCCCTCTCCTCCACAAGCCAGGAGGCAGGGCACTCCTAATTATGGGGAATATGTCCACCTGTGCAGTTAGCACAGCATCTAGTGTCAGAGTTGTAATCACTGTTGGAGCTATTAGAGTTGTTCTGGGAAACTGAGGAATAACATCCACCCGTCTGGTATTGCTATGTTGGGCTCTTCCACTCTGCAGTTCCCTTAGTCTCCTGAAAAGATCAGAAGTTGTTTGACCATCCCATCTGTTCATGTTCTCACCAAACTGATCATGCAGAGTTATCCAAATATTCCCACGTGGTTGTCTCTGTAGTCTGTTTTGGTTTGACCTGCTTTGGAATGGCCTCATTGGAGAACGTCTGTTTCTAACAGCTGAAACTTGTATCCATCTGGAGGAAGAAGAATTGGAATTATCTCCCTGTGCCAATTTGGATATGGAATTTTTAAATTCCTCCTTCAGCTCTTGCATGCAATTCTTTATATCTCCAGACAGAGTTTCAATGGCAGAAGAAACACATGTGAGACTATCCTCCAGTTGTCTCATTTGGTCACTGAAATGGCCAACCATAGGAGGAGCTTCCCCATAATTTTTGGCCATAATTCTGTTTGCCCGAATAGTAGCATAATGAGGAGAAGCAAGTTTGATGAGCTTTTTAGCAAGACTTGTTCCCACAGGAATTTCATCAGGATTCAGAGTACCATGGTCTCCACACATCACCTCTCTCATAGCAAAGTCTCTGAAACACTTAATTCCCTCATCCATGGTGTTCCAAGGCTTAGGATTCCATGGAAGGTCATCTCTGGATGGGTACCTCATAAGAGCTGCCAGTAGAAGGTATGTCCACAGAGAAATCTTACCAAGGCACCTGCCTAGATGCCTATCTATTTCACTATCTTTTGAGAGGGTTCCAAGCTGATATTCTGATTTGTCCCCCACTACTAAAGCAGGGGGCCATGTATTGCAGCCATGTTATGATTGGCTCATTCTCTCCTCTAATGTACTCCTTTCTCACTTGCCTAATTTCCTGTCTGGCTGTGTTTGCTCTTTTGATGTCATCTTGATCTTGTTCATCATCTGTTTCATCTTCTTGAAGTGGCTGTCCCCATAATCCTGTTGATACTCTCTTAAGGACCTCTTTAAGTTCAGAAGCACCTCCATTAACTGCTGCCCTACCAGAACCTGTATCCTGTCCTGCATCTCCACTATCCGGTGACGGCCTCAATAATTCAGCTGTATCTTTAAGGCAAACTTTCTCTCCATCCTCAGAGGGATCTTTTTTAACAGAAGTTCCCACACCAGCAGAGGGATCTTGCTTTTCTCCTGCACCTGCATCTGTTCCCGTATCTGGCTTGCGCCTGCACCTTCTACCCCAAGCTTCAATTTGTTCAACTGGGGCTGTGTTTGAATTTACAGCAGGCTTAGCAGAAGCAGTGGGAGTTTGCAAGGAGGAGGCACTGGCAGGCAGACAGGCTTTGAGATCCAGCACCTGTTGCAGAGATCACCTCTGGTCCTGCTGCTGTGGCAGGAAATAATCTGTAATGGCTGCCAGTCAACTGCGGCTGCCATTTTACGTGTTGCCATTGTGGGCCGTGTTTGCTCCCCTGCTGCTGGCTGAATGCCAGAACTGCTGGTTGTCCCATTGAGAGCTGCCTTACCAATAACTCCTCCCTGCCTATTCTTAGCTGTTTCCCCTGTATCTTCATCACTAGAAATCTCTGGATTCAAATTAGAACTGTTTCTTCTACACCTATGCCTATTGCATCTAAGAATAAAACTCTGGTTAGCTTCTTGTCTCTCCTGTAGCAAAGCCATTAACAAGAACACATTAATTATTACCAACAGCAGAATCACACACAGCAAATAAATCACTTTGGAATCCCAGCTTCTACTGCTCACATAGCTTTCACCTACAGGAATTCTGAATTCATACATTTCTGCACGTAAGGTAGTAGCAGTCATATTCCATTTCTTAAGTCAAAAGAGCCCATGACAGCGATCATTTGCAATTTGTACTTAAATCCAAGGTACAATTTATATATTAGATATCTTCCCAGCTTATTGAACATGATTCTGATACACCATTTGTAAATGACCACTGTGAGGGCAGAATATATCAAATGCCACAGAATTCAAAACAGCTACATTTTGCTTCCTTAATATGAGCAGGAATCGATCAAGCAATTGGCCCACATTGAACAGGCACCAATTATTTTGTGTAATGTGGTAGGTTGAAATTTCCCATTCACATTAACTAAGCATGACTAACTCAGTTGGAAGCAAATGGAAGCTGTATTTACAAGCGAATACTACACTCTACAATGGAATGCAATGAATGCAGGGAAACTGCTCCACTGTCCACCCCACTCCCAAAACTCCTTCCCACCCTGTAACAGAAGAAAAGTGGACTTCAGAGGAAGGAATGTTAGTTTTAAAGAAGCAGTGTTAGTGTTCTTCTCTCAAGGCCAGCCAGAAGTGGTTATTGCCTCCCCAGCAGAACAGCCAACACCACAGGAGAAAAGGAATGGGAATGGAATGAAATGTGAAAGATTTGTTAGGGTACATATGTGTCCGTCCAACACATTTTATCCAATGAATTTGTGTAGAATAATCTTTTGTTTTCCTTTTACACCCAATAGTGAATTATTTATATTTTTCTACTTTTATGCTTGAAATCTGCAGCCAATTTTAAAGGCATAGCCTAAAACTGCCACACATATGCACAGACAATCTATGCATTCTGTATGCTGGCCCTGATCCGGTAAAGTCCAACACAGAGATACCCTTTTTCATGTGAGTATTGTAACTGACTTCAAAGGGATTATTTACAGGAGCAAACTTAGTCATGTGTGTGTTGACAGGATAAGGGAGTTGGTATGAGCATATGCCCCATTTTACCGTACAAAATACACACACGTTGCTCCTTTTGCTATCATCTCCTGTGGTAGAGACCTCATTCTGCAACAGACTGAAGTGTGATTTACTGGCAGGTGGTCCTTATTAGAAAGGTCATTGACATTGTCAAGCATTTTTTGAAAGATGACATTGCAACTACTAGGTTATTGGGCCAGAGCCATGAAGTCTACAACAACTTCTCTAACAATATTGTCAACAGGTAATATCTTTGACTTCTTTTTAGTCTTAAAAAAACACAGAAGATTAAAGTTCTTTTGTGCCTCTTTCATGTACACTCTTCTGCTAAGCCTTGTCTTGAAGTACCCTGCAGAAGTAGGGAAGTTGTGAAAGAGCTACTTTAAGTACCACAGTAATGAATTCAAGTACACTCATTTATCATAAAGGGCTTCTCCATCTGTCTCTAAAGTATGCTCAAAAATGTTGTGTATTTGATAACATGAAGGTTGAGAATTTAGCACATTTTAGTTTTAAAGGCTTCATTTTGGTTAGATTTTTGCAAGATGCTACAACTGCATTTTTGCTGGAAGAGCAGATTGGGGTGGGGGGAGGGTATGTGTGTGCCTATGTGTGTGGTCTCTTCCTAATTTATTTGCACTTCAACCCACTGGGATCAAGCTGCAATCCGTGTAGGCAAAAGAAGATTAGGGAAAGCAGCTGACTGTTTTTTCCCAGACACAGAAGGGAAAGCGACTTCTCAAGTACCACAAGTTTTTCTGGCCACTGTACAAATTGTTCCTACGTATGGAGAATTTCCAGAAGACCTAATTAGAAACTTGCTACAAACATTTCTTTGCATTAGCTAATGATCCGGCTACACTTGTAAGCAAACAGCACCAACATATCTAATCAATGCAGAAAAAAAAAGCAGAATGCCTATTAAACATCTGGATGTGATTTTCTAGTTAGACTTAGAACAAAATGAAAACATATGCAGGTTTCTTTGATCTATGCCTCAACAAAGAAACGCTTGATAAAAAACCATACTGGCCAGTCAGTGTGTTATTTTCATAAAGCCTGGCCATTTCTTTTCAAATGTTCCCAGTTTAATTTTGTTGTTTTCCTGCAATCTCTCATTTTACCATACTGTGTGAAACCCCAAGGGATTTTTTTGGAACTGTTTTTATGTGAGGTTTTACTGTTGCATGATCTGCTACTGATTTTTTTTTCTTTTTCAAATTCAGCTCAGGAAAATTTTAACGGTGAAAGAATGGGGGAAGGGAATACAGTCATGATGGCAAAACGACCTGTCACAACCTTTTGAACATTCTTGCCTACAAGGAAAGCTACTAATAATAACAAATCAAATAACAAAGAGAGTATGCAATGGTTATTAGCCAAAAGATAATGATTAATTAGAAATGTAATTGCTTTACCCTGTTCATATAATTTGCACTTCATAAATAAAGAAATATTCTAAGTTATATTGGTTCGTGTGTCCTCGTAATGTTATTGCATAGGTAGAGGTAGTCACTATTATTGCCACACACACTGTATGACTTGGACACTATTATTCTCTCTGTTCCATCTTCCTGTCATTTAAAAACAGTAAGAACAGTACAATCCCCTCCTCCCATGCACATATCTGGGAAGTTAAAAGATATTGCTTGTAAATTGTACTGTTAATAGTAAAGGAAAGACAAATAAACAGTATGGCAAATAGAACATCACATGATACATCATTTCCCTAAAGAACAGATGCTACATCTTAAACCCTTTCAATATATTCAAACCACATTTTAGACCCAATACTGATTTTTCTGACTCGAAGCTTCAACTGCTTTCAGTCTGAATTTTCAGTACGTAGTCAGTGCAGGATTAGGCACTTTACTGTAAGAGATAGAAACACTACATTAAAATGCTTGCAGTGAGAAACAATTGATTTCAAACAGCAGAGTCAAATGCATCATTAAGCAGAATTGTTGGAGTGGGGTTAATAATGAAGACAATAATTTTATTGTATTTTTAAAACACAAGACAAAGGTTTAAGCACAATTATTTTAAATCCAGATTGAGAATGATGTGGACTACATACAGTATTGTGGCATGTTGCTCTGGTATAAAATACTACCTTGAGTTGAATACAACTCTTTACAACATGCTTAGATATACTTGGCCTGTCTTTCAGTGGTGTAAACAGTGAGCATTGCCATGAGTGTTCAGTTTTCTGGTATTAATTCAGATTTATAACTGTCTATCAAAAAGGAAATGTTTTTAAACTCTAGCCAGCCAATGATGATGCAGTATAAATCAGAAAACCATCACAGGATGTTGGTTGTTGTCAGTGGCTCTTGTTTGGGGAAAAAAAAATTTAAAAATCTCATTTAATACTTTTTTTCATAGCTCTTCTATCTTGAGTACAATAGAGAAAATTCAAATTGCCCTGAAGTACCTGATTCCAGAATCTAAGTAGGTTAAAGGCAGTTGCCAAAACCAACCAACCAAACCCAACCAAACCCAAACCAAACAAAATAACAATAAACCCCACCCACTCAACCAAACCTTTGCAAACAAACAAAACTAGAACTATAAAACAAACCAACCAACCCCCCCCAAAAATGGAAAAGATAACTTTTGTGCTTCTGTTAAAACAGGCCATGGACATTTTAATGATGATGAATAAAGGTTGCCAGACTTTTCAACTTTCATGTAGGTGAGCAATTCAATAAAACTTTTATGTTCCAAAACACAGTGGTGTCTCATCAACAACTTGTTGTCAGCAGATTAAGGAATGTACAGTTGAAGTGTTATTATAAACTCCATAGTTAATAGGTATTTATGCACAAAGTACATAATAATAGCTTGCATTTTTATGGCATCTTTTATCTGAAGATCTAAGTACTTTAGAAGCATTAGTTAATTAAACTTTCCAATAATATGAACAGAGTAGTGAGTTGGCTTATCCAATGAAAGAGCTGGGAACAGAATCCAAGATTTTTTTAGCTTTACCTTTGCACATGGGATATCCAACAAGTTTACATTCCTGTCCTGGGAACGCACTACAGGTCACTACTAAGGACATTTCACATCATCTCTTAAAAACATTAGAAGTTTTCACATCTGTTTATGAACTAACAAAGATGTATGCATATATATTATAAATATGAACATACACATACATATGTATAGGTGCAGACATCTACAGGTACAGATATATGCATACACATACATGCACACAGACGCACCTGCAGGGAGACATACGTATCTATCAGGGTGAAAACTCTGTTGTCTCAGCATGAATTCCAAACCTCCCTGCAGAAGACCAAGTGAGTTTCTTTTCCCTTGGTTGTTTCTTTGTAAAACTGGGAATAATGTAGGATGGAAATGAGCACTTGCAGTGAGTAAGCTGTATCTTGACATTACAACAAACATATGTTGTATCAACATTTAAACAGGATACAAGATGAAGCATAATACAACTCTAAACATGTGTGTCCATTTAAATAAGTGTAATGAGGAATTACTAAATTAATTATCTACTAAATAACTGCAATGAGAAATTGTTAGAAAATGCAAGCTCTAAAATTCCCTTTAATGCACCTTTGATGCCACATTTTTAAAGCCTCTTTTTAGGTAGTATACAGATATATTAACAATGTATGTCTTGAGACATTATCTTGGGTCTGAAGGTATCAGTATGCCACACTTTATTACGCAATATTTCCACAAATAAGTTATTAGAGGATATATTGTGATGGTTGTTTCCCACTGCAAGCTGTGTAACCTTTTGTCTTCTTAGTAGTCACAAAGTTTCTTATCCACCTCAAGTGGGCCTGTAAACCATTTAGAACAGTGAAGTCTTTGACTGCTTTCTTCCAGCAGACTTTTCTTATAAAAAAGCCAATTTTCCCTAAAGGACAACTTCTGTCTGATCAGAAGGTCACTTCAACCCGTTGGTCTATTTGAGAGATGCAGGCAGGGATGTTTCATCCTTCTTTATGGTATTTTCTGTAGAACTGAGAACATTATAAGCAGGTGCCGTATCATGCACTAGTGTGGTCACTTCAGTAAGCTGAGGAAAAGCATTGTATCTGCCAGTCTGAGCTATAAAGAAGATTCTCAGGACAAGGAAGTTTAGGCTCTTCCGCGGCGGAGCTGTGCATCCCTGGAGTTAGCCGTAAGGGATGACGGAACATACGCAAGCATCATCAGCATACACACGCGTTGCCCAGGGAAGCTGCTAGCTGCCGGGTGATCCGCCCTTACCCGCAGAGCCCCTTGGGAAAGAAGCCTCTGGCGAGCTCAGGAGGCACGGCCAGGCCTAGGACTAGACCCGGGAAAATCCCTTGAACACCGGGAAGGCAAGGGGACCCCGCGCCACGGCGGAACCCCCGGCACACGCAAAACGTGTGCGCAAGCGCCGCGCGCACTACGTACCACCAGCCCTGCAGTCCCACCCACTACCCCACGAGCCCCACGTTACTTTGATTAACAGCTCAACCTCCCTGTGCTCCTTCCCACAGACCTTCCCCTCCTCCTTGCGGCTCTGCCCTCTCCGCGCCGTCCTATTGGCCAGCTCGCAGCTCTCCTGCCGTTGGCCAGAAATTGTTCCCAACGAAAGGCTGAAAGGCGGTGGAGCTCGAGCTCTCGCTATTGGTCCGTGGGGCCGGACTTCGTCACGGTCCCACGTTGGCATGGGAGCTGGTAACTGGGTAGCGGCGGCAGCGTGGGTGTAGCCGAACGGTTGGTTAGCTGGTGGAGTGTGAAACCGCGTGCTAATGTAAGCGGCGCGGGTGAGGACGGAGTGTCCCGCTCGGCTGCTGCCGCGCGCCTGTCCCGCCGAGCCACTCCGACTGCTCCTTTCCCTCGGTCATCGCGGAAAGCAGGGAGAAAGGAGGCAGGCGACGTTACCGGCCGTTCGTGTACAGATTTTTCAGCCGCCGAGAACTTTACCCCAGGTCGGCAAGCCGGGCAAGGAAGAAGAGGGGAAGATGAGGATGCTGCTACTGCTGATACCGCCACGATGTACCGCGGTCGAGTCAGACGCGCTGCTCTCCCTTGTGCGCTCGGCCTAAGGAGGCTGCACTGGTGGTGTTGCACGAAGGAGTTTCCCGTCAGATTAAGCCCTGATACGGACGCTTTTATCTTTTTTCCTTCATCCTCCCCCTTGCCTCCCACCTCCCGACGGAGCGGAAGGCCTGGTCGATCGGGCCAGCGGGCATTTTGAGGGGTTTTGGTTTTCTTTTGTCCTAGGGACCTCTTTGCAAATCACGGAGGAATCTCTGCTGTGTGTGGTTCCTTTCTGCCTTCCTGCGTTTCGCGCTTGTGCTACTGGAGCTGTTCGATCGGGGTCGGCAGTACAGACCCTCTCCCCCGCCCCCTTCCTCCTCCTCCCGCCTTCCTCCCTTGTTCATCGCTCTGTGTCTTGCCGATGACCTGGCCCCTCCGCCGACGCCCGGGAACATCGCGGCACTCCCTGAAGAGTGCCTCCCTCAGCTTGCGACGGTCTTTCCGCTGACACCGCGTCTCACCCCGGGTGGATATTACCTTCTTGGCGAGAGACAGAACTGGGGAGAGGACTTATCTCCATCTAGGGTTTCCGGCCTTACTATTTCATCGGCAACTTGCAAGCCCGAGAAGGGTTATTCATTCGAGCGGCGGGGTGCCAGCGGCCCTCCCCGCCCCGTCGGGTACCATTCCGGTGCGACCAGGTTCTCTGTGAGAGCCGCCCCCAAGCCGGAGTGCTGCCGAAGGCGCGCGGAGCGCCGTGACCGTCCCGAGCGCGGCACGTCCGCCTCCCCTGGATACCCACAGTCCTCCCCGTAACAACAGCAACAAAGGACGCCACGGCCGAAGGATGTCCCACCGGCGGAGACACTGAACGGCGCCTCGCCCCGACTCTTGCCTGTGGCGGAAGGAAGGCGGAGGACGGATATTGTCGCTCCTACTCGCTCGGCGCCCCGGTTGTTAACCCAGGGGAGGGTGGGGGGCTCGTCGCGAGAACCGCGCTGCGAGGAAGCCCCACCGCCGCCAGAGCCATGTTTCCCCAGAGCCGGCACCCCGTAAGTATTGCCTGGGCAGCCGCTCCGTGGTGGTAGGGGTACAGGGTTGGCTGGGGAGCGTGGCGGGGGCTGAGCGGGCGCCCTTCCAAGTTTGTTCCCTCTGGTTGGAATGGTGCACCTTGCCTGTCTGCGCGCCCCTTCTCCCTTCCGTTTCTTGGGTAATCTATTTGCCTTGGGAATGGCGGCGAAGGTTTGCTGCCGGGCCAGGCAGCAACCCCCCTCCCCGCCGAGCGTGGCGTCCTGGCCGTGCCCCCGCGGTGAGGGTCGGCGGGGAGGAGCCGGCACGCCCTCGCTTTCGTGTAGACGCCGGCGACAGAAGTTGCTGGTTAGGGACTGGAGCGGCTCCCCCAGCGCGGTTAGCCTCCCCCCTCGCAGATGAGGGACGGGAAGGTGGGTAACAAGTGCGTAGAGTCCAGCGGCGGTGTCGGGCGGGGCGGGCTGGGGTCTCCCTTCTTGCCTCCCTCCCTTGCTTCCCCTCACCCCTAGCCCGGCTGAGGCGAGCAGCGGGGCGGCCGCGCTGTGTCTGAACGTGCGTCTCTCTCCTGTGCCGGCCGTTGCCGCAGACCCCGCACCAGGCTGCGGGACAGCCTTTCAAATTCACCATCCCGGAGTCGCTGGACCGCATCAAGGAGGAGTTCCAGTTCCTCCAAGCGCAGTACCACAGGTGAGCGCCGGCGGGGCGCCTCGGGGCTGGGGTCGTTGCCCCGTCTCCTGCCGGGCGCGGGGGACTGCACTGATAGGCCGCGACCGGGCGGTGGCGTGCAGTGTCGCTGCTGAACCCCGCCGCAGGACCGGCCCTCCCCGCGCCGTCAGCCTTTGGTGTCCGGCTCGTTGAGGGGCGATAACGGGGAGTCCTGGTCCCCAGCAGTGGCGGGGTGTGCCTACAGGACAGGGCGCATACGACTGGGCTGCCCTGCGCCGATCCGTGTTGCTGAAGGGCTGTACGAGCAGCTGCGAGAGGATGGTGCTGTCGAAGCTGCGGCCATTCGACGCTTGTGTGCAGTTTTAAATTCCCAAGGTGTTAGGGCTCCTTACGTAGATAATTTTGAATAGTATTTCGAGAGAAGAGCTGCGCTAATTCTGTGGCACAGAGCATTAACGAGACCTGTTCTCGTGCTTGCTTTGTGTGTACCGCTAACGCAAGGATGAGTAAAATGCCGGCGCGCGGTGCTTAAAGAACCATGAGCGCACAAGTACTAGACTAGTAATACAAAGTTGGTGTGACTACTGAAGCTGTGACTTGCGTTTCTGATTGCTGAGTTACCCTTTAGACGCTCTTGTATTTGTGCTTGCTGCAGAGATCCGTACAGAGATTCAGGGTATGAGTTCTTCTGTACACAAGGCAATTGCCGTTAAAGGGCATTAATCTTCCTTAATTTGGTACTTACATGCATTTGCAAGGTCTGGATAGGAATAAGAAATTTGCATGTTTTCCTGTTAGAAATTGCTTGTTTTCGATTAGGTTTCCTTTTTCTCACCTACGATACAGCAGTTGTAGTCTTACCTAAAATGGTTAACTTGTTTAAGCCATTCATTACTTTAGACATGTAGTTTAAACTATAAACTTTCCATAATGCAGCTGTAAGAGATAAAACAAAACAAAAAAACCCACCAAACTGGTTACTTGGCGATAATGTCATATACAAAGAAATACTTCTACTAATAAAAGTACTTTGAAGAAGCTTGTATTATAGCTTGAAAGTTGTAGCACTTCATAGGAGCTCTTTCTCAAAGCATGAAGCCTGGTTATGTCTCACACAGCACCTGTGAAATATCTTGTAAATTTCGTGTTTAGCCTTTCCATTTAAAATATTAATTAATCCTTTCTGTATTTTCATGTTAGTCTGAAGATTTTTAATTAGCCGTTTCTGTCAAAATGCAAATAAAGTGTGTAAATGTCAAAACAAATGACATAAGTTATATTAAAGTGTGATCTATTTTGTAGCCTTAAATTGGAATGTGAGAAACTGGCAAGCGAAAAGACAGAAATGCAGAGGCACTATGTGATGGTAAGTATAACTGTTTTTTCCTTTCTTTGGCAAATATCTCCTGGTACAAAGTAAGTCAGCATAAGAGAATAATGTATGCTTCTTTATTTGCAGTATTATGAAATGTCGTATGGATTAAACATTGAAATGCACAAGCAGGTAATGTATTTTGTTTTCTAAACTACAAATAGGCTGATATGTAATTGTGATTAAACATTTGCCTGCTTGCTGTCACATGAGGTACAGGTTAGGCTTAGTAACAAGGCTTGCTTGTTCTTGGTCCTGAATGATGTTAGCAAACATAGGAAAGGCCTTGTGTTGATGGTTTCAGAAATATAATTCAGTGCTTTATGTGGTTTTGTTTTATTGGTGGTAGAGCATTTGATATTTAGAACTGGTCTTACATGTGCATAGCACATGTAGTGATAGTTCCTTGTGTCTGCCATTTAAAGGTATGAAAAGATTAGTGACTTGGAAAGCTCTAGTTACGAGTAGGAGTTTGCAAGTTCCCATAAAATTCACACTTACTGCTCCTATAATGGTGAATAAAAAGGGTATTGAACTAGAACAAGGCACTAAGGACCTCATAAGAGAGGAAAAGCTAAATGATTGCTCAGCCTAGAGGACCCTCTATTGAGTAGTCATTGTCTGCCAAATAAAGCATTAATGCCAGGGTGTAAGTATTCTGTAGACATGCTGACATTCACTTTTTCATCAAGATGCTAGTACAATAAGTCTTTCAGAAATCGATGGCCTTTTGAAAAAAAATTATCATTACATGAAGTGGCACAGTTGGACACATTTCAAAGTGCAACAACACAATTCTTTCTTGATGTGTATGTGCTCTTTAATCTAAAACTCTTGTTTCATTAAATTAAAGAGCATGGCTGGGGCTAGGGCACAGCAAAGAAATTGATTAGTTCAGGCTTTGGGTCTTCAGTATATGCATAGGCTTTGATTAAGCAAGTGAATTACAGAGTTGAATTTTCCTTTTGTAACTCTGAACTTTTTTGATTTTTGTTTCATTTTCTGAAAATTATATTTGATAAGGTGGTATTACAGTAATTCCAGGAAACTTCCTGACTCTTGGTTTTTAGAGGTATGCTTACTTGATTACAAAATGTTGGTAAAACGAAGAAATGTTACGCCAACCTTCTTGTTTCGTTTGTACGTTTGTTTGTTTTAACAAAAAAGTAATGCTCCAAACAGGTACACAGAAAAAACTACAGCAGTGTTTAACTTGATTCCATACTGTAGCTGTATTAATCTTCTGTTCTAGAAGAATGTCAGTTTTTCCAGTGAGGTGACTTCTACAGGCTTTGTCATTTAGAGATTTCTTTCTTCAATTTTTGTTAGGGTTTGTTTGTTTTTTTCCCTAAAAGTTTATGTACAATGGTAGGTGTTGGAAGGGACCTCTGGAGATCATCTACTCCAATGTCCCTGCTGAAGCCTAGATAAGGTTGCAAGGGAATGCACCCAGGCGAGGTTTGTAAGTCTCTAGAGGAGCCTTCACAACCTCTCTGGGCAGCCTGTTCAGTGCTCTGTCTCCCTCAAAGTAAAGAAGTTTCTCCTAAAGTTTGCACTTGGTGCAAATTGAATGTGTGACTTAGTAAATGTACTAGGAATCAACTTCATGTAAAATCAGTTAAGCCCACAAAAGTAAAGTGTCAGAGTTGAGATTTATGCTTTGACCTTACCATCTGTGTATTGCAAAAGCTTAGTGTTCTTTGTATGGCAACTATAATTTCATACCCATTAGGCAGTGATACTTCACCAGGTTTTAAAATGTATAACTGCATTATATCTGTGCTGATTCTAGCCAGAGAGCCATATTTGCACTCTGTGTGCTGTTAAGAACAAGCTTTTGAAGACAAGTACATTTCTTTGAATAGCAGTCTCTTATACTATGCTTTTTAAGTTAGTCTAATTTCTGATAAAAGTAGCACATTCAGGTAAAGACACTTGATTTAGATGCCTTCAATGAGGATGTGTAGTGGTATTATAGTTCACTATGTATATGGTCTTAGGTTACAGGAAATGTACCAATGACGTTCGTCTGAATTTCCACTGCTAACGCTAAGTTCAGAGGAGGCTTTTGGCAGATAGTAACCATAATTCTTATTAAAACTGGTGATGTCTAGCCCCAAGGGTGTAGCCACGCTAAAATTGATGCTTTTTGATGGCTGATCACCATCATGGCCTAAGTGCTCGTTATGTTGTAGAGAGGGCCTTTAGAGCTCTCATTACATTTGACAGGAATTCTCTCTAGGGGGCAACTGGGCATTAGCTAGACTCCTGACAGGCTGAAATTATTCCTGCTTTATGGCTTATAACCAAATGCTAGCAAGGCATCATCAGGGGACAGGAAAAATTGTCATTTCTGACAATGTCTTTGTTACTGAAAAATGTGGTGATGGGGAAACTTTCCACTGAACAAGCTGTAATGTTTTTAAGGCCTGCCTCCTATGTGGATGCTGTACTCACTCAGTGTGAAGCTCTTCAGACTGAGTGCTTGGTCTGCTGATTGGAAAAAAAAAATAAATGTACTACAACAGTGTTCCTTTTTGCAGTGTGGTGTGTTAAGGTGGAATCACTTCAGTAAAAGAAAGTGATTGCATTTTGCCTGCACATGAAAGGTTTGAATTCTTACAGTTGCATGAACAGTTCCCTCTTCATTTAATTTGATAATCTACTATAATTTGATTAAAACAGAGTTAGTCAGGACATTGTTATAAACAAACTTAACTGAGGTGGAGTTTCCATACATGAACAGCTGTAGTGCAGAGCTTTCCACTTAGAATGTTGCATACAAGTTCAGAAATGACTGATAAAGCTTCCTTCATACCTTTACAACTTGACCTTTGGCACTTTGTAATGTTTAATTGCATAACTGTGTGCTTAAATCAAGTTGCTGCTGTTTTCCAGCCTACTGTCTGAACAGTGGTCAGAGAATACTCTCTTTTAGCATATTTGTGGCTCTTTTTGTCTATTGTTTCTGTATAGGGTTTTTTAGTGTTTTAAAAAAGATTTTCAGTGGTTAATTCTAAGGAGGATGTTTTGTGTGAATTCTTACACTGTTTTCAGAGAAATTATTTTAGAGTGAGAAGTTCTTAGAATTTGCATAGTTAAAATGGGAGCAAGTGCCTCAGGATTTGTTTAGGGTGCATACATTTCATTCAGATACTGTTTCATATTTGTCAAAATAGAGTAAGAATATTGTAATCTTATGTTTCTCCTGTGTATTACACTGTCCAAGTTACATTTTCCCCACTGTGACATCTGCGGATGCATCAACTAGATGCAATTCTACATGAACAAGATGTAGAATTGGTTGGGTGTTAAAAATCCCTCTGTACTTAAAGGGTTGCTGCCCTCAGCTTTTAGGGCAGCACCTCATTATTTCCACCAGCTCTGTCTGTCATCTTGTGTTGTAAGTCAGAAGGTAAGGCTTCCTGTGCATTTAATGCCTAGATTGTTTAGATGCAAGATTAGCTTTTTTCGGTGGCAGGCAGCCAATGAAAGAAAAACTCAACACTGCTGAACAAGTTGTAACAGACTGTACGAACTACTACAGTGTGTGGGTTTCTCTTGTCTTTGGGTGTGTTAACACGATCTCTGACTTGCCTGGAGGCAGACCTGTCATTCACTAGCTTGCGTCTTACAGAATCAGAGAGATTGGAAGGAAACTCCAGAGATGGAGTCCAAACTCCCTGCCAAAAGCAGTATCGCCTAGGGTAGTCCACCCAGGAATGAATCCAGGCAGGTTTTGAAAGTTACCAGAGAAGGACACATCACAACCTCTGTGGGCAGCCTGTTCCAATGCTCTGTCACCCTCACTGTAAAGGAGGTTTCTCATGTTGAGCTGAAACCTTCTGTGTTCAAGTTAGTTTCCATTGTTCCCTGTCTTACTGCACACCACCAAAAAGAGATTGGCCCCCACCCCTCAGATATTTATAGACAGTGATGAGCTCTCCTATCATAGAATCAGCAAAGTTGGAAAAGACCTCAGAGATCATCAAGTCCAACGTATTACCTAACACACCGTGACCATGGCTTCAAGTGCCACGTCCAGTCCCCTTTCGAACACCTCCAGGGATGGTGACTACACCACCTCCCTGGGCAGCCCATTCCAATGGCCAATTACTCTTTCTGTGAAGAACTTTCTCCTCACCTTGAGCCTAAACTTCCCCTGGTGCAGCTTGAGACTATGTCCTCTTGTTCTGTCACTGGTTGCATGGGAGAAGAGATCAACCCCCACCTGTCTACAATCTCCTTTCAGGTAGTTGTAGAGAGCAATAAGGTCTCCTCTGAGCCTTCTTCAGGCTAAACAACCCCAGCTCCCTCAGCCTCTCCTCATAGGGCTTGTGCTCAAGACCTCTCACCAGCATTGTTGCCCTTCTCTGGACACAGTACTCAGGGTGTAGCCTAACCAGTGCTGAGTACAGGGGCAGAATGACTTCCCTTGCTTCTGCTGGCCACACTATTTCTGGTGCAGGCCAGGTTGCCGTTGGCCATCTTGGCCACTTGGGCATATTGCTGGCTCAGGTTCAGCTGGCTGTCAACCACTACCCCTAGGTCCCTCTCAATCTTATCACAATTAAACAGCCCCAGATCTGTCAGTCTCTCTTCATAGAGGAGATGCTCAAATCCCCTGATCATCCTCGTGGCTCTCTGTTGGACTCCAGCAAATCCTTGTTTCTTTTGAATTGGGGAGCCCAAAACTGGACAGAGTATTCCAGATGTGGTCTCACCAGGGCAAAGTAGAGGGGGAGAAGAACTTCCCTAGACCTGCTGGACACATTTTTCTTAGTACTCCCCAGGATACCATTGGCTCTTTTGGACATGGGGGACGTTGCTGTCCCATGCAGAACTTGCTGTCTGCTAGGACTTCAGGGTCTTTCTCCATGGAGCTGCTTTCCAGCAGGGTAACCCCTAACCTGCAGTGGTGCCTGCTGTTATTCCACCCCAGGTGCAGGGTCCTGTACTTGTCCTTATTGATCTTCATGAGGTTTGCCTTCACCTGGCTCTCCAGCCTGTCCAGATCTCATGGGATGGCAGCATATCCCAAAGGGGTGTTGGCCACCCCATCCAGTTTTCTATCATCAGCAAACTTGCTGAGGGTACAATCAATTCCCTCATGCAGGTTGTTATAAGAAAAGTATACAAACTCCCAAACTATGTTATGTTAATGGCTTGTGCAAGAGTTAGATATCTCTTTTTACCTTGGAATGCTTTGTGGAATAGTTTCTAATACTCTGACAAAGGACAGAATTTTCTGCTGATACCTCATTAGAATGTTGGTTTTCAGGAGTGGGTTAAATGTGAAGGAATTAAGTAGTTTGGGTAGCTCTTTGTAGCACTTGAGTATGATGTCTGTGCTGTTGAAGAGAGATTTAAAGATACTATTTTTTTTCCCCTGCTTTTCCTACTTGAATTTTAATTATTGGAATGAAAACTTAAAAACTTAACGCTTAAGGATTTGTGGTGTGCAGCAAGTGTTACAGTAACATTTTGCAGTTGGCATTGCCACATAAAACATGCAAACCCTGCTTTTATTTTAAAAATAAAATGTTGCATTTCATATAAACATGATACTTTTGACTCAAAATTGTACTTAGTTGACAAATACTTGGTTTCTAAATCAGTACTGTCATATCACTGGTGCAGCCGTTTCAACCACAACTGGAACTTAGGCAGACAAATCTCTGATGCACCTTATGGATTAAAGTGAGCAAAAAAAGTGTTTTGTTATTTCTTGAGGTGGGAAGAAGGAAAGATGCTTTGTGAATGTGCAGTATGCTATCACAATGGGGCTCAGGGACAGAGCTACTCTCAGAGCTACTACTCCTTGTTGTGCTGGTTGTTAGATCAAACCTAGCTGAGTATTTGAATTGCCTTTCCTCCCACCTTGCTCTTCTGTGCAAAATGGAAGGTAGGATCTTATATATTTGATAGCAGGCTGGCATATAATAAAAGCCTTTAAGAACAAATTTAGGTTAACTGGTACTTATCAGATGACTGCACAGTAATGTTATTTAGAAAATTCCAACAGCTTTGAGTAGAACTAATGAGTTTATCTTTCCACTTGAGGTAAGATTTCAGGATGTCTAATGGCAGTTATGTCAGACATTACTATTTTAGTCTTTTCCATCACACTTAGACTGTAAGTGTAGCTCAGCAATAGTGGTTGTTTGCATAGTTCTTTTAGAAGGGTGAAAAACAACAGCTGACAGGGAAAATTCATGGTTTCAGAATGTAATTGTCAAAACATCTAGTTTAACAATTAGTCCTTATGGCTTCTCATAGGCAGTGGCTCTTGAAGTATTTGAAAGCGGGTCTCTTGTTCAGCCTGAACTTTCAGCCTGTGCTTTTGCAAGTGTGAAGTTTCCATCTAAAGTATTTTGTACAAGTAATCTTGTGTGACATGTCTGAGCAACACTTTCCAGTATTTCATCCGTCTTCATTGTGATTAATTTTTTCCTTCACCAGCTAGAACGTTGCCTTTCTACACTTTTTGCCTGCCTTTTGTTCTTTTGCTGTGCCCTGCAAAGAAGAGTGGGGCTTAGTATTCTCTGTAATCACCTCTGTCAGCAGTGGGATCTCCTGTCCCATTTCTCCTCCTCTTCATCCTGCTACATCGCACTGATTCTCTGATTATCTTACTGGCATCACTTAGTGACTTGCTGCAGTCTGGCAGTATCATCTTTTTTGTCTAGTAAGTGGAACAGACAGGAGAACAATTTGTTTTAATCAGCCAGCTGATTACAGTAATGCTGTTATCCCACTATGAGGTGTAGCCTTTCTCAGCACAAGGGTGTGGGTCTAATGCCTATTCAACTTGTCACCTGTGCCGTTCTGCAGAACTGCTTTCTAACCCTGGTTGTGATGGGTGCGGGAGGAGGTTGTCCCAGGTGCAGGACAAAAACTACCCTTTGTTTGCTTTGAGCCTGGTTTCCACTGTGTTCATGTGATAACCCATAATTCTCAAAATAGATGAGTGGTTAATTCCTATCTGCTTTTTCAATGCACTCAATTTTCTGTTGTAACCCATTTGTGTTGATTCCTTGTTAGACAGTCTGAGCCTAGTTTTCATATTTTAAGCCTACATAGTGTGTGGCTTTTTTGGATTGTCTACTTTTCTTTTTCCTTAACCTTGATCATTTTAACTTGACTTGTGAAATGAGTGGACTAGAAGTACAGTTCCTTGGGTGCAGATGAACCAGAGATTTATGTTATTACATCTGTTTTCTGGATATTTCCCCCTTCTGCCTTCTCTTCCTCCAATCAATAGGATTGGCTGAGTTGCTCTCACCTTTTCTTCATGTTCTTTGTCTCTATATGAATTAACATAGGTGATAAAATTATGGATTAAAGTTCTTGGAGGGTTGTTGGTTAAACTTTTCATCAGAGCTGCTTATCTGGAAATACTTTTGTACTACTTAGGTGATCTGAAGAGCTAGCCAGCCTTTCTAGCTATGTGATAGCAAACCAGAAGTTCATTTGCTTTTTCATGTAGTGTTTTCTTGTTTGTGCTTTTTTTGTTGTTGTTACTTTCCCTTATCAGCATGGATGTTCCTTTTTTCCCCCCTATTCAGTCTTTTAAAATTTTTTCTTGAAGCTTTTTGATGTTTGTGTAAACAGCTAGTCAAAGCAACTTAGTTGTAAGGTGACCAGTCAGTGTTCTGACAAAAACAGACACAATACAAAACTGCATTACGAGGCAAGCTGTTGAGATTTGCAGTAAATACATTATAGAACACAAGCAAATTGCCGATACTGCTTGTTTAGCAGTTTGCAAGGGCAATAGTAGTATGGATTTTTGAATTAGAAGGGAAGGACTGTTCTTTCTCAGTACTGGAACATGTAGTTGATGGTTCAGGATAAAATTGATTTAGAGTGCTGTGATCATTTTAGGCTGTGCCTTTAAGAAAGAGACAGTTACTGGAGCACTCTGGCTGAATGTTTTGGTGTAAAATGAAAATGAAACAGGCAGACTGAGATTCAAACTGAGCTAAAGCTAAAATTTAAAGTTGCATTCTACCAATGAAATTAGTTTAGACTTATCTTTGTTTTCATTTTTTTCAACTTGGATAGGGTTATGTTTTCTAGAACCATTTTGCATGCTTCTGTACTCTAGTGTTAATTCTCTTAGCTGAAGTACAGTGCCCAAAGCGAGTGCATCACTCCAGGGGAGAAAATGCCCATACTGAACAGCATAGTGTGTTTGCTTGGTTTATGGCTTACTGTGGTGGCAGCCTTTTTTTGCAACAGCATGCTATTGACTTGTGTTCAACTTCTGATCCACTGTGACTGAGAGATTCCTTCCTGGCCCATTATTTCCTTTTCCTTTATGTTCCTCTGTAGGCATGCTATGTTTCTTTATCCCTTTTTATCCCTGTCGGTTTTCCTTTGTAGTCCATTTTTCTATTCACTGCAAACTGAGTTCTGAAGCTATTCTCCAGTATATTCTTTCTCAGCTTGAAGCACTCTACCAATTAAGGATTAGAACAAATGAAGAGATCTTTATGCTTGTTAGTGGGATATACTTAAAAACACTGGATCCATCGTGTATGAGGAACTTACTAATTTGCAGAAGAGAAGGATGTGTTAATGCATGGTTCAATTGTCAAACAGTTTTATACTTGCTCCTGTGAAGTTTTAGCTGTGCTGTTTGTGTTGCTCTTAATACTGCTACAAGTGTCAAATTCCTAGTGAAGATGTTAACATTCTGCCTCTCTTAGCCATAATTACTTTACTTGTCTGGACAGCGAATAATTTAGATGGTGTTTACTGCTGTAAAATACTTAAGAGTTGTGATTTATATTTCTGTTTCACCTAAATGGATAAGAAGCTTTTTAATGTTCCAAACTTCAGGAGTAGTAATTAAGCTGGAGTCTCTTTGCTCCTTCATAGGCTGTTTCCCATCTGTTAGGTGCTGTCCTTTTATATTTTCCTATCTACTTGACATTTGCACGGTGTCCACTAGCTGATCAGTATTCACTTATGGGCTCCCTTTATTTCACGAGGCCTAGTAATTTTGAAGATGTTTTACTTGGTTTGCTTTGATTTGTTGCTTTTCTGTTTAAGCTACAGTGTTGACTTTAATGTAACTAGGTGGTTGTTAATGATTCTTGTATAGTTAAGACAAATGGAAAAAAGTGTAGACTTTCTGGCTTTCGTGGTGTGCCGTGACCATATCACGGGAACTCTGAGGAAATGGAACTTTTTTGTTGATGTTCTCTAGATATTCCAACTTGTAGAGCCATAGCTTTAACTGTTGCTTACTAGTGGCACAGTTAAAAAATACATGCTTGTGCTGTGCATATTCGTACTACCTCACCTGACCTAGTTTCTAATTCATGTATGTTTTGCTATTTGTATGGAGTCAATTAAAAATTGAGGATTTAATTTATTGGCACAATTCCTTCCCATTGTCCCTTCTTCCATTCTGAGATGTATTAACATGTCCTTAATATTGTTTCATAAAGGAAATGGCAGCTTTTCATAGTGCTGTTCTATCTCCCTCCAGTAACAAGTCCCATAAAATTGATCTTACCAGTTGGCATTTGCTTTCTTGAAGTCTTATTTGCTTTTTCAGTCTCCTTTGTCCCAATGATAAGCTCTGCAGTGATGATTAATATCAATCAAATGAGTTTCTATTTCAACAGTTTCAATAATTTTTTTTCTCTATTAGAATGTAATCTAGGTAATAATGTTTCTAGTTTTTCTATTCTGTGAGCAAGAGAATACATATTATTATTAAAAACAAAAAACAAAACAAACCTACAACAAAAGGGCAGGGAGGGGAGTTACTGACATATTCCCAGAGTGTTTGCTGAAATATTTCTAAACCTTTTTCCCATTATTTTCACCTTTCTTTCATAATTTTGTGTGGTGGAGAATTCTGCTAGTTGCTGACAAACATTGTTAGTCCTCTTAACATGTTATTCATTGAGTCACCTGATGGCACTGGAAGTTTTAAGTTGTTTTTCTGACTTCACAGTGTTTTGAAACTGATCTGTGAATATATTGGGTACTGTAAGATGGTAAACTTATTTAGGATGCAAAAGTGCAGATGACTTGTTAAGTTTTATTTGGTAATTATTTCTAAAGTACTAAGAAATGCCTTATATGACTCTCACCCCAATATTTCCAGCCCTTGAAAGTGTCTCCTGTTTTTTTGTCAGACAGCCTGCTTACTGTTCAAGTCCAGTTCAGATTCTACAGCTATTATAGTTTTACTTGAATGTTGATTAAGACTGAATGCTGACTAAGCGTCTTGTTACTGACTTGCATACTGTAAATGCGTGTGCTGGGTTTGA
Organism: Colaptes auratus; assembly: GCA_015227895.2. Taxonomy (NCBI): domain Eukaryota; kingdom Metazoa; phylum Chordata; class Aves; order Piciformes; family Picidae; genus Colaptes; species Colaptes auratus. Next base: position 61,707,578 of record CM026897.1, read on the forward strand.
GGAACTTTATGCTCTAATTTTTAGAAGTTGCGTGGTTCTAGGCACTTCTCCAGCTATACAAGAGATCTTACTTTCTACTGCTGTCTGAATAAAGTGACTGAGTGTGGCAAGGGCAGGGACATGTGCAGAAATTTGGATGTGGCTTCTGGAAGTGATAAAAAGATAGGAAGCAGCATTAAAATGTCCTATAACAAGTGAAAAGTCAACAAGGCTGTCTTCTAATAGAGGTGTAGCACTTAGATGTATCACTTTTTAATCTCTTTGCTTTTTATCTTTTTTTTTTCTTGTTCTTGTGTAGTGTATATTGGTCACTTATGCCCTTAAGAGTAATAATGCAAAGCATGTTGGATGATTTTGCTTATTCTAGAGTACTGTGAGAGAATGTGAGGGTGCAGTCCTGTGGAAGAGGGGAGTTCATCCTATAGCTAACTGCTTTCTCTCCAAAACCTCTGCTCCCGGCTTGGTTCTTCTGGTACTCTGGGCTGTTACATGATGGATATTTCCTGTGAAGCCCATTTATCTTGATGTGGTGTGTTAGGCTGGTACTTTGCTGCTTATTTCAGCAATATTTTCTGCTTGACTGTTTGGTTAAGATGATTGGATGAAAGTCTGCCACTGGAACCAAAAGTGGTAAGACCTTGTCAGATTTGGAGTCAGCCTCTGACTTGCTCAGCATCACATGGAATCTAAAGAAGTGGAAGAAATGGTGTGTGCTGGAAAACAACTTGAAAGTAAAATAAAGCTGTGCTCTCGCTTCAGAGCTTTAATTGCTTTGCTGTGTATTGAAGGTTAGCTTAGACATGGAAACTAATCTGTGAAACTAAATTTGGATAAGCATACCTTTTGTAGTAGTGAGTGCTTAAGCAAGATGGGCTAAAGTTGAATTAAAGGAAAAATGTAGTATCTGCCCTGTTTAGCCAAGTTTAACAAGAGTAGGGCCATGGGATTTGTGAAAGGAATGCTTTACCATTGTGTTACAACAGCTTTTTTGTAGCCTGTTGGCTTGGATTCAGCAGGATTTACAGCTGCAAATGGTATGGGCAGTTCTGTACAGTGGTTTATTGAGAGTTACACAGCATCCTCTCTCTATTTTAGAAAACACTGAAATTAGACATCTGAAATATATCCAGTCACTTCATTTTACAGCTGAATGAAGTCCAAACCTGTACTAGGTGTCTAGCAAGTGTAGTGGTTGACTTGTACATCCTGTGTAGTTTAAATTAACATGACCTCTCTGTAATGTAAGCTGACATCTAGGAGAATTCAGATAAATATAGTTGAGGTATTGAATTAAAAAAAAAGAAAAACAACCAAAACCAACCAAAAAACCCCAACGAAACAACCCTCCAAAAAAAACCCACAACTAAACAAAAAGCAAACACATTGGAAGCTATCTGGCATTCTGTGACTGTAATTTTGAGTCTTTTTTTCTATCAATATTTCTGTTAATACTTCCACCCCACTTGCAGTATAGTGGTGTGTTGTATGTGTGGGTGTTGTGTTTGGTGTTTTGTTTTTTTTTTTTTTTTCCCATTGCTAAGGATTTTTCATGCCAGCCTTCTGGGTTTTTAATGTCATCTTGTAGTGGCTGACCTTGAAATTAAAATGAGTAGTACAAATGTGAGGCAGAGGGAAAGCTGTATTTGTTAAGACATGTTAAACTGACAATTTGCACTCAAAATACAGATTTTGTTACAGTTGCTGAAATGATTGCTACCCATTGCCGCTTGTCAGATTGAATTTCAAGCAGCTGTTGAGACTAAACCTCCCATCCCCTCCTATTGGTAAGAATATTAGTAATTACAGCATTTATAATTTAAAATAGTTTGAAGGGCAACTTCCAGTGTTTGCAGCATGGCTAATACAGCAGTAAAAGGGACATGAATGTGGCTACTTGTGAGTCTGTTACTCAGGAGGCCTGTAAAATTGATTGGCTACTGCAGTTCTAGCAGAATCATTTGATTTGAAAGCAATAGAAAGATAAGATATCCAATTACCCAAATGATTTGCAGGGTTAGCCAATGTTGTCATGGAGACGTGAGTGGGAACACATTAAATTTTAACCTATAAAATAATCTTAAAGCATGTTTGGAAACAAGACAATTTGGCAGTGGCACTTACCTGAATTGAATAGTTGGTTGACATGCTGTTGGCATTGATACACTATGGAGGGGGCTAAAATTTTGAATGGTGTATTGCCTTTGTTTTTCTTTTGTAGCCATTGCTGAAGTAGACTGTAGTGTATTAGTTTTAAATAAAAGAGCATTAATAGTGTACTTGTATATCAGTGCTCAGTTTGGATTCAATAACTCATGAACAACAAAGTTCATAGAATGCTAGCTGTAATCATTTGAGGCTTTTGAATATTTAAGTTTTGAGATTTAATTAAACTTCTAACAGCCTCCCACCCCATGAATTATTAGCAGCAGATTTTTTTGAAGTGCTTTAGTCTTTCTGTAGCAAAGCATGCTGAGAGCTAAGCACATTGAAATGTTTCATTTTTGCAATTTCTCTGCAAATGTGTGTTTTTGTTATCTTGGATCTCAACCACAAAAAAACTAAAGCTACATCACTTGAGTGTACTGCTTGTTTAAATGATTCTGCTGGAAAAATTAAAATACTTAATGGGTACTAAACTTTAAGCTCAGGACTGAAATGCACACATGCAGTTTCTTACCTAAGGACTTCTGAAATATGCTATTTAACATTTCTGCCTTGCAACAGGAATTTTGAAAGTCATGATGTGTATCCCATAGAAGCCCATAAATAGGGCTTTTATCTGTATGTGTGACAGAGATGAAAATTGGTCTGAGGTCAAGCCATTTGCAACATTCTCATAGCCTTCGATTTTATTCTAATCCCTACCACAGATAAATGACTGAATAATGACCAAAAGTGCAACATTGACCTTTACTCTCTAGAGGATTACTATGTTACATGCTGTAAATGACAGGAAGTCTGTTTTGTTCTTCCAGAAGGAATTCAGTGCTGTACTTGGCTTTCTACATGTTGAAAGTGTAAGTGGAAGCAGAGTACTTAAGATTTACTTTCTAAATTTTGTTTTCTGCATGTCATTTCAGAGTATTCTCTCTGTGCATTAAAGACTAGTTCTCTCATTCTTTTGCTTTAAAGGAATGGATTAGGACAAGCTTTTTTAGGTATCATCAGAACTTTCGATTTTCTTGCTTTACTTTTAATCATGTTCCTAAGATGTGTTCTTTCCGGTCTAATGAGAAACGTGATTCTCAAAATTGAAATAACTATGAGTAAATAAAAGTGTCATAAATGATAATACATAAATTGAGTGATAAGAGTGTTTTCAAATACTCCTCTAACATTGCGATATATGAAATGTAGTTTTCAGGGAAAAACAGTAAGCTTCTGATGTACAACAGACATCTTTAATATGTCTGTAAAACGTTAAGGAGCCTCAGCCCTTAAAGGAATTGTCACAATACAATCAGTTGTTAATAAGATGTAAGATTTAATTTTATTTAGATTGCTATGAATGGTATAGATAAGGGCAGTACAAGAACATGTATGGCAGACACTGACTGGAACAAATCTGAAATTACTACTGTTGAAATCTCTGAAGCTGAAAGGCCATGAGTTCTCCTCAGAGGAACGTTGCATTCTTCACTTAGATGTGAGAGTGATGGCTCCTGTAAGTTGAGGTTTCCGGCATTAGTGGTGAAAACCACGAGTGTTAGATGTGTCAGCTTGTATACTTGTACTTAGCTCTTTTCATTCAAGTGCAAAAAATCTCTAGTTAAGAAATGTTGATTTTAAGCATGTCTTGCATGGTGCCTTGGAAAGTATTGGTTGTCAAAATGGAAAATGATCTGCAGTAGACTACTGTGGAGGAAAACACTTGAATACATTTTTGTAAAAACGAAGAAAAAAAATTATTCATGCAAGCTTTATCTGCTTTAGTAAAATTACTGTTATAAATGAATATTGGTGACTAGTCCAGCTGTCCTCTTTGTCATTATGTTAAGAGTTCACTTTATTGAGAGACAAATGTAAGTACATACACACGGGTTTGTCACGATTTGGTTCAAAACATTTCAGTCCTCAATTAAATGGAACAGAAGTGAAAAAATACATGAGTGAAGGGAGAAAAATTCTGTTGGCTCAACTTAATTTTACAAAATGCAGCTGAATTCCTTCATGTTAATTTTTAATGATGCTTGAGAAAGGGGGATAGCACTTCATTCAGGGGTTTGACAAGCTTGTCATTTGCCAATAAATCAAAAGGCAATCATTGCAACAGCAAGAAACAGCTAATGATGTAGTTTTGTTGTTCTTTGATAGGCCCTACACTCAAGTTCTCTATTAAAAACAAATGTATTCAAGAGGCTGTGCATTAAGAACACAATTAAGTGCACTTCAGATGCTTTACTAAGAGCTGCCATAGAGCTGGGAGAGCTTCTACAATCTGCTTTTCCAAGGAGCCAAAGAACATAGGCAATTAGTCACGTTTGTCTTATGCTTGAGCAGCTTTCTGCAGAATTTTCTTGTTTACTCATTCTCCTGATTGCCTTATGTGTCTCAAGTCAGCAGCTAGATAATAGCTGTTGTATTGAAAGAACTCTAGAAGTAACTGATAAGTAGTTTTCTTTTAAGATTTTCAAATCCATGAGCATATACATATTAATGCTGTCTAGTCCTCATTAATGTAGCTCTCCTAGACTTCTTCAAAAAGTTTGCTTTCCAAGAATTAATATATATGTACATACAGATGCACATGTGTGTATATATGTACACAATATTTCACCCTGAAAGGTGAACATACATTGTCTTAACAGCTAGATTTATGTTTAAAATAATGAAAGTTCTTTCAGTTTTGTAAACAATCTCTTGCAACTCCTGATGGGCAAGATTGGGTGAATTGTGCACTAAAATCTAATTTTCACAACCTGCTAGAAAACAAAAATACTCTTAATTGTGAATAAGGGAGGAACCAGGGAACTACAGGCCAGTCAGTCTCACCTCTGTGCCCGGAAAGATCATGGAGCAGATCCTCCTGGAGGCACTACTGACTCAGAAGAATAGTGAAGAGGTGATTGGGAACAGTCAGCATGGTTTTGCCAAGGGCAAATCCTGCCTGACAAACCTGGTGGCCTTCTCTGAGCAGTTCACAACATCAATAGATGAGGGGCGAGCAACTGATGTCGTTTACCTGGACTTGAGCAAAGCCTTTGACACTGTCCCGCACCACATCCTGGTCTCCAAGCTGGTGACACATGGGTTTGATGGATGGACCACTAGATGGATAAAGAACTGGCTTGATGGCCGCACCCAAAGAGTGGCTGTCAATGGGTCCATGTCCCAGCGGAGGCCAGTGACAAGCAGAGTCCCTCAGGGATCAGTCCTGGGACCAGGACAGTATCATAATGGATAAATAATTTGAAGCACTTAATTGTGTGTGGAGAAATAGTGCTAGTATGCAAACTGCCTTTCAAATGGAAGCAGACATCTATTAGGAAGTGTGGAATACTCTTTTCAGTTCCCTTTCACTGTAATTGTCTCTTAAGTCAGGTATGATATTACTGAGTCAATTTGGAAGTAAGACTGACTAGGAAAGGGGGAGCTTGGTTGTGTCCTCCCCCCACTTTCTTGGTAAAGTAGTAAAAATAATAAAAAATTATCAGTCTGCTTTGGGACTGGTAATTATTGTATATTCCATTCTCATGTTTTACTGGGTGCAATCCTGTATGCTATGTTATTACAGTGAAACTCAGATACCTGGAAGCTGCACAGGAAAATCCTTTAGTATGGAAAGCTTGAATTACAGACTACTGCAAATGAGTAGATTTTTATTTTTTTTTAAATCTTACAGCTACAATAAGGGTAGTTATTTTGGTATTAAAGGAAGACTTCTAGGTAGGCCATATGAACTTTTCATTAGACCAAAAGTGTACTTTTTATTTTCTCCTCTTACCATCTTCTATGACTTGTTCTAGCTTCTGTCCGGAAAACAAAGATATCCCCATTGACCTAGGGCAGCTAAGTTCTTTGACTCCAAACATTTTAGCTAAGCCTAAACCAATCAGATTGCTATGTAACAGTCTGTCCATAGTTTACATACCTTGTTTTCTGGAGAGGCATCATAGGTATGTGGAAAAATACCCTTTTAGTACACAGTTGTCACTCAATCTTACGGTTTTTTCTTTCCTCTTTTTATTTTTTTCTCTTTTGTTCTTGTTAGCAGACACTGAAAATGCTGTCAGATTTTGTGATAGTTGTCTGATAAGTGTTATGTTGGTAAAGTAACTATCTATGTAGTACAAGTCCTAAAGGCCACACAGAATGATGGTTATTTATGGTCGTGGCCTAAGCAAAGTGGAAACAGACTACTGTGGTATTGTATGAAATTTCTGGTGAGAGCAGGGATCTTCATGTTGTAGGGTCATGAAGCCCCTGTGGTCTCATTGCCCTTATTTAGGACAACCTTTTTGTCATAGGAAGATACCATTTCAGAGACTCTTGTCTTCAAAAAACTTAGGAATAGCTGTGTCAAATGCCAGACTTTGGTCAGGTGGGGACTTAAGTTCACATCAGAGAGAGAAAGGTGTTTCACTAGTCTCTAGTGTTATGAAGCGTTTTCCTTGTATTTGTCAGAGGTAGGGAAAGATGTGTTAAAGTTTGCCAATTGTATTTTTGTATAGAATTAACCAGGTTGGAAAAGACCTCAGAGATCACTGAGTCCAACCTATCACCCAACACTAATCAACTAAACCATGGCACCAAGCGCCCCATCCAGTCTCCTCTTAAACATCTCTGGTGATGGTGACTCCCCCACCCTCCTGGGCAGCCCATTCCAATGGCCAATCACTGCCCAGGTCTCAAATCATTAGTCTTCTGCGACATAAAAGGGGAGAGTGACTTGTGTGCCCTCATTGCTGCTTGACTGACTATATAAGATCAGCACATCACAGTGTCTTAAAAAAAAAACCCAAACAACACCACAATCAACCAACAAACCAAAACCAACCAACCAAAAAAAGCCCAACTCAGGATGATTTGAAGGCTTAGTGAAAGGCTCAGCAGATGAGTTAGCAATGTTTCCATCTGACTACTTTGAAAGAGTTTCTTTACTTAGGCTTATGCATGTCATTTCATGGAAGGCCTAACAATTCTCAGCAGGGGTCTCTTGTTTCCTGCCTTAAAAACTCCAGGAAATATTTATATGAATTAGTGACAAAGGATTATGGGAGCTCCTCAGAGTGTCTTATATGTAGTCTGTGTTCACATCTGGTGCTTATTTTGTTTGTGTGGGTTGTTTTTTTTGTTTGTTTGTTTTTTCAGCTGGTTAGAGTTACTGCAGGAGGTGTTTTTCAGGAATAACCTAGTGGAAGTACTTGGAGAGTTAACTATAACGATGGACAGATGTATAGGTCTGAAAAGCTTGTTAAGCGCAGGTATGACTGAGTTATGTGAGGAAAAGATCCCAGTGCCCCATTGGAAGTCCTGTATTAAGGGTGACATGCCAAAAGTGGGAAATAGGAAAGTGGGAGATACATGAAGTTGTTAAAGTGGAACTCAGAACGCTTTGTTGTCCTGTCTTCTCTGCTGCTTTCAGTGAAGGATCATTGTTTTCTCTGCTGGTTGCTAGCTTTATTGTTCTTCTGTTACTCAGTTTCACTAATTTACTGTTACTGACTTTGACATTTCTTTTCTGCATTATTTTGATTTGCTCTCAGTATGGATGTTTCTTGTTGGTATTCATCCTTGCTTCTGTTTTGTATTTTGTACTTCTGATAGTATATTTCTGTCAACACAACTAATTTTACCTTCTAATAGGTAGATAAAATTGATCATGAAAGAAACATTTTTCTTCCATGCCTGTCACCTTCATGTTGATAATTGAAGTAATAATAAATCTACCTTTTAAGGGGCTTTATCTCAGACTTAATGGATTTCAGAAATGTTTTACTTGTTCATGAGCTGTGTGAAAGGACCAGATTTATGCCTAAGTGTGTATACAGCTTAGAGTGCTTTAAACATGGCAGATGTCCTAGAGTAGCTAAGTCTCCATCCTCATCTGGGTTTATATATAAACTATGTGCAGTAGAGTGAAGATGTGAATTTGTTGTTACTTTCTTTGCATTGTGAGCTTTATATAATGCTGTACACTAATTAGTATGTCAGCAATCCTAAACCACATTTTTAATCAAAATACCTTTCCTCCATAGACAGAAATCGCCAAAAGATTGAATACAATTTGTGCACAAGTCATCCCATTTTTGTCTCAGGAAGTAAGTAAAACTGTTTAGCTGTTAAAGTGCAATTATGTTGCTTTTCTGTTTGCAAATTAGCTAGTTTTAAGATGTTAATTTTATCACAATACACAAGTGTAACAAACATCTGTTATAGCTGAAGTGTGCAAATTTGGTCTAACAAATCTGAGTTCAAACTAGTGCCTGAGGACAGTGGGAGTCTGAAATACTACCAGTGTAGCAAAATGCTTTCACTTCTAATCATGATGATTGCTTATTTGGTATTCAGTTGTCAAATGTGAAGCTAGTGAAATAAGCATGCTTTTGTCTACATAATTTGTATGAAATTTAAGTAGAAAAGATGAGTAGTTAGTTCAGATGCAAAATGCTGTTCAAGGTGATCAACCTCTATCTGGTATAAACGACAGATGGTAGCATACTGTGGGCATCTACTGGTAAATTTTAAAGGCCATTACTTTGGATATATCTTATCAAATGCTGCAGTTTTAATGAGTATTTTTAATTCTTGTTAAGTGGAGGAGCGCTTCACCCAGTTTGAAATTTTCCATTTTGCTCTGTGGGTACAGAGTATATAAATGTTAAAATTGATGCTAATATGAAGTTTGCCTTATCCTATCAAGTCAATTAGAAACTGATTATTCATTTGCCAGAAAATATGTATTGAAATGGCATGTGATGCAGAGGTAAACTAGTTGTATTCAGGTCTCTTGTTTGCTTTTGAACAAGTGAGAAATAGGCCACTGCTACCTTTTACCAGCACATGATGTCTTGCATTTGGTAGCCTGGACTTCTGCAAACAAACCAGTTATTCAGCTGTTTGTGATCCTGGCTTGATTTGGTGTAGTCAATATCTTAACACAAATTCTTTCCTATACCCATTTTTTTAATAGCATCAGCAGCAAGTGGCCCAAGCTGTAGAACGTGCCAAGCAAGTGACCATGGCTGAACTGAATGCCATCATCGGGGTACGTGGCCTTCCAGGTCTACCTCCTACAGTGTGTATAACTTGCTTTCATATCTTAATGCTTTACTATTTAAAAAATAAATTTAATGTTTTGGTATCTAATACAGTTTTGATGCCCAGTGTTGCTGAAGTGCTTGTCTTGCTTCTCACATTTTTAAGTGGGAATAAAGTTGTTTACTTTGTTAGAACATCATTCCATGCAGCCGCACTGTGCGTAACAAAACTTTTCTCAGAAGTAGTATAATAGGGGAGAGTTGCTTGTTTGTTTGTAGGTATCGTGTGTCAGTTGATCTAGTTACCTTTGCCTCGTGTTTTTTGTGACATTTGAGTTCTTAGAGCCCACACAAGTATTCATTCTTACTTTTTTCCCTTTCTAGTAAATCTTTCATGAATTTTAAATTACCAACCTACTGACAAGAAACTTCATTTGCTTTTAAACTAGTATTAATTGTGTGATACAGAGTTCTAATAGCGTTTCATCAAGTACGTGCTTCTAAATGTGCTAAATGAGTTAATGCTACTTGCTTGTGACTGGTTGTCAATCACAAGTCATTTGCTGTATATTAATGAACTTTTGCAACCATATATTCCTTCCACTGCATGAGTTCATTTTCCTTGATGCTAAGTCTAGAATATTTCTCATATTTTCTGCCCTTCTAGAATAAGTGAAAGAAGTAGCCAAAACAAATTACTCATTTATCAATTTATGTTAATTGCTTGAGAAGATGCCCTGCTGGTCTTTATAGTTTCCTCAGACACTTTGTAATGATAATTAGACATGCTGCTGTATGGATTAACAGTGCCATAGTGCAATGACGTCTGCAGACAATGGAACTAGTTAATCCATCTGTGCTTAAAATTACATCCCAACTGGAGATGGGGAGGGGGAGGGAATAGGAGTGAGGGAGGATTAAAAGAATGAGCCTCAGCTTGAAAACTCTCCTTTCATCAGTTTCTCAATTGCAGATCTGCAGTCAGTTTGCCTGTGGTAAGCTATTGGCAGTCAATTAGGTGAAATAAACTGGGAGGTGACCTTCATTTCCTTTTAATAGCTTTTCCTCCCTGAAATGGGGAGCTTCAGTGGATTTTCAGCTTAATTTTTATTCAGGCTGCTTTATTAGACTTGACAGATTATCTTTGCATAAACATACCCCCCCTTCAAATCATCACTGTTTTTCCCTTCGTTTGACTTTTACTTAGTTGATTTGCTAATCACATCTTAGAAACCCACATAATTACATCTGTATTTGTCACTATCTCCTCTGTGCTTTGCTTGTATAATGAATTACTTTATGAATACGTGATCTGATCTTTGAAATGCAGCATGTGTATATTTGTGGCATTTGATTAGCAAAGATTAGAGAACTGTATTTTCTTGCACTCTTTAAAAATGTACTCTTTTAGGGTGAAAATGGAATGGAAAAATCTTTTGAAATGAACTGAAGAGTATTTCATGTAGTAAATGGAAATGTGTCAAAACACATGTAAAAACATTCTCTGTGGATTTAGGATAGGGCTACTTAGCCAAATACGGCTATCTCAGGCATGTCATCTACCACTTTTTAAAGTCTGCATAATAGTGCCTTTGAAAAGCAATTGCATCTATATTACCATATGCAATTTAAACTTATTTTGTAAGGGGAAAGCTCCTTTTAAAAATTACCTGCATTTCACCAGAAGTGATATTTACTGTGTCTTCTAAAAAAGTTCTGAAGGATGCTATAAAAATCCAGGCCTGTGAATGAGGAAGTTTAATACATCTGTAGGGTCCAAGAAATTTTGCATGAATAGAGAATTCTAAAATTAGATGTATGTCACAGTGATCTTTTAGAGTCTTCCATGATCAATAATTATCTTGTAATGCACAATAAGTTTCATGCTCTGACATACGCTTGACTTTGTTAGAAGGGGACAATGTACATCCTGGAAAATATGAATAGCATAAAATTGGGTTGACAATTCAGTAGACCTTTGCCCCTTGTCACTGAGTATATAATATGTCAGTCCCTCTCCCTAGAGTGTAGGACATGTCAGAAGCTTCTCTGTTCCTATAAGCAGCATCTGCACTGAGAGTGAGCATGGCCCAGTTTGATAGCAGCTGTCAGTATTGTTCAGGAACCCAACTTAGTGTAAAGGACAATGGAAAGGCCATGCTGTTAAAGTTCAGTGCCTTTCAAAATAGGAAAAGAAATAGTAATTTAACGGTTTAGACATCTATTATGATCATGAAAGATCATGAAACTTCTTTTCAGAATACAAATGGACTAAAGCAATCTGTCACAGTAGAAAATGCAATTGAGTAGCCTCTGGCATCACACTACTCAAGTATAATTATGTACAATAGATTTTGAAGATAGGAGTAAAGTTTATTTTATCTGGCTGATACTTATGTAGTTTCTCTTGATAAAATCAGTGTTTTTGTTGAGGCTCAACTTCCCCCCCCTTCTTACTTCTCTCTTTACGGGCCATTGTTTCCTGACACTAGATGGTTCGAGAGTTTCCCAGCTGGCTTGACTGAATTGGAGCAATTGCTATTGCTCCTGGGCCATATGTGAATTCTTGAAGGGAACAAAGCCTTTAACTAATGGGAACAACGTTTTAAAATACAAGATGATTTTTTTTTTTCCTCCAGTAAAAGGGTGAAAACCTGTTGGAGTACAGACAGTGAAGATAAAAGTGTGTAGTCTCATGGGACTGAGAATTTTTTTCAGGGGATTTAAACTTAGGAAGTCAAAAGCCAGGCTATGTAATTGGTATATATTAAAGCACATATAAAAGAGAGAATGAATTCACACATGCACACCAAACAGTGTAATATAGTTAGAGTCAATGAGCATGTAAGCAGTGCTAGTCCTTTGACTAAACTTTTACCTCGGGAAAGAACTGTGGGTGATACTTGATTATTAACAGTCATACATCTTGGCCCGCTTTTTCTCATTTTCTTGAAGGCTTTAACTTACAGTCATGGGTCAGATGTGGCTGAACCAAACTCCTTGCCCATTTTTTCTTAAGTGCACCACTTAATATGTAATATTAAAGTGAATGAAGTAGCAGATTTTGCTTGGTAAATAAACATTTGGCTTAAAAGATAAGTGCACCTATTAACTCCTTGGCACAGCTGCAGGCAGTGTCAACATTTATGGTAAACAGAGAATCCAGATCATAGTAATCCAGAAGGTACATATGGATGTGTTGGGGTGTTCTTTTTTCGCTTTTGTTTGGGTTTTGGTGTGTGAGGCTTTTATAATTTTGATATGTTTTTTTTATGGTGGTGGTTGGTTGGTTGTTTCTTTGGTGTTTTTTTTTCTTTTTTGGGGGGTGAGGTGGGGAATGGACATAATTTTCACATACAATCCAGCTGGAAAATTAAAGGTAATCATGAAGTTCATGCTTTATAAGTATAAAGGACAGTTAAACTGTTCAATCTAGATGTAAACAAAGATTTGCTTTCAAACAAATGAAGTGCTTGCTTTATTAGGAGAACATGCAAATACAGGAAATACAAGCAGTGCTGCATTTTAGATACACAATTTCAGTGTGCCACTGAGTAACCAGATATGTCTTATTTTGCCTTTAGAGGTAGGTTGCTAATCTTTCTGTGAAATACGTATTTTTTGGCTTGACAGTGCCCTTGAGACAGACTTACTTCTAGGCCTTTAAGGGGCCTCTCCACTGTTGCATGAGGTGATTGGCTAAAGGATTAGCAAAATGTGGGATTATTTTTTCTTTCTAGGCTGTGGTTGCTGGCTATCTCTGGGATTGTAATGCATGAAGTTTAAGAGGATGAGGTTAACCTCTTGAGGGCTTATTCTTATGAGTATGTGGTTAATCCTGTGAAAGCCTATAAATAACTAGGTTGGATGCTTCATTATAAAATAGAAATACAGACTAGAGCAGAAATGAATATTGAATTTACTGCAAGGGAAAAGCTAAGCAGCTGTAGCATTACTTTAGATCCTCCTCAGCCATGATCTGCATTATGTACTGAGGAAGGGGAAATTACCTAGTTCTTTTAAATTAAATAAAATTAGATCTATTTAGCATAGGGCACACACTGTGTCCTCACTTTCAACAAACTAGCTAATCTCAAATCAAAATTTCCAAACACTAGCAGTAGGGACTCTGTTGCATGGCAGCGTGGTAACATCCTGTGTTATTCTTTGCCTTTTTTTTCTCCACCCCCCCCCCCCCCCCCGCCAAAGAAACACAGAAACCTTAATGATATGCTAGGATTCTGTCATCACAGGTACTTTTAGAATACAAAGTCTCTAAGTCTGTAAAGGTAGCTAAAAGAAGGTGTTCGTCAGTATGCTGATTGATACTCTCAAAATACCAGTCCCCAAACAATGCTCAGAGGAAAATGATGGAAATGTTACTGGTGTTTATTGGTAGTTTGTCCATCTTGAACCAGGAAACCTGGGAGAAGGTGTGTAAAATGCCAATGACTAGACAGTGTTAACTAAACTTGGTTTCTACTTGACAGCACCCTTCCCCCACTCCATTCTGGACTGATGGGAGAAACAGAGCATCAATATAGAGGAGGGTAGTGACTGAATGAGACAATTCTCTGGAGGAGGTCTTTCCAGCCCTTCTGAAGAGGGGTAAACTATATCCAGAAGTCAAATGCAATGGATTTGCAGGGCTGACCTCCCTTATCATACAAGGTTTCACATGTGGGTGAAGAGAAAAATCTGCATCTTGGATCTTCAAAAAGAAAAGATTTTTAGGTGGATCTTACATGTTCATCTAATCTCTAAGCTACAAATCCAAGGGTAAGACACCAAGAATATGCTTACAAAATTGTGAAGCTAAACAGCTTTCAAGAAAGGAGTGAAAGGGAGATAACTGCAAAAAGATGTGGTCAGTTAGAGCTCAGACTTGAAGATCTGCATCTGCAAATTCTTGGAGCAGATACCTTTTGATGAGATGAACAGGTGAGATGGACAGTGGTACTAACTCAGTGTTGCTAGATTACTGTCTACTAAGCAGATGTTTGGGATGTGGGATGTATATGTTAAATGGCATAGTTCTGAGTTCTGTTTTGCAGCAGGAGAGAGGTGTGGGAGAAACTGCTAAGATTAGAAAAACCTGTGTGTGTGGCAATAGTAAACAGGAGCCCAAGAATGTCAATGGAGAATGTGGTTTCAGTAAGGGTTAGTTAAATAGAAAGAGAGGAGAGTGGTATTCTACAAGAGATAATCCATTGTTTTGTGAATTTGGCTTCAGATAGTTCTGTTCAACAGATGGATTTGGGTGAAAGTTTTGGTGAAAATGAAGGGAGTAACATTGGGTCAAAACGCTGGAGTTCAAGGCAAGAATTTACAAAATGTGTATTCAGTGAGGTGTAGTAAAGAGCATATGGAAGACTCCCAGAAAGACAAAATGAGAATTAGAGATGGATTTGTTTTTGAAGATGGCTGAGGCAGAATATTGTTAATGTAAGTCATTGGCACGGAAGGGTAGGTTGTTTAATTCCAGAGAAAAGGATAACTTCCTGTAGAGTGATTGAAAACACTGCCTGATTAAAGCATGTGCAGACTGAATAGCTTTCATGTTTGAAGACTTTGTGATTGTTACCCACTTTTTGCCAAAGTTGTCAAGGAAGTGTAAGGAGACAAACTGAAGACAAGAGCATACCTTCTCTCTTACAAATTTCTGCTTTGCTTTCATACAAGTGTGACAAGTGAAGAAATTGGACTAGGTGAAGAATTAGAAGACTGAGATTAAAAACTTGATGAGACCTTCAGTGCTTCTCTGGGAAGAAGTGTGAAATATAGTTGATTTGGATGAGGAAGGAGTTGCATGGGAAGAATGAGTCAGTGGGCCCAGGAAAAAGAGAAACTTGGCTGAGAATGTTGTAGTGGATGATGCTTATGGCCAGGATTGTGCCCCAAATATTTCTAGGACATACTCTTCTGTGCGTTAACCCTCCTTTGTTCCCCCCCTCCTTTCTGAAGGTGGCAGGGGGGATCCTGGCGCCACTGAGTCCGGGTAAACTGCCTGCCTGGGCGTGGTCTCACCCCTACCCCTGTGGTAGGCAAGGGCCAGGCTATATGTTTTTTTCCCTGTTCATGGCATAAGCTTACACCATATTTAGTAGCTGCCAGTTCATTGGTTAACCTTTGTGTTAGCAACAGATGCTCATTGGACCAGTATTCACTGGGGCAAATGGTAAATAGGGGTTGTTTGGTGATGAACCACCCCACACATTCGTGTTCGAGCCTGTATCTGTGTGCGCACCCATGCTGTTGTGGTTCACCTTACCTGGGACTAAAGCCAGTGCTCCAAGAGGCCTCGTGGTACTTTGCCACCACCACCCAACTGCGTGCAGTGCTGTGGACAGTACCCTGTGGGATCAACCGCTGCATGATCCATCGCCGCAGGAGAAAACCTGGTAACCCATGTGAACCAGCATTGCTGAACTGCCACAGTGCCCCCCGCCCCCCCTCGAGCAGGGAAACCTTCGTATCCTGGGAGAAGCAGCAGCCACGCGGCGCAGCCACGCGGTCGGCGCCATTTCCTGTGTCCTCATTACGGCATATCCGTGCCACGTTCTGCGGACTATAAACATTCTTAAGGGAAGACTTCACGAAGTTCTCAGCTTGTGAGTAAGCCAAGCCTTTCTTCATAGAGTTTCAGTTGGGGTAGCGTGCAAATCGCTCCGGGTGGAGGATCGCCGGTCACTGACCAACCCCCTCCCCCGCCGCTTTCCAAATCAGTTTCGATTTTAAGTTCTGTGAATCATTTGGTTTAAGTGCCTATACCTGAACATTCTGTAAAGATAGTTTCACTAACCGAATATCGATACCTGTGAAGGGGAACTGTATATACCCCGTTGCAGAGTTTGTATATATATAGAAATAAACCTAACATATATTTTTCATTGATATCTCTGCCACTCATTTCTGAGGGCATATTCATAACCTTAATGGCGCAGCGAGCAGGGTTATCAGATAAGTGACTATCTCTACAGAATGGGATACATAATGAAACGATCCAAGATACAATGGGCTATAGAAAATCTGACAAATCCGGATCGAATCATTACGAAATTAACCGAATATGTGATCAAGCTATGCACTGACCCAACCACAGTAACCGAAGAGAGGGTTGTTGCGATCACGCCTTGCATAATGCGTGCACAAGACGAATTTACAGCATTAGAGGAAAAGATTAAAAAACTTGAGGAAAAAAATGATTCCTTGGAAAGAGAGTTAGGAAAGTCTGAAGCACTAAATAACAAACTTCATGACTTATTAATGTTGCAAATTAAAGAAAGCAATGCTGCTATCAAGGCACTGGCGGGGTCAGACACAGACTCTGTTTCAAACCTTCCTGGGATCTCCCAACCGCCTAGCCCTGAGGAGCCCCGCGGATACGGTGTTGCGCCTGGAGCCAGATCTCCCGTACCGTCCTTTTACGAATTACCCCCACCGCAGTCTAGCGGAAAGGACTTAAAGGTAGCGAATGCCACCGCAGCGCAAGACTTCAGACTCACGGTCTCCTTGGAGCTGCTGAGGCTCCAAACACTGCAAATAGCGAGTCCTGATTCACCCGTTCAGCCTAGCACGTCAGCAGCAGCGCATGAATTAAATCTGCTTGCTAGTAGTGCTCCGAGAAGCGAAGCCCGGAAAAAATCCCAGAACTACCAAATGGAGAGAAACCCATCCGACCGGGACGATATGGATTACAGTTCTGAGGACGAGCCCATACAGAGCAAAGCCGTGTGTTTGCGTCCCGTCCTTAAAGAGCAATACACAGACGGCCGTCGTGGCTGAGGGACAACAACTACTTCTGTTCGCCCGTACAGCGGAGCAAAGCTTCAGGACCTGCAAGAGACATTTGCACGAGAGCCGGACGAGTCGTAACAGACTTTTTGTATCATGTTATGGAATTGGGCGGGGATACAATTATTGTGGACCGTAACAAAGCAAAAGGCTGTTCATTGGGCCATGAAGTATTTTTGGGCATGGGTCTGGAGGGATATCACTCGTTAACGTCCCGTATCGCTCACTGGGCTGGAAGTTTAGATTCTATAGATAGAGGCAAGCCAACAGAAGTGAGGGTTACAAGTTCGGCCGAACTTAGTGCCGCGATTAAAAAGCTTGTGTGCGTCCAAGCAATGTACGATTGTGGGGCATATCCTTCCCCACTAGATGCCCCAATTAACCCAGTGCAACTCAAAATTCTAATCCGTGGCCTGCCAGCGGGTCTCAAAAATGTCTGTGATGCCAAAAAGGAGGAAATTGAACAAGTAGTCAAGAGGAATAATGCCTCTACTAATTCCCGGGAACACCACTTAACTTGGGAAGAGCTTCTAATGGCATTATCCCACAAAGGCCGAGACCTGGGCTACTCTGATCATATGCTCACAGCCGAGACTCCCCGTGACAGACGCCATACTGGGTTCAAGGGCAGCCACGCGGCGACACCCCAGGGGAAAAAGCAGGAAGTACGCCGTGCTAAGACCTCCCCTGCTGCGACTTCTACGAGTTCAAGCAGCAGTCCGGAGTCAGATCGCAGTCACCTGGGAAGTCCCAGAGGGAGAAATT
This sequence comes from Colaptes auratus, assembly GCA_015227895.2. Lineage (NCBI taxonomy): Eukaryota > Metazoa > Chordata > Aves > Piciformes > Picidae > Colaptes > Colaptes auratus. The sequence goes on from CM026897.1 coordinate 61,725,337, forward strand.
CTGGCCACCAGAGAGATAAACAGCGTACTTCCAATAGATCCTCCTCACCCAGAGAGAAATGGTATCAACTAGCACGGTCTTTGAATATACCTGAATCTGTGATAGCGCCATTATCAATGGGACTGTTAAACGGAGTAGTGCTGAGCTTACAAAATAAATCTGGCAGCTGGAAGGAGGACCAATACCGAAGTCACCGCCATGGCAAAGGGGAGGATGAAGTTGGTAGCAACAGTCCTAAAACTATTTCACCCAGCAAGGATGCTAATCCCTTCGTACCTCGCCACCAGAGCCCAGACAAAAAGCCAAAAAACTAGACATAGTGGTGACTGTTCCAGGCCTCATTCATCACTTTGTTAATGCCTGTCAATGGTCTGAGGATACAGAGCCTTTCCAACTGGGCCTACTCGAACTACTGTAAAATTCCTTATTGACACTGGGGCACAAATCAGTGTTTTGAACGTGCAACAAGCCAAACACTTGAGGATCTTGCCATCCCGGAAAAGGATAAAGATACAGGGTGTTACAGGAATGCCTCATACATGCCATTTAGCCAAAACAAGGTTGTGGCTTCCTGGCAACAAGTGGAGTACCCTGGTAGAGGTTGCCCTGAGTCCGTACCCAGAGAACATCCTTGGATTTGATGTTTTAGCTGGCAAACGGTGATATCTCCCTGACGGTACCCTGTGGTGCTTTGGTTCCTATGGAGTAGGGGCAAAAGAGGTCAAAACTGCTCGGGTAGGCACTCTCCAAATTGCTCCACCCTTACCCAAATCGAGTATCACATGTGTTGCACAGTATTCACTACCAGCAGCAGCCAGACAAGGCATTACTGAGGTGATTGCAGACCAGGAAAGGAGACAAATCATCACCAGGACGCACTCACCCTATAACTCACCAGTGTGGCCAGTGCGCAAACCTGATGGACGATGGAGACTCACCACTGACTACAGGAAGCTCAATAGCAACACACTTCTTCTCACTGCTGCAGTCCCAAGCCTGACATCAATTGTGACAGCAATCCAAGCTGCGTCACATACTTGGATGGCTTCATTGGACATTAAGGACATGTACTTTATGATTCCTCTACGTGAGGAAGACAAACCACAGTTCGCTTTCACATGGCAAGGTTCCCAATTCACCTTCAATCGCCTTCCCCAGGGTTACAAACACTCAGGAACCAATGCACACAATTCCCTAGCATGACTGTTAGACACCACTGAGGTCCTGAAAGATGTAAGTGTCTACCAGTATATAGATGACATCTTTGGGGGCAATGACAAAGATAAGGTGGGTTCAGTAGCTGCAGCGATCTGGGACCTGTTAACCAAAAATGGGTTACAAGTTCCCCAAGCCAAATGTCAAGGCCCAAGTCAAGAAATTAAATTTCTTGGATCATGGTGGGTAGCAGGAGCAATATCGGTACCAGAGGATGCTCTTGAGGCTATTGAAAAGGGCCAACTTCCCAATAACAAAAGGGAGCTTCAGCGGCTCCTGGGTACCTTGGGTTACTGGAGAAAACATATTCCAGGTTTCTCAGTAATTGCTCGTCCCCTTTATGACCTGCTTAAAAAGAGCAGAGTCTGGGACTGGACTCCAAGGCACACTGAAAGCCTAAAGGTTTTGAAGGACGAGTTAAAGGCTTACCAGAAATTGGCCCTTTGCACCCACATGACCCTTTAAGGACAGAATGGGGCTTTTCTGAACATGCTTCCTACTGTGGGATTTTTCAAAGGGGACCCAAAGGCCTGAACAGAGCCCTTCTATTCTCTTCAACGGCATTTAAAGATGCTGAAAGGAGATACTCTGAATGGGAGAAGGGACTTCTGTCTCTAACCCGAGCTGTCAAAGAGGCAGAGAAGCTTCGCACTACACAGGATATTGTAGTGCAAGGCCCATTCTCTCTGCTCAAAGCAGTCCTTAATGGAACTCCTCCACCAGAGGGAATTGCTCAGAAGGCTACTGTGAGAAAATGGTATGCCTATCTGGAAGGGATGACTCAATTTATGCCTCTAAAGGAAGGACCCACAAAGGTATCCAAATTGCAACAGCCTATCAATCTACACACTGTTCCACTATGCCAGCCCTACAAGCCATCTCCTATTCAGGTAGCACCTGAATTGACTGCCGATGCCAATACTGAAGGAGTGTGGTTCACAGATGCCTCTGCCCAAAGGGTAGGATCACAGTGGCATTATAAGGCCGCAGCGCTGGAGATTGGCACAGACGGGACTGTCATTGAAGAGGGTGAAGGAAGTGCCCAAGTGGGAGAACTGCGCGCTCATGCTAGCTGTGGAAAATGGTGCAGAGACCATATACACTGACTCGTATGCTACTTTCAAAGGTTCCACAGAATGGATTTGCCAGTGGGAAGTGAATCAGTGGATAGTTGGCAACACCCAAGTTTGGAGGGCGACCGACTGGCAAAGACTACTAGAGATAGTCGAGCCAGGCCTATCAAAGTAGGATGGGTAAAGGGACACTCCAGGAAGCAAACCCCTGCTGCTACTTGGAATCAACAAGTAGATCACTTAGCAAAGATCAGTGTAGTTGATTGTGAGGGGAAGGAGTGGGAGCGACTGGCTGAGTGGCTACATATTAAAAGAGGTCACTCGGGTAAGTCAGACCTTTACTATGAATGCAGATCCCGGGGGTGGCCAGTTTCCCTGACCACATGCGAAACCATTGTTTCAGCCTGCCCTCAATGCCAGGTTAGATTAAAAGCTAAACATCCTGCTCTTGCTCCAGCCCAGCATATTAAAAAGGACAAAGTGCGATGGAGCACATGGCAAATTGATTATGTTGGTCCCCTCAGACCCTCACATGGGAAAAAATACATATTAGTAGGGGTAGAAGTGGTTTCAGGCTTAGTCATGGCCACTGCCATTAGCACTGCTTCAGGAACACAAGCCATTCAAACTCTGAAGGATTGGTTCAGCATCCTGCCTATGCCTGAACATATTCAGAGTGATAATGGTTCACATTTTACCTCAGCCTTAGTGCAAGACTGGGCCCGAGGAGAAGGGGTCAAATGGATGTTTCATACTCCATATTATCCCCAGGCAAATGGCATGGTGGAAAGGGCAAATGGCCTCGTTAAGAAGCATGCAAATGTTTCAAGGAGTAATTGGGACAAACGCCTGCCTTCTGCAGTTTTCATTGTAAACAATCGATGGGGGAATTATGGCAGTCCCAAAGTCAAGGCATTCTGCCCTGCTGACCCAGTTAGAGATGTCAACCACATGCCAGGGGAGGCAAAGGATGAACACCCACATTCACTAACACAGATGCAGGTGGGCCAACCAGTGCTAGTGAAACTGCCATCTATTGGGATTGTACCCATGACGCTGGCTAAGCCCAGAGATCTACACGCTTGGGAGGCTACTGACATCAATGGGAAAACTCATCGCATAAGTGCTCGGTGGGTTGTTCCAAATTACTAATGGTCAAGCCCGGCTTTAAACACCGTGGCCAGTTTTGTTTCCCCACAGAGTGACGGCGGTCCCAGTGGACAGACCATCCTGGAAATGAAGACTCCTCTTGGGAGCAACAGGAATTCACCTCCGGTCAGGGGGTGGAGACTGGAAAACATTAAGGTCACTGATACTGACCTCAGAATTAACAAGTTCTGTTTTGTAGTATGCTTTGTTTAGAGTACAGTTGTGCAGTTCTGAGATATGTATATATATGTATGATGTTCTTGTGATGTTTATATAATGTTTAATTCATCTTTGGTAAAGTTTGATCATAGAACAACATTTGCCCACATATACTTGCCCATAAGCAGGGGGTGGAATGTAGTGGATGATGCTTATGGCCAGGATTGTGCCCCAAATATTTCTAGGACATACTCTTCTGTGCATTAACCCTCCTTTGTTCCCCCCCTCCTTTCTGAAGGTGGCAGGGGGGATCCTGGCACCACTGAGTCTGGGTAAACTGCCTGCCTGGGCGTGGTCTCACCCCTACCCCTGTGGTAGGCAAGGGCCAGGCTATATGTTTTTTTCCCTGTTCATGGCATAAGCTTACACCATATTTAGTAGCTGCCAGTTCATTGGTTAACCTTTGTGTTAGCAACAGATGCTCATTGGACCAGTATTCACTGGGGCAAATGGTAAATAGGGGTTGTTTGGTGATGAACCACCCCACACATTCGTGTTCGAGCCTGTATCTGTGTGCGCACCCATGCTGTTGTGGTTCACCTTACCTGGGACTAAAGCCAGTGCTCCAAGAGGCCTCGTGGTACTTTGCCACCACCACCCAACTGCGTGCAGTGCTGTGGACAGTACCCTGTGGGATCAACCGCTGCATGATCCATCGCCGCAGGAGAAAACCTGGTAACCCATGTGAACCAGCATTGCTGAACTGCCACAGTGCCCCCCGCCCCCCCTCGAGCAGGGAAACCTTCGTATCCTGGGAGAAGCAGCAGCCACGTGGTGCAGCCACGCGGTCGGCGCCATTTCCTGTGTCCTCATTACGGCATATCCATGCCACGTTCTGCGGACTATAAACATTCTTAAGGGAAGACTTCACGAAGTTCTCAGCTTGTGAGTAAGCCAAGCCTTTCTTCATAGAATTTCAGTTGGGGTAGTGTGCAAATCGCTCCGGGTGGAGGATCGCCGGTCACTGACCAACCCCCTCCCCTGCCGCTTTCCAAATCAGTTTCGATTTTAAGTTCTGTGAATCATTTGGTTTAAGTGCCTATACCTGAACATTCTGTAAAGATAGTTTCACTAACCGAATATCGATACCTGTGAAGGGGAACTGTATATACCCCATTGCAGAGTTTGTATATATATAGAAATAAACCTAACATATATTTTTCATTGATATCTCTGCCACTCATTTCTGAGGGCATATTCATAACAAATGTACATCATGTGAAACTGAAAATAAAAGTTACATGTACTTACTGGAGTGGTGTTGACCAGACAGGGAAAATACTGCTTTGTAACTGGCTGACAATGGCAAAGGTGGAGTCAGTGGGAAAGTGTAGAGAGAAGGGTGCAGATTATCTAGGGAAAAATAGAGGGGACACACAAGTATTGTGACTACTGAACATTAGAAATACACAAGAAAAAAGCAACCCATTATGTTTTTCATGGCGGAATGGCAATACAAATTTCTGAGATGGTGAACTGTGTTATTTGTAAGACTAGTACAAACTTCTAGAGTAACTTTAGGAAATACTAAAGGCAAGGCAAAGACACCGTTTTTACAGAAGTTTTTGCTGTAACTCTTCAATATGCTGAAGAGATTGTATCAGCCACAGGATTCCTGGTGTCTGGCAGCTGCAATGTTTTTCTTTGGAGTATTTGCTGAATTACGAAGGTTGCTATCTTGTGTATCACTTTATTTCCTGAGAACATCCAGTGCCATTTTTAAGGTGCTGGCTAACTGTAGCTTTTCAGATTGAATACTTTGAAGCAGTATTATTGAGGTAGTAAAAGCAAGGATTGGCAGAAGCGTTTTGCTGAAATACGTGCTCAGAGGTAATCATAATTCAATAGGTGTAAGTTGTTATAGAATATATAGAAATTTCCAGGAATCTGGTCTCTGTCTTGGAACAGTAAATAAAAATCAGTATCATGGTTTTGTCATGACTGTGATATGTTTTCCATCCTGTATTATCTCTGAAAAACATTTGTAGTTAGTAGCTGGTACAAAAGGGATAAGCAAAACACAAAACACTGTATTTAACTTCTGGATTTTAGTTTGCCAAAAAGTTCTTTTATTCCATCATTACTATTTACATGTTCAGCAGGGTTTAAATTTCTGGAGACTGAAAGAACCTGACATATGACTATTTTAAAAAAATCACACATCAGTGATAAACCCCCTTGGGGTAATATCTAAGTAATTTTCAAATTGGTGTATGCTTGAGTTAGTTGGTTTTGGGTGCTGTGGCAGCAGGAGCATGTTTTTGAAGAGCCATTGGATGGTAGGGGTGTACTAATGGTAAATACAAAGGCAAATGCATCTTTGAGATTAGAAGGTGAGTAATAGCAGGAATTTATGGGTGCCACAGGGAAAAAAACCACTGGCAATTTCTGCAAACCAGAAGCAATGTATGCTGACAGTTTCTTTCTAGGCACTTAATGCTTATGTCTGAGTCTTTGGAGAAAGCAATATGTACTTGTCTAAAATTAAAGTAACTTTCTTCTCAAACTGACTTACACTGACAATGATAGGAAGAATGTAACTAGCCTCAGAAGACCAACCTTTATCTTGTCTGGATCAAGAGGGTTTAAGGTCATCGTCTGTGTTTTTTAGAATGTGGCTTTGAATTTATTGCATTCCTTTCAGAGTCTGGGACATCCTTTGGAGATGATGTTTTCCTGAATGGGGCCTTTTTTTTCTCTTTTCTTTCTATAAACTGAGACAGGAACTGTTCTTCAGACAGCTCTTTAATATGCATATTTTTAGAAGAATATCTTTATGACAAATCTTTATATGCAAGCACTAGCTTTCTTATTCTTTCACAAAGTACAAGCAATGAACATGTCATGTATACAGAATAGTATGTGTACTATATAGTGTACATAGTTTAGAACAATATATTAATTCTATATTAAGGAATATTTTCACAGAATCATAGAATGGCTTAGGTTGGAAGGAACCTCAGGAATCATCTACACCAGCCTGCCTGCCATAGGCAGGGACACCTGTCAACTAGATTTGGTTGCCCAAGGCCTCAGCCATTAAACAGCTCTGAGGACCACTCTAGACAACCTATTCCAGAGTCCTGAAGAACTTGTCCTATTGATAGGCACCCTTAAGAAAAGTCACTCTCCAGCCTTCTTTGGTATTAGAAGGCAGCTATAAAGTCCCCCTGGAGTCTATTCTTTTCCATGTTGAAACTCTGTCAGCCTAGCCTCATTAGAGAGTTCTTCCAGCCCTGATCATTCTTGTGGCCCTCCTCTGGAATCACTCCAACAGTTCTTTGCCCTCCTTATGATGGGGACACCAGAACTCGATGCAGTATTCAAGGTGGGGCCCTCAGAAGAGCAGAGTAAAGGAGAAGAATCACCTCTCTTGATCTGCTGACCACACTTCTTGATGCAGCCTAGGATACTTTCTGGTATCCAAGGCTTGCCTTCTGGGCTGCATGAGCACACTGCCATCTCATTTTAAGCCTCTCATCAATCAACACTCCCAAGTCTTTTCTTCAGGATTACTGTCAATTTACACTGAACCCAGCCTGTATTTGTGCCTGGGGTTGGCCCAACCCAGATGCAGAGCCTTGCACTTTGATTTGTTTTACCTCATGAGGTTTGCACTCTCCCACTTCTCAAGCCTGTCAAGATCCTTCTGGATCGCATGCCTTCTCTCAAGTGAGTCCATCACACTGCACAGCTTGGTGTCATCAGCAAGCTTACTGAGGATGCACTCAGTGCCATTGTTGATGTTGCTGACAAAAATACTAAACAGCACGGGTGTGGTAGGGTGAGAAAGTCTTCCCCCACACACAAAGAAACCACAGCTAACTCAGAGAAAGCAAAATGAAATAAGCTATATTTACAAGCAGAAATGGAATGCAATGAATATGTACACAAATATACAATATTTACAATATATATACAGAAATAGACAGCAATGAACATAATGCAGAAAAACTTTTTTCCTCCAGCTGGCCAGGGGGGTTCCCTGAACCCCCCTCTCTCCCTCCCTACCTCCCCTTTTTCCCAAAAAGGGTTAGAGAGAGAGAGAAAGGCAATTAAGGAGAAAAATTCTGTTAGCTCAAAGCGTATGCAAGAATTAGTTTTCCTATCTGGTTAGCTTTGTTAATTCAAGGTCACTTCTGTCCAGCAAAGCTGTTGCTTCAGAGGGAGAAACAGGCCCACATGAACAGAGGGAGAAAAGTACAGACTGAACCCAGGCTGAACACAGACTGAACTGACAGAACTTAAAGTTGCATTCTACCAATCTACCAATGAAATTAGTTTAGACTATCTTGTTTTTGTTTAAATATCAAAAACATTCAGCCATAGTACCCAGGCAATTGTCCCTTTTCTTAAAGGCACAGCCTAAACCAGTTGCAACAGGACCCTGAGGAACTTCACTTGTCACGGGTCTCCACCTGGGCATTAAGCTGTTGATCACAACCCTTTGAGTGTGACCACCTAGCCAGTTCCTTCCACTGACTGGTCCATCCATTAAGTCGTCGTCTTCATCTTGGAGACAAAAGATGTCATGTGGAACAGCATCAAATGCTTTGCACAAGTCTAGGTAGATGACATCGATTGCTTTTTCTACATCTACCAGAGCTGTAACTGTTGCAGAAAGCCACCAGATTTGTAAGGCACAATTTGCCCTTTGTGAAGCCATCTTGACTGTCACTGATCACCTCATTATTTTCCATGTGCCTTAAAGTAGTTAGCAGGAAAATCTGCTCCATGATCTTACCTGGCACAGAGGTGGGACTGCTTATCTATAGTTTTCTTTCCTCTCCTTTTTAAAAATGGGGGGCTATGTTTCCCTTTTTCCAGCCTGGGGAAATTTGCCAGATTTATCAAATATGATGGCTAGTGGCCTAGCAGCCTCAGCCCCCAGTTCCTTCAGGACTTGTGGATGTATCTTATCCAGCCTAATGGACTTGTGCATATTCAGGTTCTTCAGGTGTTCTCAGAACTGATCTGCTTCTATTGTGGGTGGTTCTTCACTCTCCCAGACCTAGCTGTTGCCATCTGTGACTTAGGTGATATGGCTCAAGTAGTTACCAATGAAGACTGAAGCAAAGAAAGTCATTGATCACTTCAGCCTTTTCCATATCCTCTCTAACCAAGTGACCTATATCCTTCTGGAGGAATCCCACATTCTCGGTTTTTCTCTCCAAGATACCTGTAAAATCATTTTCTGTTGTCCGCAATATCTTTTTATATTACTATATATGTATGAAGGTTATGCTAGTAAAATGCCTTCTTTAGTTCATGGGCTGCTGCTTATCTTACCAGCCCAGCTGTTAATGCAAGTGCTAACCATGCTTCAGTGAGTCAGCATTTAGTACAATAAAATTTTAGGTGGACTTCCAGTGCCTAAAAACATGGAGGAGGAAAACTTGGGTTTGTGTTGGCAAAAGCCTTTATGTGGATTCGGCTACGCCAGCGGAGTGCTAATACACCTTAAGGAGATGGTGTGGCTGAACTGAAATAATTCAATCTGCTGACAATACCCTGTGTCCTCGCTGCAGGTATTCTGCTGGTGTGGGACACTGCAGAGGCTCCACATTGTAAATAGGCTGCCAGTGCAGATCTGCTCCCGTGAAAGTGCCACTCATGCTGACACTACTGTGTAATTGTTCGTTCTGTCAAGGGAATGTTAAAAATCTTACCATTTAACAATTATTGCTAAGCTTTTGTTACATAGTTAATTGCTAATCACTTTAGTGGAAAAACAGCTGATGTCATCATTCAGTGTGTGCTATGGCAAATCGTTTTGAGTGGGGTCGTCCACATCTGTCATTACTGTCTACAAGAGCAATCTTTTCGATGAGCCCTGAAGTGTAATACCTCTTTGTCTTTCCAATTTAGGAGCCTAGGCTTGCATTCCAAAATGTGAGAAGGGAGGATTGATAGAGATGGAAAGGCACAGCAAAGATCAGAGTTGCTGCTCAGCAGAGTGACAAGTAAAAGACAGAGTGCTGCTTTTCACCCTTGCAGTCATTTTCTGTTATGTGTACGAATGTTGGAATTTACCGATTTTTAATAAGTTAGTCTCAGAAATTATTTGCTATTCTTATATTGGGGAGCACTGAAGACCTGTTCCTCAATTCTGTAGCTGCGGAGTTAACTAGAGTATTAAAATTTTAAAAATGGAATCTTGTGATTCAACAAAATTGCTCTGTATACTTGCAGGTAGCCTGGTAGTGGCTATGTAATTAAAATTGATAGGAACCCAAGCCTTTTTCATGTTGAGAGGCTACATTTTAATTTGTAATAAAAATAAATGTTACCAAACAAATCTATACATTTTATTTCAGAACTTAGTGTGGCAGCTTCATGACTGCAGCTAGTTTTTGTTTTCTTTCTTTATCTAGGGAAGAATCTGTAGCTTTACAAAGTAAATATACATGGAATTTATGATAACTTCCCTTTAGCAAGTCTGAAGAATGTAGCTGTAATTTCTACTGCAAAGAAGAAAAAAACAAACCCTAGACTCTAGAGCTGGCCAGGTTTAGTATTCTATGACAAAATTGTGGAAGAAATGTATTTTTACAGTGAAACATGTATGCATCAATGTAAAGTGTAGTGAGAGCACTAGAGTATAAATTACTTAATTAATGAGTTACTTAATTACTTAATGCTGATTTCAACTGTCTCATTGTTTTCCCTGTTGAGTTTTATGAAGAACCAGAGGAGACAAGACTTAGGTACAACAGGGGAACCCCACAGAGAACTTGTAGTGGGTTGAAGAGGCAGAGAGACTTTAACTTTAGCTTCAGGAATGGCTACTGACAGAAGAATTGCTGCTGCTATTGCCACTTGTGCAGGGTCTGCCAGCACCCTTACACAATATACACTGTCTGAAATGCATTTTATACAGTGCAGTTCTTCCACTTCATCCCTGTGAGTGATTTTACTGTATGCATCATTGCTCACAGCAGCACTTGCTGCCACTTGTACAGGGGCTGCAGACTTAGCCACTGCTTGAGTAGGGCTTGCTGGTGCTGGAGTCGTCGCCACCGCTTGAGCTAGGTGCCACCCCCCCTGGCTTTTTGCCAGTGCTCCTGCCACTTTTGCTTTGCTGTCTTATATCAGGCACTAGAGGAACCCACATTACCTGCTGATTCCGGATCTCGGTCAGTGGGAAAAGGGGAATCTGGACATACTCTTTCCCTTTCTAAAGGTTTCTTAGCTCCTGTTTTCTTTCCCCTCCCCTGCTGTGATCTGAAACTGCTTCTTTAACTTAGCTTCTTGCTGCTGCCTGTAGAAAAAGTGAAAACTTGCATGCCTTTGTTTTTCTGCCTTATATAGCAACAAAAGACAGCTACTTCAGGCTGTAAATTCAAATCACTTAACTCACACTTATGGTGACTGTGAATTTGAAAATACATACAGAATAGTGGAGTACATACGGAAAAGTTACCATACCTCCCCATAACCAACAAAACCAAAGCAATAATCACCAACACCTCCAAATGTTGCTTTCACCAAATTCCACAGCTTCACTTTGGCTTCCTTAATCTGAGCACTCATTGATCAATCAATCAAGCAATGCCCAATGCTGGGCACCAATTAAAGAATGTGGTGGGTTGAAATTACCCCCCAAAATAAAATTGCCAGACTAGCTCACTGGAAGCAAATGAAGCTATATTTACAATCAAAACTACAGTCTAGAAATACTAAATGGAATGAATATGTACAGAATATACAATACTTACATGCATTTACAATTTATGAACAGCACCAGAACCATCCTGGACAAAACCAGAGGTTTACCAACAGCTTCCCCCTTTCTCCCCCAGACAAGGGAGAAAGAGAAAAAAGCAGACAGTAGCTTGTTAGTACTTGGCCACAGCAAGAGTGCAGCCAAGGTCAGCATCAACCAAGCAAAAACATCAGCTAGCATCAGTTAGAGCAAAGAAATAGTTAGTTTATACAACTAACTTTGTTTATCAGACCAATGGGATTATTTAGACCTTACCATTATTTTTCTTTTGCTTTCAGTGGTAGTTTGTTTACACTCTACCACTTTCTACTCAATCTGTGAAAAATTCCCTAGCCATAAGCCTAAAACTGCCACAGGACTGAAAGTGAATTCTGAAAAGTAGGGAAATAGCATAGGATGCAAGATATGAAGTGACCAAGTAGAAACAATTGAGAAAGACAACCAGATAAAACACATGGAGATCCGCAAACTTCATGTCATTTTGGACTAGCATCATGGAGTACTTTGGGAATTGTCTGTGTGTTGTGGTATGGTGTTTTTTTGTTGTGTTTTTGTGTTGTTTTTTTTTTTCCTTCTTCAATAGATAAGATAGCAGAAGGGCTTAGTTTGTGTGTTTCCAATCACCCTATCAGCAGAGCTGATGAAATTCTCAGCCTTATTTCAGTTACTTTAGAGATAAAGTTAACTTGTGAGAAGAGGGCTTCTTGGGTAGTGCATGTGAGGGATACTTTGCCTTTTTCACACTACAGTAGCAGTTTTCTCGTTTCCTAGTTTATGTGAAGCAATTGGTGCACTGTCTTACTGCTTCAAAAAAGTTAGCTTTGTTTGAAAAACTAGAAATAAGAACTGTGGAGAAATTTGAGCTTTCTGCTCACAAATTTAATATCATTTTGAAGCCAGTTTCTGTGGAAGGAAATATTACCAGTGAACAAACTTAACTTTTTTAACTTATTTTGTCTTGGGTATTTTCTTGCTGACATCAGTTTTCTATGTTCTATTGTTTTGGTGCTTGTCAAAAGTAAATGGTAAGACTCAAAGGCACTTATTCTATGCATCTTCTGTAATAAAGCATAAAGAATGAACAGAATTTTTCCAATAGATAGGTGGGCCTTTAAAACAATTTAAAATTTGTGTGGCAGTGCCATATTTATGAAATATAGAGCTTTGGATAACTTTTGAAAACATTGTCCTTCTGTGGACTTGCATCTCTGTAGTACAATGATATTTCATGTTGTTTGTACATGGAAGAGACTTTCTGAAGACACTATTTCTTTGTTCTGAAGGGATATTCTCTTCCTGCACCAAAGACATGGTGTCTTATTCACATAATGGATAGTTTTCAAATGACTTGTACAAAGCTACAATGGCTCTGGTTTTGGCTCACTAGCTAGAGATGCAGTGATGGTCACTTTCAAGTTATTTTTTTACTGTGGTATTTTGTACCTCCCTATGGTCAGAAAGAAACTTTATCATCTAGAAGAAGAATGTGGTAATTTTAGTTGTACCTTTAAAATTTTCTGCAGATCTTGAACAGAAAGTGGTAAAATGTAAAAAAAATCACCATTGGGTGTAAAAATGAAAATGAGAGTTTTAAACAATTCCATTGGAGAGATATTTACCATAAGAATTAGTTTGGTAAACTTTCTGTCTCTCTTTTGATTTCCTTGTTCTGAGAGATACTAACTTTTGTGCTTCTGTTGACCTTGGCTGCATTGTTTTGGTTAAGTCTGACAAAACTCTTTTGCTCTTTTTCTTTTGTCCCCTTTTGTCCAGGGGTTAAGGAGGAGGGCAGGGAGTGGGAAGGTATCAGCAGCTCCCTTGGTTTTTTGGCTGGGGAAACCTCACGCTTTGATCTGTGCCTGTTTGCTTCTTGCACTGTCACTGGGCCATCCAGCCATGGGCCACAAAGACTGGAGCATTTTGCATGTGGGGAGAGGCTGAGAGAGCTGGGAGCTAGCCTTCTCTAGGTGCATCATTGGATGCTATCCAGTATGTTCATGTCCATTTTGTACTGGAAAACCCAGAACTGAATGCAGTATTCCAGGTGTGGTTTCAGCAGTGGTAAGTAATCTGTTGACAGTACTTTGGCTAATGCAGCCCAGGATGCTATTCACTTGTTTTGCCACAAGGGTGCATTTCTGTCTGGGGATCAACTTCATGTGTGCCAAGACTCCACAGTCTTATCTGCAAAGCTGCTTTCCAGGTAGGCATCCCCCAGCATGTGTTGGCACACAGGACTGTTTCTCCTGGTGCAGGACTTAGCAGTTTCCTTTGCTGATCTTCACAAGATTCCTGTCAGCCCATTTTTTTCAGCCTCTTGAGGTATTTGTGATTGGTAACTACTCTTAGTCTTCTGTTGTCAAGCAAATGAACAGCAAACTCAGTTTTGTAGAGTGCTGCTGTGGTACTGAATAGGGTTCAAACATGTCAGAAGGAAATGTTTTGCAGGGACTGCTAACACACTGTGGTTAGTTATTCTAACGGTAGTGTTGTCAAGGAAAAAGAAACGCCCAACAGCGGTGAAGAAGAAACCACTTCTGCTGCTGAAGCAAAGTTAGAAAATGGAGTAGTAAGCATTCCATATTAGGTAATCTAGTATAGAATCATAGAGTGAATTAGATTGGAAGAGACCTTCAAAGATCTATTCTGCCCTTCCTGCCATGTGCAGGGACGTGTCCCTAGATCAGATTGCACAAAGCCCTGTCCACCCTGACCTTGAGTGTTTCCAGTTTCTCTGAACAATGTGTTCCACTACCTGGTCACCTGAATTGTAAAAATTGTCCCTTTTTTAATGTCCAATCTAAACCTTCCCCTTTCAATTTAAAACCATTTCCCTCTGTTTTACCATCACAGGCTCTGTAAGAGCCATCTTTCTTATAAGCCTCACTTGAATATTGAAAGGCTGTAGTAAGCTATCCCCAGAATGTTCTTTTCTCCAGATTGAACAGATGCAACTCTCAGCCTTTCCTCATAGCACTTTTTGTGGCCCAACTCTGGATCTACTCCAACAGTTCCATGTCATTCTTGCACTGTGAACACTGTATCTGGATACAGTGCTCCAGGTGGATGTCTTATGACAACAGAGCAAATGGGCAGGATTACCTATCTTGACTCACTGACCACATATCTTTTGATGCAGCCCAGGATACAGCTGGCTTTCTGGGTTGCAAGTGGGCATTGCTGGTATATGCCCAATCTTTTTATCTAGTAGTGTAGCCAAGACCATCTTTGTAGAACTGCTCACAATCCATTCATCCTTCAGTCTGTAGTGATACTGGGAACTGTCTTGACCCAGATGCAGGGCATTCCATTTGGCCATGTTGACTCTGTGAAGTTTGCACTGGCCCACTCATGCCTGTTAAAGTGCCTCTGGATGGTATCCCTTCCCTCTGGTGAATAAACAGCACTACTAGGCTTGGTGCCTTTGCAAATTTGCTGAGTGTGTGCTCAATCCCATTAACTGTGTCACCGATGAATATATTGATTAGTGTGGGTCCCTTTATGGACCCTTGAGGGACACCACTAGTCAAATTTCCACATCCCTCTAGACTAGTTTCCCTGTGAATGTTGGAGACACTATTTGGATTGAGTCTTATTGACTCTGGATGTGATCATCCAGCTGGTTCCTTATCCATCTAACAATGCATGTATCAATCCTGTATCTTTCTAATTTTGTGGCACAAATATTGTGAGGGAAGGTGTCAAAGGACTTCCAGGAGTCTAGGTGGATGATGCCTGTAGCTTTTCTCTTGTTCACTGATGTAGGCACCCCATTATAGAAGAATGTGGGTGTAATTTTTAAGGGAAGTTGTTTGTCATCCTGGAATATATATTCTTCTCTGTAGCTGAAATACTATTTTGAAAGTATCTACTTAAATGCAAGTACTTATTGACTTGCATTGTCTAATAATGAGGTTATTTCTGTTATAT
Organism: Colaptes auratus; assembly: GCA_015227895.2. Lineage (NCBI taxonomy): Eukaryota > Metazoa > Chordata > Aves > Piciformes > Picidae > Colaptes > Colaptes auratus. The sequence continues at coordinate 61,740,649 of CM026897.1, forward strand.
TTGATTGTTGATAGAATGGATGGCATCTGCAAGGTTTGTTTTGGTTGTTTGTTTTGGTTTGTTATTCTTGGAATGAGGGAGAAGACTGTATCTGACAGGACCATCATTTTGAGTTGTTTCCTTTCTTAGAAGGTTACATTTTCAGTGTTGGCCTTAAGAATATTTCTAAAGAGCAAAGGAGAAGGTTATTGCTAGCTGCATTTACTCACACAGAGGCTCTCATGTTTGCTGACCATACACACTTGATACAGGATCTCACTTTCTTCTGCTACTTAAGCAAATTTAAAATATTTGAAGGTTTCCCTTTTGGAAGGTAGAGAATGAGACAGAGATTGAACATGGTAATATGTATTTCTATTGTGTCTTTCTGCCCGCTGGAGTTCAACAACAATATTACTGGTGCTAGTACTCATAATTTTCCCCCCAGGTATTTACTTAGGGCACAAGTGAGGGCAGCTATTGTAGTTTGGAACTCAGTATAGCTTTTTCTCCACTGTTCATACAATATTGTGTCTGAACTTTCAGTTAAGTGCTTTTCACCAGACACCAAATAGTGCATCACACATCTGTTGAAAAACAGAAGAATGCTCTGTTTAACCCTAGGAATTCAAAAGCTTGATTTGAAGTAAGCCATAGGTGTTTATGAACTCAACAGAGCTAGTTTTAAGGTGGGAAGTGGGATAGCAAGATTTACTGTCTCTGGTATTGAGGTTGAAAATCTGAATTTTAAGTCCTAGTTAATGAGCTCTTTATAGCTAGAACTTGCCTAGCATGTTTGAATTGAAAACCTGTGTACTATCTCTCAAAATTTGTAGGAGGCACTTGGGCAGAGAAGCCAGTGTTGTGTTTTTCATATGTTGAGTTTTGGTTTTTTGGGTAGGGGGATACTGGGAAAAAAATTCATGGCAGTAAAACCTACATCTAGGCAGTACATTGAGCTGAATTTACTATTCCTTTTCTCCATTTTTCACTATGAAGAAAGGGTTTTGCAACAAAATGGTTGGTGAACCACTGATTTTTAAAGTCACTGCTATGGCTAATTACCTCTGTACAGTCACTTACACGTGCATCATTGCACTCTGCATTCCCACTTTCCTCTGAAAGTGAACACAGCCCTTGCTCTGCAAGTAAAGATGATAATTGGTAGTAAGAAAGACATGTTACTCATCCCTTTTTGATCACATTTCTTATGGCTGGTGTCTAGTTTTTAATTAACTGCTAATGACCATGCCTAGCAGACCATGATACTGCTGCCAACTTACTCTGTTTTATATCTTACTGCTGCAAAGCTCTTAAAAGGTGACAGAGCAGGCATTAGTGTGTTTGAAATGACAGGAAAGTGATTATGTGCATAACATAATTGTTTCTAGGATCTGCTATGGCAAATGTCTTGCTACTAAATACATCTGCAGAACACTACTGTTGGCCATCTCCCTGATGTTTAATGTGCAACACATCTCCTTTTCCCCTTCTAGAAAGAGAGTACAATATATTTCAGCAATTCAGGTATTTAAAATTTAAAAATTAAGCTTGACCCTCTGGAATGGATCATCTTCATGTGTCAAGGAACTTTATCTATTATGAAGAGGTAATATATAAATAATACATCAATGTACTTTGGACTTAAAAAGCATTAAGCCTCATAATAAACCTTAAATCACAGTATGCCTTTGTTGGCTTAAAATACTATGATCAGATTTTCAACCTTAAATCTGTTTAATGTAGTTAAATGCTTAAAAATATCTGGGTGTATTTTCCTCTGCTATCCTCAGTAACTTCTTTGCAAAGGTGCTAAGCTGTTCTTCAGAGTGATGCATTCCAACTTACAACTCTCATACACCCTTCTGCCCCTATGCTGGGCATTGGCCACCACTGTTTGTGTGCGGTCCTGTCAGAGAAAAAAGACAGGCCTTCTTGTTGCATGCTTAGAGGGGATTAATGTTTCTCATTTCTGGGGCTTTTGAAGTAGCATGTAGGCTACAAAGCAGAGCCAGGTAATTTTTTAAGTAACGTGCCCCTAACAGTTAAAGCTCTGCTTCCAGAAATCATGCTGCTTAACTTGTTTCTTAATTAAATCTAACAAGAGGGACCTGAATGAAGGAAATCTTCACAGACTGCATGAAGGGACAGGAACAAGAATGGAAACAATTTAATGTCATTTCCCTGTTTTGACCTTCTCTTGCTCAGACTGCAAAAGAAGCTAATTTAAGATTACTGTTGGATAAGGGAGGAGATTTTCTCCACAAAACCAGTTTGGAAGAGGTAAATCACTCTGTTCTTAATTGCACTGCACATAGATCTGAAGTGTGATAATCCATTGTGATAGTGCACCTGCGGACAATGTCAGGAATGCTGTGCTGTGGATACTTGTGGTCTCGTGGCTATAATGCAAATGACTGACTGGGCTTAACTGGTCAACAGAGGAGGGAACAACCAAGATACTGTCTAATGAAACCTGCCAAAACATCAGGTTTTCTCCTGATTTGAGGAAACATGCTGGAAAGTACTATAAAGTTTGGTAGTTTGTTTGTGAGAAGAGAGATGTCCTGTTGCTCTTTAGAGGCTGAATCAGAAAAACAACAAAAATGCCCCAAATTCTGCAGTCCTGTCAGACTTTACAGTGCTCTTTACAGATGCTCTTTACAGTGCTCTTTACAGTGCTCTTTACAGTGCTCTTTACTGATGCTCTTTACTGATGCTCTGGTGTGGAGGGCTGTATTACAGTTGTGGCAGCTGAAAAGTAAAAAGTTCTTGTCTAGTTGAGAGTTCTTCAGTGTCTGTCACTTGTGTCTGCATACATTTATAAATGGCTCAAGGCATGTTTTGTGGTGGTATTAAGTGAAATAAAAATGTAGGGGTCCAGTAGTTATCTAAATAGTAATAAATTAAGACATCCATATGCTAGCAGATGTTGTGCTGCCGTTGCTGACAGATGATCTTGCAGAGTCATGGGACCTATGGAAGCAAATAAAATATTTTTGGATTTTTATGGGTCATTACTTTTGTACCTTTTAGCCTAGGTATGAAGGTTTCCTTGGGCAGTGTCCTGAGCCACAGGAAGGTCTCTGGCTGCAGACCTGCTTCTCCGAGGAGAGTGGATTGAATGTCTCTTTGGGACTTCATTTATACCCTAGTTGAGTTTGTGCTGTGATCATGGGAAATAGTTGGGGTCAAGTGCATGACAAATGTAGGTAAAGGGCCTGAAACAATGTAATTGAGTCCTAATGTTGGGCCTTAACATGTTTTGGCAAGGCTTTACCTGGTTGTTGTCAGGTGATTCTTGGGGCAGCTTCATCTGCCACAACCTTGAGCAGAGGGGTGTGGAGTCTGACCAAGGTGGAGAGGTTTTTTCTGTCTTCTATTTGTATGCCTAGGCAAACTGCAGCAGGAAAGGGGCAGAAAGTCTGTTGACCTGTAGCAGACTAAAGGGGAGCAATGTCTAAGCTAAAGGTGTCTTTTAAGCTTAATTTTCTATAATAAATTTGTGCTGAGCATTTTGAGTAAATAAAAGTGGTTACCTGAACTTGGAAAATACTAATAAAAGCATGGCAGCTTTAACTGGAAAAATAACTTAATATTTAAAATGTGAGGAAGTAATTTTATTATACGGATTGTGTTTCTAAAATTGCTTACACATTGTTTTGCCAGATTGGTTACAGGGTTGTATGTCCACTCATTACAGCACTGATCTTGCAAGCTGCTTTTGAAACAGTACTAATTAAAATACCTCCATCTATGTTTCTTGTTGGGAATTCCATGACTTTATTGAGACTATCTGGCATAACTGGATTTTAACCTCAAAGTTATTTTTTAAGCGCAGTGGGGTTTTTTTTTTCCCCCGAAGACTTGGCTGGAATGAACTCCCAATGGCACTAAACATGAAATTCAGTAGTATCTTAGTGTCTTTTCAATTTGAAAACACAAAGTTTCTTACTGTTTCAGATTGGAGGAGAGGGAATTGAGTTTAAAAGAGTCTTGCCAGTGAAACTCGGTTTGTTTACCAGATAATTCTTCTATAGAAAGGGAAAAGTTTTCGTGTTGTCTTCTGCTGCATGATGTAATACAGCATATTTAAGGTGCTGGGACAAAGAGAAGATGCTAGACTTAAACAAATGAAAGAATTCACTGTTGATTCTCAACAGTTAACCAAATTTCTCCCTTCTCCATCCCAAACTGTGTACGTTATTCTTCTGGGGATGATGATACCACTGGGAACAGCAGCAGCAATTGCAGGCTCAACATCTCTCCCACGGCCATGGACCTCCAGTGCCTCTAACACCACATCCATCAGGACTTCAGCCTCCAGGGATTCCTCCACTTGGAAGCAGTGCTGGCCTTCTTGCCCTTTCTAGTGCTTTGGGTGGGCAGTCTCACTTGGCGATAAAAGATGACAAGAAGCACCATGATGCAGAACACCACAGAGGTGAGAGGCATGGCAGGCCTGATTAGGACATTATTAGATTTGTGTGTTGCTGCAATTTATATGCATCTTCAAAGCATTTGAGGTATATAGAACGACAAAAAAATACCTGCTTGCAAACTTTAAAATGTCTGCATACATAGCACTGAAATAAAGTTCCATTTGGAATTTTTCAGTATTTTGAAAGGGGATCGCTAGGTGTCACGTGCCCTCATATAGTTTGCAGGGCATTATGACGTTCTCCTAAATGCTAAGTTGTAACACCAGTGGTTTGCACCGCATTGTGGAAAACGGTTAAACTGCACAATAAGTAATTTTTCAAAGAAAGTAGTATTGTTAAATGGGTGGGTTGGAAGGTAGAGGGGAAAAAGAAGTTAGATTTTTGAAGTGAATGCGTTCAAACAAAAGATTTAGATAATCATATCTGTTACTTTATAGGCTTAAATTCTAGTACGCAGATATTTGGCAAAATTGCGCTTGGCTAATTTTTTAAAAGAAAGTAATTTATTCTCTCATGAAATAAAGCCTAGGCTTTGTGTATGGCTAAATCATAAATTTTCTTTAACAAAATATTGTAATTTTCAGGAAATCACTGTATCAGGAATGTGCAATGACTTAAATAAAAGCCATTTTAAAACTGTGGGTTGTGTTCTAATTTTTTCTCCCTTTTTCATTTCTCTTCTTTCCTCTATCTGAATGGGCATGTCTGTGCATTTCTTGGTTACTGCGGGAACAGAGAGAGAGCCAGGCACAGTAAGTACCAACATTACTGCTATTGATATATTTATCTGTTGGAGATGGGCATGAGCAACTTCGAAGTAATTTCAAGTAATACAGCTAATTCTGCTTCTTGATGTCCTAGGTGAATTTGGGATTTGTGTTGTTTCTTTTTCTCAATTAGAAAATAGAACTAGGAAAAGTTGACTTACATTTACAATAATAAGCATCTGAATTCTGTTGCTGCTTTGTTTTTAATATGAGGGCTTGGCAATTATTTGCTGGGAACTGCATTTTTTTTTTACAGTCTTTTGTTTCTAGATTACTAAGCAAGAAACCTTTATTTCAAGTTTTAGTATTATTAGTGTTAATGTGGAAATAATTGTAAGCTGGGTTTTCTTCAAGCATCAGAATTAAGGACATTTTTTAATTAACTTTGAGTTAAGCTAGCCAGGTGCTGGATTCTCAACAAGTTTTCTTGAGATCTAAGGAAGGAGTTTGGCAGCACATACCTGTGTTCATGTACACACACATGTTCACAAGTGGGAGTGATGGCTTTATCTTTTGCTTTAACTGTTGTGTTTCCTCTCCTTGCTCTCTTCCCATCTGCCCCTGCCCTGTCCATCACATGCTTTGCTAGAAGGTTTCTGAGTTTAAAAGCAGGTGCTTCACTATTACAAAATTTGGACTCTGAATTCATCTTATAGATGAGTATAGTTCTTGCCTGCGGAAGAACTGTGAAAAATCTAGCTTGTGTTGTGGGATAGTTGCAGTATCACTTACTTAGTTCACTTTATATGTCAATTTTAATTAAACAAAGTACATAAAATTATTTCTGCAGTTACTTGTAGCTTCATATGTGTAACTTGTGATTTTTTGGTTATCTGTAATATGCTTTTTTATGCTGGGTTTGCTGCAAAGTAGCCTTTAAACAATATGAGGCTTTATTTAATGAAAGAACTTTGCTCTGTAGATACATTGAGCTTGTTACTATGATGGCTGTAGTTTCTTTTTGGTCCAAATGGAGACTAAGACTTCATAATTAAATGAAATAAATAATAATAATGACAATAACAACACATTATAATAATTATACTTAAAGGGACTTAGGTAGCTTAGACTTGAAAGTCAATTATTCTCAGTATAGTAATAATGAATAGTAATAGTAACAGGCATACTAATAATAGTAATAGTAACAGTAATAATACTTCACAGCCTGATAGTTAATAATGAAATAAAATCTTGGTTTGTCTCAAAAACACTCTGTCCAGCAGGAGATGGAAGTGATTATGCCACTGTACTTGACACTGGTGAGGCCTGATGTTGGGTATTGTGTTCAGTTCTGGGTACCACATAGAGACATTGAGGTGCTGTAGAGAGTCCTGAGAAGGGCAATGAAGGGGTCTGGAGAACAAATCTCATGAGGAACAGCTGAGGGAACTGGGATTGTTGAGTCTGGGGAAGCAAAGTCTGAGGGGAGAGCTTCTGTAGAGACTTTCTTGGTCCCTACAATAACCTCAAAGGAGGTTGTGATGATGTGGATGTTGGTCTCTTCTCTCAACTAGCAATAGGACAAGAGGAAATAGCCTCAGGTTGCTCTAGGGCAGGTTTATATTGGATATCAGGAAAAGTTTCTTAACTGAAGTGGTGGTCAGGCATTGGAACAAGGTGCCCAGGGGAGTGGGGGGAATTGCCATCCCCGGAGGAGTTGGGAAAACATGTAGTCATGGCACTTCAGGACATGGCTTAGTGGACATCATAGTGTTGCATTGACAATTGGACTTGTTGATCTTAGAGGTCTTTTCCAATGATTCACAGAATCACCCATGTTGGAAGAGATCTCAAAGATCATCAAGTCCAACCTGTCACCATAGACCTCATGACTAAACCATGGCACCAAGTGCCACATCCAATTCCCTACTGAACACCTCCAGGGACGGTGACTCCACCACCTCCCTGGACACCCATTCCAATGGCTAACATCTCTCTCAGTGAAGAACTTCCTTTTCACCTCGAGCCTAAACTTCCCGTGGTACAGCTTGAGACTGTGTCTTCTTGTTTTGGTGCTGGTTGCTTGAGAGAAGAGACCAACTCCCTCCTGGCTACAACCCCCCTTCAGGTAGTTGTGAGAGCAATGAGGTCTCCCCTGGGCCTCTTCTTCTCCAGGCTAAACAATCCCAGCTCCCTCAGCCTCTCCTCATAGGGCTTGTGTTCAAGGCCTCTCACCAGCCTCATTGCCCTTCTCTGGACATGTTCAAGTGTCTCAATATCCTTCTTAAACTGAGGGGCCCAGAACTGGACACAGGATTCAAGGTGTGGCCTATCCAGTGCAGAGTACAGGGGCACAAGGACTTCCCTGCTCCTGCTGGCCACACTATTCCTAATGCAGGCCAGGATGCTGTTGGCCTTCTTGGCCACCTGGGCACACAGCTGGCTCATGTTTAGGCAGCTGTCAATCAGCACCCCCAGGTCCCTTTCTGTTTGGCAGCTCTCCAGCCACTCTACCCCAGCCTGTAGCTCTGCATGGGGTTGTTGTGGCCAAAGTGCAGTACCCAGCACTTGGACTTGTTGAATGCCATCCCATTGGACTCCGCCCATCTGTCCAGTCGGTTGAGGTCCCTCTGCAGAACCCTTCTGCCCTCTAACAGATAAACATAGATTCTGTGATTAAATTAAACTGATAGCTGAATGTGGGTAAAATTGACTGTGAAACTCTTAAGATACAATGTTGCATTAGAATCTTGACAACAGTAGATGATGTCTTCAGTGACAGAATCATAATTCATGTGATAGCTAAATTCACATCTGGCTAAAACTATCAGCCGTGAGTGATCTGCACTTTTCTAACTCTCCTGTATTTTTAATGGGTTTCTTTCTAATGTAAAAAAAAAAAGGTTTTGAGGACAAATTTGTCCCAAGTGCACAAGGCATGCAAGCAGATTGTTTTTATTATTGCATAAGAGTCAACATCTGGGACAAGAATTTGATTTCCAGAGTAATATTTGAAGTGTAGTAGTACTGCCAGCAATCCTGACAAAGGTTTGCTTCCATCATCCAAGACACCAAAGCCCATGCTGTTCGTTAGTTATCTAATTTAACCATGATAGTTGTTGTTGCTGCAGTTCTAAAGTGTAATTTTCATAAATTGTTTCTAGTGTGACCTTCCAGTATCGTCAGTAGCAGCTGATACCTTTAAATATGCACGTTTGAAAGATTGTATTATACTGCTTGCCTGTTTGGTTTTATATTGAGGTTTGGTAGGTTTGGTCTGGTTCTTGGCTTTGGTTTGTTGTGTTTTGTTTTTTTGACGTAGCTTTGAGTTAAAGTATGTTGTGGCATATTATTTGAGCAAATTTGTTTTTAATCAAGATCTGGTGTTTTGGGTTTTTTTTTTAACTCCTGAGGCAAATAAGTAGTCATGAGAATTTATGTATTGCATGTTTAGAAATAATTCATGTTGCATTAATATTCATGTGTTTATAAAGGAATAGAAAGGTATAACGATTTAATCTTGATTGTCATCAATGTCCACTTCCCTTACTTGCTATATCTAAGGGAGAAGGGCTAGGTTTTTAATTTTTTAATATATATTACTTAAAGTTTCAGGAAGTAAAAGGAATTTATTCGCAAGTGTGTATTTCTGAAACATGCAATGTTAAGTTAGTAATAGCAGTATACTTCACACACGAACTGCTGAAATTACTTGGTCAAATTTAAATTACAGGACTGTGTAGGTAGTGGTAGGTGAGTCTCGGCTGATACAGCTCTAACCATCCAAAACTGGGTCATGTGGCGGGCAGATGCCCCTAATATTGTGACAGTCTGGCTGTAGGTAATGAAGCCAGGTAGAGTGAGTTCTGCACTTGAAGCTTAATAATGGTTTTGGAGACATCAATACAAAATAGCTTTTATGTCCACATTTTTTTTTCTTCTAGGTGACATACTGGCAGCATTTTTTGAACTTGTCTTAGGTGTTACCACTTCTCTTAGAATGGTCTGGGTTGGAAGGGACCTCCAAAGGTCATCTAGTCCAACCCCCTCTACAGGAAGCAGAGGCATCCTCAACCAGGTCAGGCAGCTCAGAGTCCTATTGAGCCTCACTTTGAGCATCTCCATGGATGGGGCCCCAATCACCTCCCTGAGCTACCCAGTGTTCTGCTATTCTCATGGTGAAGAACCTGTTCCTAACACCAAATCCAAATCTCTAGTTTGAAGGCATTGCCCCTCATACTGTCAATGCAGGCCTTTGTAAACAGTCTTTTTCTGTTCTTGTAGGCCCCCTTCAGGTACTGGAAGGCTGCTATTAGGTCTCCCTGGAGCCTCCTCTTCTCCAGGCTGAAAAACCCCAGCTCTGTCAGCCTGTCTTTGTAGCACAGGTGCTCCAACCCCCTGATCATTTTCATGCCCTCCATTGGACCCTCTCCATCAGGTCCATGTCCTTCCTACACTGAGGGCTCTAGACCTGGACACGAAAACACAGTGAAGTGGCAGAATCACCTTTCTGGATCTGCTGGCAGCACATCTTTTGATGCAGCCCAGGATGTGATTGGCCTTCTGGGCTGGAAGTGTGCAAAGTCTGCTCATTTATCTTCTCATCCATCAGCACCCCCAAGTCCTTTTCCACAGGGCTGCTTTCTATTATTCATCCCCTAGACTGTATTTGATAGCACACATTGTTCTTCCCACTGCTTATTATCCTCTTTGGACAGCATAGAAATACAGGTGTTCTGAAACATTCTATTGTATCAGTAATAATTTGTATACAGTGCAACCTGATTTCATTATGTGCTTGGGTTGATATTTATCTTTTATCCCAATGAAAAACACTGAGCTTGCTTTTCCAAGATGTAGAAAGTACTCATAAACTCTACAGGATTTTTTTTTCTTCATAGTTAAGCATAAATGTTGCTATTGCTTTGTAAAGCAAATGCTCTTTTCTTACAGTAGGAAAGTATTTTGTGTCCTTAGCTACCTGTCCTATTCTTCCCCATCCACTCTTGAAGGCAAGCACAATTGATTTCCCTTTTTGGTTGATATTATATGCAAGTTGTTTGGTTTGTGCTTTAATGCTTTTAAATGAGGGGGTGAAATCATGAAAGGAGTTATAGGAAAATGTAGGGTACTTTTTAGTGCAAAGAAAGTATCATTTTCCAGATATTTAGCTTGTAACTGAAAAATGTGAATTTCTTCATTTTTTTTGTTGTCTCTGCCATTTTAAAAACATTGAGGTGTTACAGTCTTGATGCAAACCACAAATTGTTTACACAGAAGAGATGGGAGATGCTGTTTAGTTTGTAGCAGGTGAAGCTGATGATGGACAAAAAGACTGGGGTGATCTGGTATAAGTTTCTATGAATATCTTGATTATGACAAAAATAAACTATTGAAATCAACAGAGGCTTTTATTCCCGTTGATGTCTACTGATTATCGGATCAATGTGGAGAGAGTGATTTAAATCCATTTAGGCTTCTAGATTTCCTTGCTTCTAATATGAATTTGCTAGTCTAAATGTAACTTAAAATGGTGGACAAGAAGAGGATGAAGGCAGTAGCTTTCCATCACCTGTAATTTTGAACAAAATCTACCGAATTTGTAAGTCAACTTTTAGGTTTTTGACATGTGTTTGAAAGAAATGTATTCAACAAATGGAAGCCAATGATTTTTCAGCTGAATAACTGTCTGCAATATTCTTGCATCTTACTAGGAGCTACTTAAGTGCTAGTTCCTCTTCCAGCACCCACTACATTTCTGTCACTGAGTCTTAACAATGAGTAGTGGGACTGCTGAGCAACTGATATTTGAGTTGTAGATGTTAGACTTGATCATGTTTTGCTTATCCAACATAGGATTTGTTCCTGACCGCATGTGTTCTCTGTATGTAGCATTTGTGTATAGTGCAGAAGCACAGGTCCAGTGTAGTAGTGGTTAAATAAACAGTGTCCTTATTTAGTGATCAAGGCAAGCATGAGCTGTCAGCTGTAAATCAGGTGGTTGCAGTTGGTTTGGATGAACAGTGAGTCGGTGAATGACCAAGCATGAAACCAGAGTGTGTTGTCTTTGGGGGAGAGGGCAGTGGGAGGGATTAAGAAACCCAGCACTAGAGGCGGTCTCAATTGTGATAAGGTGTAGTTGAACCATGAGCGCAAATGCGATGTAAATACTATTACTAAATTAATGATTATCAAAAAGTTAATTATCAGTTGTGTATATTCTAGTGAGTTGTCTGTTTATAACTGGGACTCTCAGTAGTTCCTGTGCGGAAGGGCTTGACAAGGAGCTTAAAGCAAATATGAACTCTGATAGAAGTGTAATGAGAAAGGGTGACTTCTAATAGGCTGTCCTTACTGTTCCCTGAACGTTAACATGATGGTAAGATATGTCAGTAGTCCTGGGATTATAACGACCTCTCCAGTTCTTATTTCCTTTCTTTTCTTAGTGTTTTGTCTACAATATTTGCTAAAAATAAACATATTTTCATATTGTTGCATGAAATCTTACAGAAGTAGTGATTTAATCTGTGGCAATAGGTTACAGTAGCAAGCTACTTTTTCATGATAAATTGTATTTTACCTGACTTAAATCACAGTTCAAAATTTCTTGTATTTTTAAGAGAATCGAAATAGCAAATTTTTTTTGTTGAGTTTAGTGGTAAATTTTGCCAGAATAACAGCATGCTTTTACTTGCAACTGCCAGTATAGCTGTTGTGAAATAAGCTGCTCTGCCACAGCTTCTAATGTGGATGTTTTGATTCCAGAAAGTAGTGCTTTAAAGTAACCTGGTAAGTTAGAGACTGGAAGTGCAAACACAACCATAGGGGAGACATTTTGTGGAATAGGCTTGTGAGGCCTGTAGCCTGTTACTGTAAGTAAGCCATTAGTCATTAGAGGGGAAAATCAAATCTAAACCTTTGTTTGGCTTTCAGATACAATGGGAGCTAGGTGCAACTAGGAGCTCCTAGGTGTTTCAGTTTTGAAATTCTACAACACAGAATATTGTCAGCATGGTCTACAAAGTTTTTTTCATTAAACCATAAAAAAAAAAAAAAAAGCCATTGGGGTTACACACATTTGATGCCAAAATTTGCAAGCTGTTCCTTACACTTCTGTGTAGTAACTTCAAATAGCAGGGTTGTTGGATTTTTCCAGCTGCTGCCACTTTGCCATTTTCCCATTATTCACACTTAATTCTAGCAATTTAAAATGAGAGGCAGTTTATTCACTTTACTCCATTTGCCTATAATGTTTTATTCTAAGGTACTCACTAGGTACAATAGATTTTCAAAATTATTTTTAAGGGAAGTACCTCTTAACTAAAAGACTTCTTTCATTAAGAAAAGGCATTTGCAGTACTCAAATCTCTGGTTAAGTTTGAATTGACAGCTTGCTGCTTCAGGTATTTGTACTGCTAGAGACATGATGGATTTGATATTAAAATGTCAAAGATAGGCTTTAGTGTTTTTTTCCAAAACAGTGATTTCCTGAGTTTGTGTGCATCTGGGAGGAGATGGGGGTTGAAATTCAGACTGTATTTGTCAAGGCAACTCATTCAGTGATCCAACAAGCCCACCTTTTAGGTGCAAAACATTAAAGATATTATTTTGAGCTTCTTTATACCGAATTTTGTTAGACTCTCCTGTACACTGTAAGTAAGCCCCTTGGCATTTGTTAAGCTTGAGTAGTCATGAATAAAACTTAGAGCTGGCTTTAAAGTGTGGCTTCTGAAGTATGAAAAAGAGGATTCAGAATACCTTGTGTACCCTGTTTTGTTTTCCTTCTCCTTGGAACTAAACATTGATGTCTGAGCAAAGCTACCATGGTGCTCTCAGGTTTTGAAGAGGAAGCTATTCAATGCACAGTTCACTAGGTATTTTATTATATATTAATGATATATTGCAAATAAATATTTGTGACTCGCAGGTAGATGTTATTTCCTTTGAGGGCTTACTCTTAATATATATGTCAGTATTAGACTTTTTTGAGAGATGTGTATGTCTGTCAATGTGTATTTCTTTGCTTAAATGTTCACATAAATATATATGTAAGCATGTACTTGGCTTTTAGAAACCAGACTTAGCAGCTCTTTGTGAAAGGAGAATTTTTTCTCCACTCATTCAGTATTGTTCACAGCATTAACACATCACTGAACAAATTGCTCTCTTGCATATGCTAATCATGCACTTAAAAGAAATCATTGTAACACATTTAATGCTTTAGCTGGAGGGAGATGGAACTGGCAATCCCATCACAGGCATGTCAAATTGTCATATGACTGAAAAATGTCTAAAATGTCTTTCTATTTGGGTCAACAGTTTGTACTTAGCATAACTTATCATGAATGAAAGCAGTTAGTTTAGTTTGCGGAAAAGATTAGTATTTGCTTGTCTTTCGTGTGTGTTGGTCTAGGATTTTTAGATCAAGTCTTATTAAAAAACAGTTTAGCCTTAATTTCACACTAGTAGTGAATGTTATGCTGGAAGTAGAAATACTAGATCTTTTTTAAAAATATATTTGTTGAAGACATTCAGTGGGACTTTACCAAAGCTAACAAATGATTACTGCATAACCTTATTTGGTAAACATTTAAAGTCTTAAAGGCAAGTAGGCACATATACATGTATAGACATACCAAAGGCTCATCTATTTATGGTGGTCTAGTGTTGTGAAGAGGTTATTAAATTTAATGAATATGAAATATGAAATATGAATTATTGTGTTTGTTAATTATAAAATTATAAATAACCGATGAATCAACAACTTATATATATGTTCCAGTGCACGTTCGTGAAATACATTCCATAAATGGCTTAGTGTTATGATCAGAACTTAATTAAACTATCTACAGGCTATTTGTATGTTTATATAATGAAGAGTGCAGTTCCGCCGCTTGGCCACTAGTTGGCGACTCGGTGGAACGCGGGCGATTTCTGGCTATGTACAATATTACAATCTTTCTGTGCGTCAGCGATGACTGTGCTACACGCGGGTACTTTGAACTGAGTGCTAGTGGGTGGAAAGCACGTGGAAGATACTCTGTAGCTGTTGTTTGTAGCAAGATGGGGGTCCAGCTGACTACTGCCGCTGGACTGATTCCTAGTAGACTTGAAACGGTGGTGTTGAGTATTATCTCCTCTCTCCGCAGCAGTGGAGAACAGACACAAAGTGAAAGAGGGGGCAAGTTGTTTACCCACAGGGGTAATACTTATAGATTCCTCGAGGCTGGGTTTGACCAATGGGCACTCTCATAGACAACTGGCTTCAGCCTATAGAAAGCATGAAGCTGGAATTATGCCCATACTTGGTAATTGCACACACACTGCATGCACTGAATGCGTGCTGGCCTGGCTAATGCCTTGGCTTTTGTCTTCCTCCTGAAGGAGGGGAAACTTGTCCACATGCTGGGACCATATCTAGTATCTGGGCAGAATGTGCCTTCACCACATCTGGAAGAACAATCAATTGGAATGATATTTAGTAAGGCTCTTTCGTTATATGTGATCTGTATATTTTAAAACAATGTAGTTGTTACCAGCTCAAGAATAAACATCTTGCCTGCCTCCTAAACAATAAATTCAGTTGAATGAAGTAACTAAACTTTGGTAAATTGAGCTACAAAAAGCCAAACTTTTTGGAATGCATTAATCTGTATGTGTTTGCCTGGACAACGCTGGGTTGAGTTGGATTAAATGGAATGCAAAACTATGGAGGTATCATTTTTCTGAATCATCTGTCATGTCTAATTTGAGGTTTTTAAGTATATATGAAGGAATCTTGAAAGAAATTTTCTATTGTCTTTTTTTTTTTTTAGAGTAATTCTCTATTGGTCCCAGACAGTCTGCGAAGCACAGATAAACGGAGGAATGGCCCTGAATACACCAATGACATCAAAAAGAGAAAGGTGGATGATAAGGATTCCAGCCATTATGTAAGCAAATCTGTGTCAAAGAAATTATTTATTTGCACATACTGTGCTTGTATGAGGAGTCAGAGTGGTAAAGCACAAGGCAATGTGTTTTCTGAGTCTGAATGATGTGCATGAATATATGAGCTAGAGAGACCATTATTCATGTTGTGGGAAGAGTAGTGACTGAATAGTTTGGGACTATTGTCAGGTACTACTCTTCAATACAGAATGGTGAGTCAGGAGTAGCTGTTTTGGAATTCAGAAGTGCTCTGGAATATTTCTGAGAGTCTGAGCAAGAAATCCTTTCTGGACTGCTCTAAAACCTGCAAATTTGTTGGAAATGTAGGCTTTTGTTGATTTGGAGAGCTTTAGTACATTTTTCTGATGTGAAATATTACCATGTTAAATAAAAACTACCATCTGCAATCTCTGTTATGAGGTTGTACCAAGTTGCACCGGACTGCTTTTGTTTGATACGACTGAGGGTTCACATAGGCTTTGGACTTTAAGTATAAATACTCAGCCAAATCACAGGATGTTACTTGGACAGGCTTTAGAGACTGATGTGAGAGAGTACCGTTAAGCAAAACTTAAATCTTTGACATAGCAATCATGTGGCAAATAATCTGGTTTATATAAATCCACTCACTAATTAGGACTTTCTGGATACTGACATACCAAGGAAATTTAGATACTACTTTATTTCATTTGTATTTGATAAGGTTGTTTCTATCCACATGAACTCAGGAATATCTCGAGTAGCTACTGAATAATCCTGTTCTGAATAACTCTGTACATTGTGGTGGTGTAGTACTTTACAGTTTTTATTCTAATAATCTGGCTTTGGTAGCTGAACAGTTTGGCAAATTTCCCCATGTTATTCCCTCAACTTTAAGGGTTTGATTGTATGGGCATATTTCATTTTAAATACTGCAAGGTTAAGCATAGTTACATTTGATTAAAAAAAACAAACAACAAACAAAAACAGAGTGAGAAGTTGTTTACCTGGCTTGTTTCTTTTGCACTTCTACTGGAAAGAAATTGGAAGGATGATATGGCAGTATAGAAGCAGTTTGTTTTAAATGTATGGTTCTCTTTCCTGTTCACTTGAAATGGGTTTTGCAGATAATGGCAGAATCAAAACAAAGAATTAGTAAACAAGGATGTTTGAAAGTTCTAGGTTTAATCTAATCTGAAGAAGATCTTTGTTTTTAAAGGTTCTGCTGTTCTGCAAATGCACAGCTGCTGATTTCAAGCTCATTTTAGATAACACAGTTTCATGGATAAGGAAGTACTAGTTTTGTCAGAAGATAAACTGGTTGTAGGAATCAATGCTTTTAGAAATAAGGTGCAAAATGCACTTTAAGTTTGGGGTTTTTTGAATTTTTTGCTTCTGACTAATTTTCTTAGTAGAACCTGTGAGTTTTAGTGAGGAGAATCTTCTGATATTCATAGTACCAGTAGGATGGCAAAGTCAATAGGGAGTGCATTTATTTCATTATTGCTTTGCAGCTATTTTTTTTCTCTATTTAGGGGCAATATTTCTGGCGAGCAAGAGCCTACTGTGCTCCCATGTGGTAAAATGTGTCTAAACTGTTCTTATTTTCTGGGTGCTTCACACTCTTCCAGAGGCAGCAGATAACCAGGGCTGAAGCTTTGCTGTAGCTTTTCCCTTTGCACTGTGTTTGGACAGCTTCGACTGGCAAATAGAGACACTATTCTGTCTTTAGTAGCACTCTTGCATCCCTCACATGTTTGCAGTATTTTTTTGAGCAATACTCAGCTGCTAATGCAGATGGAAAGGGCTGACACTATCTGTTGGGGTGTTTTGGGGTTGGTTTGTTTTATTTTTCAGTAAATGGCCTGTATATCAGTGTTAGGTGTGATAGCCCAGGTACTTTGAAAGCTAAAAATGGGGACAGTTTGAATAATCTTGTATGCCTGATTTGTTTACCTAGAAACTTTCTAACTAACAGTATCATTATTAGCAATGTCAAAACTGCTCACAAGAAAATTTTGACACTCACTTGAGTTTGTTGTTTACATGTTTTGATTTGAGTCAAGACTCATCTTCTGGTTGAACCACCGTGTTGCTCTGAAGAAGTCACTAGACCACTGTGTAGCACAGTGTGTGTCTACTGGGGCATCCCAGCTTGTGTTGGAGATAGGGGCCAGGAGGCACTTGAGTAGCAGCTACTGTGAGGCACGAGAGCAGTACAATGAACACAGATTTTTGTGAAACAGTCAAAATGCAGCTTTTCAAGGCACGGTAAAACTTTTCTGTTTAGAAATGTCAAGGTATTTGTTGTTTTTTTAAAGCAGAAATACTGAAATTCCTTGGCATTTCTGAGGATCTTCCTTCCCCAGAGCTTTCAATTGTAAAGCTTTGCTTTCTGGAAAAGAAGAAATATTGTCCTAACACCTTGACAAAGTTGATTCTTCAATAAAAAGCTGAAAAACTCTATCTTTGTAATATCTACTGGGGGTTTTTGGTATGCACAAGCAGTAATTTTCTTAAGATTAACACATAAGATTAGCATATAAGCAGAATGAGTTTCTTTCAGGACTAGTGATAAAAATGTTTATCAGGGTAATAAGAAGGTGTTTTGGACCATTTTGTACTGATGGTGATACCATCACCTTTCACTTAGTTCTACCTTATTTGATTTTTGTTACTGGAGCAGAAATAAGGTGTTGGGTTTTTGTGGTCATTGTTTCCACTATTGCTAATAATTGTTTAGGAAAAACCAAAAAAAAGTCTGAGTAGATGTGTAGCCTTTCTCATTGGGGCTCTTAATGTACTAATTGAAATGAACACTATTTATTTATTTTTAACAGGACAGTGATGGAGACAAGAGTGATGATAACTTGGTGGTAGATGTATCCAATGAGGTAACTTTTTTCATCTTTGTAGTCTTGACATTTGCCCAACGATTAAAGGAAAATTACATGTAGATTTTTAGAAGAAAAAATAACCCCTCTGTGGATATGTTAAAATATTCACAAATTCTTTTTCACTTGTATTGCAGTTAATATGCCTTCCTCTGATCTTTATTTGGTTGCTGTCTCAGCTTTCCTTCTGCTGCTTTGTCCATGTCTGTTCTCTCCACAGTCAATATTTTCACAACTGCTCTGTAGTGGGGGGAGTTGTGAAATGTATGTGGAGGGCTGAGGTTTTCAAATTACTGTCTTCAACTGAAAAAGAAGGACATTACCTAACCTTGCATGTAATAGGACCAAACATTTTTTTGGTACCTTAAAAACTACTAGTATTTTAACATCCTGTTTTAAAGACACATTTTCTAGAAGAGTTTTTTTTAAATTACTTAATTCTAACCTCAGCTGACTTCAGTGAGCTCACCAAATTTTCCAGAGATGGTAGTCACCTTTTTGTCTCTCCAAGGCAGGGATTTGTCAGTGGCATGAGGATGAAGGGATATGCCTTCACTTTTCTTCATCTTTTGTTTCATGAAACAAAGTAATTTAGGGAGCCTGAAAGTAGTGGTGAAGTTATTCTGTTCTGTGACAAGCACAGGAGCAAAGCTGACAGATGAACTGTATTCATCTGCTCCATGTGCCTAATAATGTCAACCAAGTAGAAAAATAGGTACCAGTTAGGGATTTTAGTGATCCTTTCAGAAGCCCTGCTTAAAATGAAACTGCTCAATAATCAATCAGTAGACTTTGTGCCCTCCTGTGAGGCCTGTTTCCTCCCTTCTGCTATTCTCACAAGCAAAAGGAACCTGTGTAGTTCTGATAGCATCATAGCTTGCTGGGCCGGCTATTCAGGCTAAAGTAAATGTACAGAGTACCTCTGGAATAGAGGCTGAAATGTGATTTCAGTTTTTCCTATAGATTTAATTAGCAAGGCAATTGCAGATGGTATTTAGAAAGAAGTGAGAAACCATGGCTTATAAAGCATACATCTTTTTCTCTTCATCTGAAGACAGAGACAAGCAAGGTTTGCGCAGCCTAAAAGAGATTATTGAAGTATTTATTGTCACTTGCAGGGTGTGAAGAATATACATGGAATAAACAGTGTAAACTTACTACAGTTACTGTTGGTCTTTCTTGCTCTAATGTATTGTGCATGCTTGCTTTACTTTGTATAGGTAAATGTAGATTGCAAGCTCTATACTTGGAGGCAACTTACGATTACATGTAGTCTAAAATTGAATCAGATTGCTTTATGAATTTCCTTATACCTCCAAATTGATGAAGGGACTTCAACTTTTTTTCTACAGAGGGAACAAAATCTCTTGCTATTTGAATGTAGTTAAATTCTTCTAGTGTTTGGGGTTTTTTTTCCCCTTCATAGACTCCTTAGTGGTGTTTGTGTAGCAATCCATGACACAGTTCTGTGCTGTTCTTCCCATTCCATTGTTTTAGGATCCTTCTTCCCCACGGGCAAGTCCCACTCATTCACCACGTGAAAATGGTACAGATAAAACCCGCCTGCTGAAGAAAGATGCCTCTAGCAGTCCAGCATCTACAGCCTCTTCAGGAAGTTCCACTTCCCTTAAATCCAAAGAAATTAGTCTTGTAGGTAGCAGCTTGTTGTCTGGATAAATACTCTTCTTCCTTGTGAAGTCTAACTGTACATTTTGCAACTGCTTGTGTCAGGAAAGTACACATACGGCTTTAAAGATTTGAAGCTGAAATAGACTACTATTTTTCCAGACCTTTATAATACTGTAATGCTTTTTTTCAACAGTATTTTCTGCTTAATTAGTATTTCTTTAATTTCCTACATTGCTGTTATGAGTTGCAAATGTATTACCAAGTACAAGAGCACCTTAAGCATTATTCTTTCTTGAGCAGTTAAACAGGGTCTGTATATAGAAGTTCTCCATGCTTTTCTTAAACTCTACTGAATAAGTTGTTACTGTTTGAAAACTTTTCCTGCAGCATCACTAGTAATTTGATCAGATTATCTGTACCTTTTTGTCACAATTTTTTGGTACTCTCAACTACAGTGTTATTTTGGTTTTGTACTTAGGCTGTATCCAAAAATAATTGACACAATAATGACTTCATGCTAAAATAAATTGCTGATGCATAGTGCAGTGTGCTGAAAAAAAAAACTAGCTCTGGCATTTTTATTTAATTTATTTTCATGCCAGTAGAAGAAGGAAAACTAACTTTCCATGCATCTTTATTCTAATTTTGACAGGAGTCAAAAAGGTCAGCATTTCTCTCTCACAAGTTAATTTTGTCAGCATTGCATGGATTTACGAAAATTGGCTGAGGGAATAGGTAGTAAGTGCCCAGCATCCCAGCTGCTGTTGTGATAAATTATATAATATGGCCTGGATTAAAAATAATACTAATTTAATTTGTTTAATGATACCAGCATGAAAAAGCCAGCACGCCTGTTCTAAAATCCAGCACACCAACTCCTCGAAGTGATGTGCCAACCCCAGGCACTAGTGCAACTCCAGGACTTCGTCCAGGCGTTGGCAAGCCTCCAACAATGGACCCTCTGGTTAACCAAGCTGGTAATGCATTATGTCACATGTCTCTATGGTTCTAAAAATAATTTTTTTTTTGTTACTTATGAATGTTAACTAAATTTATTACTTTGTTCTTAGTATCAAGAGAGGGCTTAATGAGAAGCAGATGTTTGGATTATCAAGAGTTTGGTATCTTTCTAGCTCTTACCCTTCTTTGTTTTCTTGTGTGTATCAGTTTTGCAAATAACTCTGAGACTGAATGCAATATAAAAAGACTTCTCAGAAATTTCTGGTATTTAGTCTGAATGCAATCTTTTCATCACCTCTGAGTCTACTAATATCTGCCGCAGTGTAAATCTTGACAAATACAGTAGGAAGTTTACTTTCTCTGTTCAGGCTGGTACAGCACAATTGCTTTAGACACAAGATGTGTAAGACATGTCTGCCAGCTTTACTGCTTAATTTGGCAATGGAGAGATTAATAGAAACAGGGAAATATTACAGAAATGGAAATAGATAATGGTAGAATAGATTTAGAGGTAAAGAGCAAGTTCAGACTTCAGTAGAGCTTGTTTAGACCAGGTGAAAAGAGATGGTGCTTTTCACAGAATTACAGTATCACAGTATCACACTATCGCTTAGGCTGGAAGAGACCTCAAAGATCATCGAGTCCAACCTGTCACCACAGACCCCAGGATTGGACCATGGCACCAAGTGCCACATCCAGTCCCCTCTTGAACACCTCCAGGGACGGTGACTCCACCCCTCCCTTGTCAGGGTTTGAAGGAACCCCAAGGATTATCTAGTTCAAACTGCTCTGCCTTAGGCAGGGACACCCTCCGCTAGATTAGGATGCCCAGAGGCACATCCAGCCTGGCCTTAAAAACATCCAGGGATGGGACTTCCAAATTTGTTCCGATGTCTCACCACCCTTATGATAAAGAGTTTCTTCCTAACATCTAATCTAAATCTACCCTCCTCTAGCTTGGATCCATTCCCCCTATTCCTATCACTACCCAACACCCTAAAAAGTCCCTCACCAGCTTTCCTGTAGGCCCCTTTCAGATACTGGAGGGCTGCAGTAAGGTCTTCTTGGAGCCTTCTCTTCTCCAGACTGAACAACCCCAACTCTCTCAGCCTGTTGTCATAGGAGAGGTGCTCCAGCCCCCTGATCATCCTAATCGTCATTCTCTGGACACATTTCAGCATGTCCATATCTTTCTTGGTTTATAAATTATGACAATGTTTCTTGGCAGTGTATATGGGGAGCGGGAGGTTAAGTATTGTATGGGCAAAAAACTTCTGTTTTCTTCCCCCTGTGTAGTAGTATTTAAATAAAACTACTTGAAGTCATTGTTCTGTAGCTGCAGGTTTGCGGACACCATTGGCAGTACCAGGACCATACCCTGCTCCATTTGGAATTGTACCTCATGCTGGCATGAATGGAGAGCTAACCAGTCCAGGGGCAGCCTATGCCAGTCTACACAATATGTCACCTCAGATGAGTGCTGCTGCTGCTGCAGCTGCTGTGGTTGCCTATGGAAGATCTCCTATGGTAGGCCTTTAAGTTGCATGCAATCTCAATCATGTGAGTTTTGGTTCACTGAGAAGAGCTACATGCTTCATTTAGTATAGTCAAATTCCCAAGTTAGAGCAGCACCAAAGGCTTGGCAGCTTCACTCTGTGTTTCACTTTGCTACTTGGCTGGAGAAACAAATTCCCAACTTGAAAACAAAGAATCGTGGTGTATTTATTTATGTTTTCCTTTTTTCTCTGTTTCATCAGTGGCTTTGATTGTTTAATAAGTGACAAATTATTTAATGCTTCAAATTAAAAGGTAGTTTTGGTAGCTGCAAAGTATTCAATTGGTGCAGTGAACATCTGCTTTTCTCTTGCCAAACCAGTTTTGTGTTCTGTACAGATGTAACATATGAATCTCAAATTATGGGGAAGTCTTTGTGTCTACATCTCTGTCCTTGTATTTTGTGTTTTGTGGAAATCAACGTGAGTTGATTGGTACATATCTTGGAGCTCTGTAATAAGGTGTGTTAAACCAGTTGTCGTTAGGGTTTAGTAAGTAAATGGAGCATAGCAGGTTTTTCTGCTTGATAGCAGCTGTAACAATTCTGCAAGCATGAGCTTGATGACAGTTGTATGCATAGGGAAATTTATGTAGTTGTAAGTGTGAAAGATTGGACTTAAGCATGTCATCTTCTCATTTATGTAGAGAATGGCTGTTTTGTTGGTTTTGGGTTTGGTGGTTTTTTTTTAATGGTAAACAGAGCTTTCATGTGAAAATGAGGAAATTATGAATTCTAAATGTGGTTCCTAAAGCAGTAAGAAGGTATGACATTCAGAAGAAAAACTGAATTTCTGTTTGATGTACATATTTATTAAGCATATAAAAGTTCAGTGGAATTGTAGTGTGTAAAAAAGACTCGCACCCAGCAGTGTAGCCCCATGAGTGATCTCGCAGCTGATGTGCCCAAGCAGTTCAGTGGAGCTTCTAGCTGAGGCCTGAAGCTGCTCTCACTGTGACTGTATTCAGTAGTTCTTGCAGAGCTAGGTACTGTGGGTGTGTCTGTGTGCTGACATGAACTCCTAATTCAAGGGCTAGCTCTGTGCCAGCATACAAGTATGTGTGTTAAGGTCAGTGGTGTGAATGCATGGTACACATTGTTGGTGTTCACATACAAATGCATGGTATCTTGGGTGTGAAGAAATGAGGCTTGCTGAATGAAACTGAAAGTGTAAGATTAATTCATTTTCCATTCCAGGTGGGTTTTGATCCTCCTCCTCACATGAGAGTACCTGGAATCCCTCCAAATCTATCAGGAATTCCTGGGGGGAAACCGTAAGTAACTTCTAGCATTTTGGTTATGGGTAATATCGAGAGAGAAAACTATCTTGTCTCAGTGAACAAGAATTTCTAAGGGGATAGTGTCTGGTTAATCCCAGGAGATTGTTTTAGACTTCTTCTGGCAAGGGGTGCAGCATATAAATTCTGAAATGGCAGCTGTCATATCCTGTCGCTGTCCAGAGAGGGAAAGAGACTCGGTTCTTTGGAATATTTCCGTGTCATGAAATTAGAGGCACAAACGAGGCCAAAATATCAATAGTTAGACTATTTATTACACAATAAAGTGGATGGATCAGAAGAGGAGAGAGAGAAAATAGGGAGAGAGAAGAGGAAAGGAATTATATTACCGCACCCCTCATCCCCCACGACAGTTTGGGTCTGTGAAGGAAGGCTGCTGCCACTTTGGTGTGGAGGAGAGGTCATCCTTTTTGGCTGTGCTGTCCTCCACTGGCAGAGGGGAGGGAGACATCCCAAAGTCCAAGTCCAAGCCCTGCTTTGAGCAGCCTCTTCATCTCCATGAGTTGCAGCAGGAAGAACTTAGGACACAGAGAGAGGGTTCCTCCTGGTCTTTATTCCAGGCTACATGGCAATGTCTCTGTCCTTTTCTCTCCTGGTATGGTCTTTGTTCATCTTCAGAGCAGCATTGCCCTGGTCTTGTCCTTCTCTTGTGTTTTCCTTCTCAGCGGCATTGTCCTGGTCTTGTCCTTCTCCCAAGCCAGTAGTTGCTCAGATCTTTTATACAGTTTTTTAGGTATGTATAATCCAGAGAGTATCAATAGCAGTGGCCTCTGCCCATTATTTCCAGGGCAGCTGCAGACTGGTGAGCAATTTTTATGCACCTTCCAGAGAGTTGTTCCAGTGGCCTCTGCCCGATACACATCAGCTATTGTCTGGGCAAGCAGCAAAGGTGATTTTATCTTTGTTGAGTCACATCAAGAGAGACAAGATTTAGGCTCTCACATGTCCCTAAACAAGTGTGCATGTACCTGTTTTCAAGGAAAAGTGACAGTATAATTTTTTTGTTTGTTTTTTATATCCTCCATTTTTGGGGAAGTTAAGGGAGCTATAGACTACTAGACAGTGGCAAAATGTGCAAGATAAAAACATATTGAAACTAGATTTCCTACTATACTGGGTATAAATGTGTTGTGTGAACTCAGACTCCTTGTCTAGCCCCTGTTTTGTTAGAATAGCAGTAGGCAGCTCTTTAATCATCTGTGTAAGTTTACAAACTGGAAGGCAAAAGGATGATGAAGCAGTTGTGCAGCAGGTGGTGCACAGATATAGGATAAATTTCACATGTTCTTCATATTTAAAAATGTAATTATTGGTGAAGAGGTGGTAGAATAGAATGCTTCTGTGGTGCTGTGGCTTGTTGATAGAATAAATTCACTGAAATGGTATAAATAAAATATTTCAGTTATTTGGCTTTAAGGTGTTGAGACTGAGCATATTCATGTACAGTAGAGTCTTAAGTGTGTAAGACCTCTTAATGTGATTATTTTAAAAGTATTTCTGGAAAATTTGTACCTATGCAGGTACAAACAACACAGAGTACAAATTTGACTAATCTGTTTTCTCAGAGAGACTTATAATAGGTTTTTTGGCATTGTATTAGAACTTTTCTTTGTCTCTTCATGCCTGGCATTCAGTTCTGTCTTCCTTTTCAACAGAAAGTTGCAGTTAGGGTAGTTTCATACCTGGAGAAGAGGAGGCTCAGGGGAGACCTCATTGCTGTCTACAACTACCTGAAGGGAGGTTGTAGCCAGGTGGGGCGTCAGTCTGTTCTCCCAAGCAACCAGCAACAGAATGTGGGGACACAGTCTCAAGTTGTGCCAGGGGAGCTTCAGGCTGGATATTAGGAAGAAGCTCTTCATAGAGGGAGTGATTTGCCATTGGAGTGGGCTGCCCAGGGAGGTGGAGGAGTCACCATCACTGGAAGTGTTTAAGAGACTGGATGGGGCACTTAGTGCCATGGTTTATTTAATTAGATGGTGTTGGTTGATAGGTTGGACTGGATGATCTTGGAGGTCTCTTCTAACCTGGTTGATTCTATGATTCTAGTTCAGTCTTTCAAGCTTCTTAACATAATTTTGAAACTCACTAGCACTTTGCAGCTCTTATGTTGGGTGTTCCTGTTACATAACATCATCTTCAGCAATCTATTATGGTGAAATTTTTTCCTTTTGCAGCTTCACAAAAAAATCAAACTATTAGTTTTAGGGTACTAAGTTAACAAGACACACTGTGATGAAAGTTACATATACACACATTTCTGCTTGCCTTCATTTTGAACTCCTGTTAATATCTATAGATATGTTGTCAATTATGCACAACATCCTTAAAAATGCATCAGATTACAGGCAAGAAAGCGTGTATTTTCCTACACTCTTTTCTATAACAGTAGGAAAGTCATCCTGAATGTCTTTTTGTTGTTATCTACTATGCTTCTGAGAACAGACTTAGCTGTTTGTTGGCAACATGAGAAACCTGTTGAGTCTTGGATTTACTTAAAGTTAGTGGTATGCTAACAAGATTACTGAAGTGAAGAGTTCAGTGAGTTGATGTTGCGTATCAGATAATGAGATACTTAAATTTAGTACAGTAAGGGACAGGCTTTGTTCTCAAAACAACCTTTTATTAAGGGTCAGACTTGCTGACTTCAGTACAATTTGGCAAACTTATAAAATATCTTTGGAGATAACATAATCCAGTGACTGTAAGTTTTTACTTTCAAACAAGTGTATTCATAAGCTTTCAATTACTTTTTCTATTACTAATGTCTGGCAGTATTTCATATTATAAGCTTCAGAAACTTACTTTTTGTTCAGTGAGAAAATTTTAGTGGCTGATTTCCAGTTGCACTCTTCAAGGCATAAAAGCAGCATGTGTATAGTGCTATAGTTTGTATTCTGTTATTTCATAGTTAAATTACAGTGTGTGTGTGGTTTGTGTTTTCATTCAAATAACCCCTTTATTTAGTGTTTTCATAACTTTATTCATGCTGCTTTGTAAGTCTCCTACTTTGATACATTCCCAACACTCCACTTGATTTGATGTGTTCTGTAATGGGTTTTGTTGTTGTGGTACTTGGATTAAACCAGTCATTTTCTCTGGGGTGATTTCTTTAATTACCTTGATTGTGAATGAGGCAAGCCTAAAATTTCATTAATTGATCTGTTATCTTTCCATTGACAGCTTTAGAATAATCTTTTTAGTCTTGATTTGCTACAACTAGCTAGATGCCATTTGCTACCTGCAGCATCTTTGAGTATCTCTTACCTGTATTAGGCAAGTTACCTTTATTTTCTGTACAGAGAACATGGGTCCTATAATCATGGAAACTGGGGGAGTACTCTTGGGTTATTTTCAAGCTCTGTCTTTTCCTAGAGTACTATTAAGGTACTACACTGGATTTGTTTCATGAAGTCAGGACTTTTATTACTTGATGCAAGTGGTACAGAGAATTTTCAAACTAGTGAATCCCTAGCTGTCTGTGTATACTCACAGCTGCATGTATTTATCAATGGACTTTTTTTTCATGTAGGTCTGCTTCCAAGAGAAAATTAAATGCTTCTCTTTCCAAAGGAGTGGCATTTCTGATAGCATCCTGTTTTCACGGTATCACAGTATCACCAAGGTTGGAAGAGACCTCAAAGATCATGTCCAACCTGTCACCACAGACCTCATGACTAGACCATGGCACCAAGTGCCACATCCAGTCCCCTTTTGAACACCTCCAGGGACAGTGACTCCACCACCTCCCCGGGCAGCCCATTCCAATGACGAATGACTCTCTCAGTGAAGAACTTCCTTCTCACCTCAAGCCTAACCTTCCCCTGGCGCATCTTGAGACTGTGTCCTCTTGTTCTGGTGCTGGAAGCTAGAGAGAAGAGACCAACCCCCTCCTGGCTATAACCACCCTTCAGGTAGTTGTAGAGAGCAATGAGGTCTCCCCTGAGCCTCCTCCTCTCCAGGCTAAACAATCCCAGCTCCCTCAGCCTCTCCTCATAGGGCTTGTGTTCAAGGCCTCTCACCAGGCTTGTTGCCCTTCGTCCCTTCCTGTTTGGCAGCTCTCCAGCCACTCCAACCTTAGCCTGTAGCTCTGCATGAGATTGCTGTAGCCAAAGTGCAGCACCTGGCACTTGGACTTGTTGAAAGCTATCCTGTTGGACTCTGCCCATCTGTCCAGTCAGTCGAGGTCCCTCTGCAGAGCCCTTCTGCCCTCTAACAGATCAATATCTGCTCCCAACTTGGTGTCATCTGCAAATTTGTTGATGACTGACTCAATCCCCTCATCCAGATCATCACTGAAGATATTAAAGAAGATGGGGCCCAGCACTGATCCCTGGGGGACACCACTGGTGACTGGCCTCCAGCTAGATGTGGCACCATTCACCACCATCTAGGCTCGGCCCTACAGCCAGTTCCTAACCCAACTTTTCTCTTACTCCTATGTATTATGATATCTTTTAATGACTAGCCTGTTGAAAAATTAATAGACTTTTAAGAATCTGCTCCTACTTGTCTGTTAGCTGTAATCAAGGGACTGTTGTCTGGAAAGCTTGTCTTTGGCTTACTTCATAACTTTATTAAGTGTAAGTTTTTTCTGCTGTCTTTCTATATTCCTGAATGTAAATCTTTTGTTTTGCACTTCACAGTCTAATCTTGGTAGCAGTAATACATATGTACTTGAAAATTGGGAAACAATCCAGAAAGCTGAAGTTCCTTCAGCAGTTTCCTAATTATACAAAATCATAGAATCAACAAGGCTGGAAAAGACCTCAGGGATCACCAAGTCCAACCTATCACCCAACACCTCATGATTAAATAAAACATGGCTTCAAGTGCCACATCCAGTCCTTTTATTGAACATGTCTGAGGACAGTGACTCCACCACCTCCCTGGGAAGCACATTCCAATGGCCAGCAACTCTTTCTGTGAAGAACTTTATCCTCACCTCAAGCCTGAACTTCCCCTGCACAGCTTGAGACTGTGTTCTTTTGTTCTGGTGCTATTTGCCTGGGAAAAGAGACCAACCTCTGCCTGGCCACAATCACCCTTCAGGTAGTTGTAGAGAGCAATAAGGTCACCCCTCAGTCTCCTTTTCTCCAGGCTAAGCAACCCCAGCTCCCTCAGCCTTTCCTCATAGGGCTTGTCTTCCAAACCCCTCTCCAACTTCGTTGCCCTTCTCTGGACACGTTTCAGCAAGTCAACATCCTTCCTAAACTGAGGGGCCCAGAACTGGACACAGGACTCTAGGTGTGGCCTAACCAGTGCAGTGTACAGGGGCAGAATGACCTCCCTGCTCCTGCTGGCCACACTGTTCGTGATACAGGCCAGGATGCCATTGGCCTTCTTGGCCACCTGGACACACTGCTGGCTCATGTTCAGCCACCTGTCAACTGGCACCCCCCAGGTCCCTTTCTGCCTGGCTACCATCCAGCCACTCTGACCCTAGCCTGTAGCGCTGCATGGGGTTCTTTGGACCAAAGTACAGCACCCAGCACTTGGACTTGTTGAATGCCATCATGTTGGACTCTGCCCATCTGTCCAGCCTGTCACGGTCCCTCTGGAGAGCCCTCCTACCCTCTATCAGATCAACACCTGCTGCCAGCTTGGTGTCATCTGCAAACTTGCTAATGGTGGACTCAATCCCCTTGTCCAGATCAGCAATAAAGATATTGAATAGGATTGGGCCCAACACTGATCCCTGGGGGACACCCCTAGTAAGTGGCCTCCAGCTGGATGTGGCACCATTCACCACCACTCTGGGCACGGCCCTCCAGCCAGTTTCTAACCCAGCACAGAGTGCTGCTGTCCATGGATGGGCTGCCAGCTTGGCCAGGAGTTTGCTGTGAGCGTGGTGTCAAAGGCCTTGCTGAAGTCCAATGAACTAGTCTTTGCATTTAGTAGCAGGTTGTGTTGTTGGGAATTCATTTGTTTGTTTTTAAATTTATTTCCTATGAGGCTTTTCAGCACTTTCATATTGCTTTGATATCTTGGTGTAGAGAAGTAATTTCATACTGTCTGCACTCTTCAGATGTTTGTAGTTCAACAGTTAATTTTATGGAGAAGGACTTGATATATGTACATGTGTATGAACACGCATTAAAAAGGGTTTTATGTTTTTAGTTTCCCATGAATAGACCATTCTTTTCTTAGCAACTTTTCTGGGTCTTTTGGTAGTGTTGGGGGGAGCGGGGAAAGTGGGCTATGGTTTTTTGGCTTGTTGTGTTGATTGGTTGGGGGTTTTTTGGGAGGTGGAGGCATGGGGGTTGTTGGTTGGTTGTTGGTTTTTTGTTTGTTGTTTGGGTTTTGTTTTTGTTTTGGCATTCTGTGTTTTGTTTTTGTTTCCTTTGGTGATTTTGTTGTTTTATATTTATTGTTTTGTCATTTTGTTTTGGATTTGTTTTTCTTTGTTTCTGGCTTTGTTGGATTTTTTGGGGGGGTTAGGTGTGTGTTTTTCTGTTTTCCCTTCCAGATAAGCTTGAGCCATCACTTACTAATTATTTTATTCTTAGGCTTTGAATGGGAACTCAGCACTAGTTTCCTATATTGACATTTGTTGTCTTGTCTTGCACGCTGTCATTTTGATACATTTAGCTGTGCCTTAACCTTATAGTTCTTGGTGCAGTGTTGTAATCACATTGTACTTTGCATAGTATTTCTAGCAAGATACTTAACTTTCATTCTTCTGTAGCTGTGAAATTAATGTTCTTGTGGATTTCTTCCTGATGTGAACTGCACCTTCTAATGTTGTATTGTGCACTAAACACGAATTTTCAAGCTCAACATTAAGATTTATGTTGATAGCATTGCTTCCCAGATGTCAAAATTGTGAATTAGTGGTAACACTGAGGACAAATGTATTTCTCAGTATTGTTTTCAAATGTGATATTCCTTGAAGCACAATATGTTATACATAGGCATGACAAATGCTTATTTTCAGGTCTCATTTTTGTAGGAAAGGGAGATTTCACATTGTAAACATTACCTCTTTCAACTTAGAAGCTGATGTTGTGTATATGGAAGGGAATAGTATACTGTTCTGGAATTGCTGAAGACAAAAATAAAAACGCCTTCAATTTTTCAGGTCTTCACAATTGTTCGGTGAATGTGCAATGAACAATATTGTAAAAGAATGCTAATTTTATTATATTGTAGAGTAACAGTTTGGTTTTCCACCCCTTATGTCTCTGGGTGGAATTATCTGATAACACGTATGAGGTTAAAGATTTTGTTATTTCTCTACAAATTGTTATTAGTACTTCTTGGTGTTTTATTCCATATAATGAAACACTAATAATCATTGCTGTGTCAACCACAAACAAAATAAGCTGGAGTACAAAGAAGAGATGGATATAAAAAGGCACTCATTAGTAGAAGGAACTGTCTGCTTTTGTGTTTTTGCACTTGGGGTATTTTTGTGCTAATTAAGGAAATACATTTTAATTGGAAAGGTAAAGTAGAACCTTTTATTTTTCTTTAAGGCATAGTACTTTAGGCAGGAATTGCATGCATTATATCAATACAGTCTGAATACTCTGAGTAGCTGGCAGTTGGGTAGTTCAGTTGATTTGACATGTTCTTGAGCAGTGAATTAATTATTCTGAACTCTCCTTAGCATGTCATGATATTTATTATATACTACTTTGTAAGTTGGAGGACTGTAATTATTAAGTTAAATTGAGAAACTGGATCATATTAGTATCACCTACCATGTGAGTAATGTATTGGAAATCTTCAGGTTCTTAGTGCTGGAGAAGTCTTTGAACACAGTAGAGCAGAAGACTAACATTTTTTTATTCAGAATATCATCATAATTGACAGTATGTTTTCTCAGAACACTTTCCTAAATTGAAGGCATGAGAGTTTGTCCTGTAACTGTTCTTTTCATGGTATGCAATTAATTACAAGTGTATATTTACATATTAATTGATATACATTTAGCTCATTTCTTGATTAATGATTAATACTTGCTTAATTGTTTTTCTTAATCTACTCTAGAAGCAAGTGCAGTCTGAGACTTCAGAGTTGTGCAGTTCTGTGTATGCTTACTGCTGCCAAATATTCTGCAGCTGAGCTGCAACTGAGCCTACTAGGAATCAGGCCCTGCTTGACTTGCTGCTCTCAAATAGAAAAGGGCTGGTGGGAGATGTGATGGTAGGAGGCTGTCCAGGGTGCAGTGACCATGAGATAGTGGAGTTGTCAATATGCTGGGAAATAAGGAGGAGCAATAACAGAACCCTTACTTTGGACTTCCAGACAGCAGACTTCAGCTTACTTAAGCAACTAATTTGGAGAGTACCGGGAGTAGCAGCCCCTAAGAACAAAGGAGTCCAGGACAGTTGGACTTACATCAGAGGGGAGCTCTTGAAAGCACAGGAACAGGCTGTGCCCACGTGCTGAAAGA
The DNA here is from genome assembly GCA_015227895.2 of Colaptes auratus. Taxonomy (NCBI): domain Eukaryota; kingdom Metazoa; phylum Chordata; class Aves; order Piciformes; family Picidae; genus Colaptes; species Colaptes auratus. Next base: position 61,772,417 of record CM026897.1, read on the forward strand.
TGAGCCGCTGGGGAAGGTGACCAGCATGGATGGGCAAGCATCTCTTGAAGGAATTAAGGGGACAAAAGAGGTTGTCTCACCTTTGGAAAGAAGGGGAGGCAACTTGTGAAACGTTCAAGGATGTTGTTAGATCATGTAGCAAAAAATTAGAGAGGTAAAATCCCATTTAGAACTTAAACTTGGCCATGTCTATGAAAGACAATAAAAAACATTTTTATAAAATTTATTAATACTAAAAAGAGGGGCAAGAAGGACCTCTACTCTTTACTGGACTTGGAGGGGAATATTGTAACTAAAGATGAGGAACAGGCAGACGTACTAAATAGCTTTTTACCTTCATTTTCAACAGTAAGGCAGGAGGACTTCACAGTAACTGGCCTCCTGATGTGGTAGATGGGGTCAGGCAGCTGTATAATCCCCCTGAAATCCATGAGGAAGCAGTTAGGGACATGCTGAGCCACTTGGATACTCGCAAGTCCATGGGTCCACATGGGATCCATCCTAGGGTGCTGAGAGAGCTGGCAGATGAGCTGGCCAAGCCGCTCTCCATCATTTTCCTCCAGTCCTGGCTCACTGGTGAAGTCCCAGATGACTGGAAACTGGCCAGTTGTGGTGGGGTGAGAAAGTTCCCCACACACACACAAAGAACCACAGCTAACTCAGTCGGAAAAAGCAGATGAAAGCTATATTTACAAGCATAAATGGAATGCAATGAATATATGTACACAAATACAATATTTACAATATATACAGAAATACACAGCAGTGAACGTAATGCAGAAAAGCCTTTTCCCTCCAGCTGGCCAGGGGGGCTCCCTGAAACCCCCTCTCTCCCTCCCTACCCTCCCCTTTTTCCCAAAAAGGGTTAGAGAGAGAGAGAGAGAAAGGCAATTAAGGAGAAAAATTCTGTTAGCTCAAAGCGTATGCATGAATTAGTTTTCTTATCTGGTTAGCTTTGTTAATTCAAGGTCGCTCCTGTCCGGCAAAGCTGTTGCTTCAGAGAGAGAAACAGGCCCACATGAGCAGAGGGAAAGGTACAGAATGCACCCAGCCTGGACCCAGACTCTCCTGACAGAACCCAAACCCAAAGTTGCGTTCTACCAATCCACCAATGAAATTAGTTTAGACTATCTTGTTTTTGTTCAAATATCAAAAACATTCAGCCAGAGTGTTCAGTAACTGTCTCTTTCTTAAAGGCACAGCCTAAACCGGCCACAATCCACCTCTTCTAAACAATTTCATTGGCTGTTTGTACTGTCCATCCAATCTAAAACAATATCTACAATTTGCAAGTAAAGTTCATAGTCCATTCCGGCTATCCTCAGGTGTAGATGATTCAGAAGTCCAAGAAACAAGAAAATGGAAACCAGTTTGTCTCTTCGCAGATGAAGCAAAGAAAAGGGAAACAGGGAAACGGACTCAGGGACTCTCAGTTGACTCGGGGCTCTCAGGGTTCGTGCACCGTGGATTCCTCATGGATTCTTCTTTTGGGCACAATGTAGTTGTACAACACTCTGAAATTAAACTCTCTCAGCAAAAGTTAAATTCTTGTGGAATACACTGAATTCACCATTCTCTTGCATTACCCAATAGTGTGAGCCGGACCTTCAGCTGAAACCACCCCTCGGACAGGTTTAGCCTCTCCTGAGGGAGAAAATACCCAAACAGTTTTACCTAACAGATTCTTTTCTCTAATAACAGGAACTCTATCACCTTCTACTTTCTGTAGCAGATCTGAGTGTGCCGGTCCAGCTCAGCTGACTGAACCTCTACTATTTACCAGCCAGTTGCTTGTGCTAATGCTTTTCCCAGTTTTTCAAAGATCCACCCCCCATGGCTTTAAGAGTGGGTCTTCAGCAAACCGTTGTAGCGTTCAATCTTCCCTGCAGCTGGTGCATAGTAGGAATGTGGAATATCCACTCAATGCCGTGCTCTTTGCCCAGCTCTTTACAAGGTTGTTTGAAATGAGTTCCGTTGTCTGACTCAGACCTCTCTGGAGTTTTGTGTCTCCACAGGATTTGTCTCTCCAGACCAAGAGTGGTGTTGCGTGCAGTTGCGTGTGGAACTGGATAAGTTTCCAACCATCCAGTGTTTGCCTCTACCATAGTGAGACATACTGCTTACCAGAACGAGAACGTGGTAGAGTGATGTAGTCAACTTGCCAAGCTTCACCATACTTGGACCATCTGTCACCATACCATAAGGGCTTAATTCTCTTTGCCTGCTTAATAGCAGCACAAATGTCACAGTCATGGATGACTTGTGTGATAGCATCCATGGAAATGTCTATGGTCTGTCACGTGCCCATGGTAGGTTGCATCTCTGCCTTGATGTCCTGACGAATCATGAGCCCACGAGCTAAGAATATCTCACCTCGTGTTTCCAGTCGAGATCAGATCAGAGTCCATGTCTACCTTGAGAAACTCTTGCAGCTAGATCTGCCTGATGGTTGTGTTGCTGTTCCTCAGTAGCTTTGCTCATAGGAACATGAGCATCAATGTGTCTCACCTTCACTGGAATTCTCTCGATTTGATCAGCAATGTCCTGCCACAGGTCAGCTGCCCAATAGGCTTTCCTTTTCTCTGCCAACCATTCTTTTTCCAGTCCTTCAGCCAACCACACAGAGCATTGGCTACCATCCATGAGTCGGTGTAGTAGAGATAAAGCTTTGGCCACCTCTCACGTTCAGCTACGTCAAGAGCTACCTGGACAGCTTTTACCTCTGCAAATTGACTGGATTCTCCTTCTCCGTCCTTTGCCTCTGCAACCCGGCATGTTGGACTCCACACTGCAGACTTCCACCTTCGCTTGATTCCGACAAGATAACAGGAACCATCTGTGAACAAAGCATATTTCTTTTCATCATCAGAAAGGTTTATTTTAAGGAGGAGCTTCCTCAGCAGGAGTTACTCTCTCCTCTGGAGGTTTAGTACAGTTGGTACCTTCAGGCCAACTTGAGATCACCTCCACCAGACCAGGTCTTTCAAGATTTCCCATTCAAGCTCTCTGTGTTATCAGAGCCATCCACTTAGACCAGGTAGAATCCGTAGCATGATGTGGTGTGGAACCTTTGCCTTTGAACATCCAATTCAAAACTGGTAATCTGGGAGCTAAGAGAAGTTGTGATTCAGTTCCAATTACTTCAGAAGCTGCTTTCACTCCTTCATAAGCAGTTAGAATCTCTTTCTCTGTTGGAGTATAATTAGCCTCTGAACCTCTGTAACCTCGACTCCAGAAACCAAGAGGTCACCCACGTGTCTCACCTCGGGCTCTTTGCCACAAGCACTAGGTTTGGACCATTGTCACTTGCAGCCATGTACAAAATGTTCTTAATGTCTGGACCATCTCAAACAGGTCCCAGACCCATTGCTTGAACTACCTCTTTCTTTATCTGGTCAAAAGCTGCTTGTTGTTCAGGTCCCCAGTGGAAATTGTTTCTCTTTTGAGTCACATCATACGGAGGTTTCACAATCTGACTGCATCCAGGAATGTGCAGTCTCCAAAATCCCACTATCCCCAAGAAACGTAGAGTTTCTTGCTTGTTCATGGGATTGGCCATGGTAGAGACTCTATTTACCACATCCACTGGAATGTGTCGGCATCCATCCTGCCACCGCAATCCCAGAAACTGGATCTCTCTGGTAGGTCCTTTCACCTTGTCTCGCTTGATGGCAAAACCTGCATTCAGGAGAATGTCAATGATTTTTTTACCTTTCTCAATGACTTCTTCAGCAGTTTCACCCCAGACAATGATATCATTGATGAACTGGATGTGTTCTGGAGCACCACCTTTCTCCAGAGCATTGTGGATCACTGCATGACAGATGCTGGAGCTGTGGATCCAGCCCATTGGCAATCTGTTGAAAGTGTACTGGATTCCTCTCCAGGTGAAAGCAAACTGAGGCCTGCATTCCTCTGCTATGGGAATAGAGAAAAATGCATTAGCAATGTCTATGGCAGCATACCATTTGGCCTCTTTGGATTCCAGCTTATACTGGAGTTCCATCATGTCTGGTACTGCTGCACTCATAGGTGGAGTTATTTCCTTCAGGGCTCGGTAGTCGACTGTCAGACGCCAGTCTCCATTCTGCTTTTGCAGAGGCCACACTGGACTGTTGAAAGGTGGATGAGTTTTGCTGATGACTTTCTGACTCTCCAACTGACGAATCAGATTCTGAATGGGCAGCAAAGAGTCACGGTTGGTTCTGTATTGTCTGTGATGCACAGTCTGAGAAGCAACTGGCAATTTAATGTCCTGAATCTTGTGTTGTCCCACAACTGCGGATTCATCAGAAAGATCAGGTCTAACAGACAGCTTCAGGTTTTGTCCATCAGTTTCTACTACTTTTTGGCTACTCCAAAAGCCCATTTGTAACCTTCAGGGTCTTTGAAATGCCCTTCTCTCAGAAAATCAATTCCCAAAATACAAGGTGCGTCAGGTCCGGTCACAACTGTATGCTTCCTCCACTGTTTACCAGTTTAAACTTATATCAACCTCCACCTTAGTTAACTCTTGAGATCCACCAGTGACTCCCAGAATAGTTATAGCTTCTGATCCCTGATAATTTGATGGCATTATGGTGCACTGAGCCCCTGTGTCAACCAAGGCCCTGTACTTCTGAAATTGTGAAGTGCCAGGCCACTGGATGTACACATCCCAATAGATTCGGTTATCTCTGTTACCCCTCTCCTCCCCCTGGTGGGAGGCAGGGAACCCCTAGTTATGGGGAACATGCCCACATGTGCAATGAGCACAGTGTGCAGTATTAGAACTGGAGCCACTGTTGAAGCTATTAGAGTTGTCCTGGGAAACTGTAGAAGTAACAGCTACCCTTCTGGTATTGCTACCTCGGGTTCTGCCCTCAGTCTCCTGAAAAGATTAGCAGTTGGTTGACCATCCCATCTGTTCATGTTCTCACCAAACGGATCATGCAGAGTTATCCAAATATTTCCACGTGGTTGCCTTGGTGGTCTGTTTTGGTTTGATCTGTGTTGGAATGACCTGCTTTGGAATGACATCCTTGGAGGACGTCTATTCCTCACAGAGGAAACCTGTATCCACCTGGAGGAGGAATTGGAATTATCTCTTTGTGTCAATTGGGATATGGAATTTATAATTTCATCCTTCAGCTCTTTCATGAAATTCTTTATCTCACCAGACAGAGTTTCAATGGCTGAAACCAAAGAAACACGTGTCATGCTATCCTCCAATTGTCTCATTTGATCAGTGAATTGGCCAACTGTAGGAGGAACTCCACCATGATTTCTTACTACAATTCTGCTTGCCAGAATATTTGCATAATGAGGAGGAGCAAGTTTGATGAGCTTTTTAGCAAGACCAGTTCCTACAGGAATTTCATCAGGATTCAGAGTCTCATGGCCACCATAGAGTACCTCTCTGACAGCAAATTCTCTCAGATGCTTAGTTCCCTCTTCTGTGGTAGTCCAGAGTTTAGGATTCCATGGAAGATCATCTCGGGAAGGATATCTCACGAAGGTTGCCATTAAAAGGGGTATCCACAGAGTAACCTTACTGAGAGTCCTGCCTAGATGTCTATCTATTCCATTATCCTTTGAGAGAGTTCCTAGTTGAGCTGCTGACTTGTCTCCCACTAATAGAGCTGGAGCACCTGTATCGTAGCATCTACCAAGCCAAGCTAGGATTGGCTCTTTATCTGCTCTGATGTAATCTTTATGCACATTTCTCAGCTCTTCCCTTGGTGACAAACAGGTGTCTATGTCATCTGTCTCCTCCTCTTCCTCCTCTCCCTGAACTTCTTGTCCCATTAATCTTATTGTCACTCTCCTAAGAATCTCTTTAAGGTCAGGAGTACCACCTCTAGTTGTTCTCCTATCAGCAATTTGCCCTGCACCTCCATCCATGATGATCTCAATAACTCAGCAATATCTTTAAGACAAACCTTCTCCTCCTCCTCAGCAGGGTCTCTTTCAGCAGAAGTTCCCTCACCAGCATCAGCTCCTGCGTCAGCTTTGGTCTTTCCACTTCTTGTATTTAAAACAGCTACCTGCTTAACTGGAGCTGTGTTTGAATTTACAGCTGGCTTAACAGAAGCTGACAGGTTTTGAGACGGATCAACTGCTGTGGAGGACACTTCCGGTCCTGCTGAAGAAGAAGGAGGAAATGGCTTTGCCTTGCTAATGGCTGCTGAGGATGTGGGAGCCGCCATGTTAGGTGCTGCCGCTGCCGCTGGCTGATTGCCAGAACCACCAACAGCACCATTCAGAGCAGCCTTTCCGATGGACTTTTTAGCTTTATCTTTAACTGATACAGATTCTCCATTCTCCTCATCACTAGATATTTCTGGGGTCACGTTAGAGCCGTTCTTTCTCCTCTTGGGTCTACGCCTAATTACAAAGCAGGCCTTAGACACCTTCCTCTCCTGGTACAGAGCATATAACAAGTACGCATTGCTTATCACCAACAGCAGGATTGCACACATAAAATAAATCACCTTTGGATCCAGCTAGCACTTGAAATGACCCTTTCACCTACTGGGATTTTAAACTCCTTTATTTCTATGGGCAGAGTGATTGATGTCACATTCCTGTATCTATTAAGCCAAAAGAATCCCAGGCACCGGTCATAGAGAAGCTGAATCTTATACTTTAAATACAATTTATACATCAAGTATCTGCCTAAGCAATCGCAAATCAATCCCAGGAAGTACTTGTAGACTAGTACCGAACAAATTGAAAAGACCAAACGCTCTAAAAGCCGAAACACTTTCATCCTTGCAACTCCGAGCTGAGCAGACAATAAATCAAGCAACTTTTGCTCTGCGTCTAGGCAGCAACTATCCACAAGCCGTGCGTTGGGCCACCAATTAAAATATGTGGTGGGGTGAGAAAGTTCCCCCAGTTCCACCAGTGTGGTCCCCATCCACAAGAAGGGTTGGATGGAGGAACCTGGAAACTATAGGCCTGTCAGCCTGACCTCAGTGCCAGGGAAAATGATGGAGCAGATTATCCTGGCGGCAATAACTGTGCACCTATGGGGTGGCCAAGGGCTCAGGTCCAGCCAACATGGATTTAGGAAGGGCAAGTCGTGCCTCTCCAACCTGATCTACTTCTATGATCAGGTGAGCCGCCTGGTGGATGTGGGGAGGCCTGTGGATGTGGTCTACCTGGACTACATCAAGGCCTTTGACACCACGCTCACAGCAAACTCCTGGCCAAGCTGGCAGCCCATCCATGGACAGCAGCACTCTGTGCTGGGTTAGAAACTGGCTGGAGGGCTGTGCCCAGAGTGGTGGTGAATGGTGCCACATCCAGCTGGAGGCCACTTACTAGGGGTGTCCCCCAGGGATCAGTGTTGGGCCCAATCCTATTCAATATCTTTATTGCTGATCTGGACAAGGGGATTGAGTCCACCATTAGCAAGTTTGCAGATGACACCAAGCTGGCAGCAGGTGTTGATCTGATAGAGGGTAGGAGGGCTCTCCAGAGGGACCGTGACAGGCTGGACAGATGGGCAGAGTCCAACATGATGGCATTCAACAAGTCCAAGTGCTGGGTGCTGTACTTTGGTCCAAAGAACCCCATGCAGCACTACAGGCTAGGGTCAGAGTGGCTGGATGGTAGCCAGGCAGAAAGGGACCTGGGGGTGCCAGTTGACAGGTGGCTGAACATGAGCCAGCAGTGTGTCCAGGTGGCCAAGAAGGCCAATGGCATCCTGGCCTGTATCAGGAACAGTGTGGCCAGTAGGAGCAGGGAAGTCATTGTGCCCCTGTACTCAGCACTGGTTAGGCCACACCTTGAGTCCTGTGTCCAGTTCTGGGCCCCTCAGTTTAAGAAGGACATTGAGACACTTGAACGTATCCAGAGAAGGGCAATGAGGCTGGTAAGAGGCCTTGAGCACAGCCCTATGAGGAGAGGCTGAGGGAGCTGGGATTGTTTAGCCTGGAGAGGAGGAGGCTCAGGGGAGACCTTATTGCTGTCTACAACTACCTGAAAGGAGGTTGTAGCCTGGAGGGAGTTGGTCTCTTCTCTCAAGCAACCAGCACCAGAACAAGAGGACACAGTCTCATGCTGTGCCAGGGGAAGTTTAGGCTCAAGGTGAGGAGAAAGATCTTCACTGAGAGAGAAATTGGCCATTGGAATGTCCTTCCCAGGGAGGTGGTAGTGTCACCATCCCTGGAGGTGTTCAAAAGGGGACTGGATGTGGCACTTGAATCCATGTTTTATTTAGTCATGAGGTGTTGGGTGATAGGTTGGACTTACAACACAACACACCACCAGGTTGGGTGAGACCTGGAAGATCATCGCGTCCAACCCATCAACCAATTCAACCCACCTAAATACAATACAACCCACCCAAACAACTAAACTGTGGCACCAAGCACCCCATCAAGCCTTTTCCTGAACACCTCCAATTAAGGTGACTGCACCACCTCCACAGATATCCAATTCCAATGGGCAATCACTCTCTCTATATAGAACTTCTTCCTAACATCCAGTCTAAACCTCCCCTGGCGCAGCCTGAGACTGTGTCCTCTTGTTCTGGTACTGGCTGCCTGGGACAAGAGACCAACCTCTGCCTGTCTACAACCTCCCTTCAGGTAGTTGTAGAGAGCAATAAGGTCACCCCTCAGTCTCCTCTTCTCCAGGCTAAGCAACCCCAGCTCCCTCGGCCTTTCCTCATAGGGCTTGTGTTCCAAACCCCTCTCCAACTTTGTTGCCCTTCTCTGGATACGCTCTATCAAGACAACATCCTTCCTGAACTGAGGGGGGCAGAACTCGACACAGGACTCAAGGTGTGGCCTAACCAGTGTAGTGTACAGGGGCAGAATGACCTCCTTGCTCCTGCTGGCCACACTGTTCCTGATACAGGCCAGGATGCCATTGGCCTTCTTGGCTGCCTGGGCACACTGCAGACTCATGTTCAGCCTACAATCAACCAGTACCCCCAGGTTCCTCTCTGCCTGGCTGCTCTCCAGCTACTCTGACCCCAGCCTGTAGCACTGCATGGGGTTGTTGTGGCCAATGTGCAGAACCCGGCACTTGGATGTGTTAAATCTCATGCCGTTGGATTCTGCCCATCTGTCCAGCCTGTCGAGGTGCCTCTGCAGAGCCTCTCTACCCTCCAGCAGATCAACTCCTGCCCCCAGCTTGGTGTCGTCCTCAAATTTACTGATGATGGACTCGATGCCCTCATCCAGATCATCAATAAAGATGTTGAAGAGCATGGGGCCCAGCCCTGATCCCTGGGGGACTTCACTAGTGACAGGCCACCAGCTGGATGTGGCACCATTCGTCACCACTCTCTGGGCACAGCCCTCCAGCCAGTTCCTAACCCAACGCAGTGTGATCCTGTCCAAGCCATGGGTTGATAGCTTGGCCAGCAGTTTGCTGTGGGGGACGGTGTCAAAGGCCTTGCTGAGGTCCAGGTAGACCACATCCACAGCTTCCCCCACATCCACCAGGTGGGTCACCTGATCATAGAAGGAGATCAGGTTGGTCAGGCAGGACCTGCCCTTCCTAAATCCATGCTGGCTGGGCCTGATCCCTTGGCCATCCTGTAAGTGCTGTGTGATTGCACTCAAGATGACCTGTTCCATAATCTTGCCTGGCACTGTGGTCAGGCTGACAGGCCTATAATTCCCTGGCTCGTCCAACTGGCCCTTCTTGTCGATGGGCACCATATTGGCCAGCTTCCAGTCTTCTGGGACCTCTCCATTGAGCCAGGACTGTTGAAAAATGATGGAGAGTGGCTTGGACAGCTCATGTGCCTGCTCTCTCAGCACCCTAGGATGGATCCCATCCAGTCCCGTGGCCTTGTGGGGATCCAAGCGGCTCACAAGATCTCTAACTACCTCCTGGAGCAGTGGGAATCTATGCAGCTCCGTGGCTCCTTCTGCCAGCTCTGCCGGCCAGCTGTCTGGAAGATGTTCTGCCATGCTAGTACAAATTGAGGCAAGGAAGGTGTTAAGTACTTCTGCCTTTTCCTCATCCTTTGTTACAATGTTCCCCTCCATGTCAACAAAGGAGTGGAGGTTGTCCTTGCCCTTCTTCTTGCTATTGATGTATTTATAGAAGGACTTTTTGTTGTCCTTCACAGCAGAGGCCAGTCTAAGTTCTAAATGGGCTTTTGCCTCCCTAATTTTCTTCCTTCACATCCTAGCAACGTCCCTAAACATTCCGTAGGTTGCCTTCGCTTTCTTCCAAAGATGATACACCCTCTTTTTTCCCCTTAGTTCTAATAAGAGTTCATTACCCATCCAGGCTGGCCGTCTGCCCCGGCAGCTCATCTTCTGGCACATTGGCACAGCCTGTTCCTGCACCTTCAAGAGTTCTTCCTTGAAGCTCTCCTGGACCCCTTTATTTTTAAGGGCTGTATCCCAAGGAACCTTCTGAGTTAGTTCCTTGAGTAACCTGAAGTCTGCCCTCCAGAAGTCCAGAGTGGAGGTCCTCTTGCTACCCCTCTTAGCTTGACTGAATACTGAAAACTCAATTATCTCATGGTCACTGGACCCTAAACACCCTCCGACCACCATATCACCCACCAGCCCTTCCCTATTGGTGAAGAGGAGGTCAAGCAGAGCCTTACCGCTGGTGGGTTCGCGCAGCACCTGGGATAAGAAGGTGTCCTCCATGCACTCCAGGAACCTCCTAGACTGCCTCCTCTCTGCTGTGTTGAGATCCCAGCAGATAGCAGGCAGGTTGAAGTCACCCATGAGAACAAGGTCAGGTGATCTTGAGACAGCCTTAAGCTGCCTATAGAATGCTTCATCGACATCTTCCTCCTGGTTGGGTGGTCTATAACAGACTCCAACCAGGATGTCTGCCCTGTTGGTCTTCCCTCTAATTCTCACCCACAAGCACTCAACCCAATCACCCCTGATCTGCATCTCAAAGGCATCTAGTGCCTCCCTGATGTATATAGCCACTCCTCCACCCCTTCTTCCTTGCCTGTCTGTCCTGAACAGCCTGTAGCTGTCAATTGCAGCACTCCAGTCATGTGAGTCGTCCCACCACGTCTCTGAGGTCTTGATGATCTCTGAGGTCTTTTCCAACCTTAGTGATTCTGTGTAATTCTGTGACTTCGATCCTGGAGCTCAGAGTAAGACCCAGATTTTCAGCATTTTAACTGCTGTAATTCCAGTATTCCGTACCTGAACCTGAGCAGTTGTTCAAGCTTCAGCCGTCTTATTGCCATTCTTCTACTTTGTTTTCCTTAGTGAATATCTACTTTGTGACAGACCTGTCTTTACTCCTCTTCACAGAAATAATGTAGATTTCTAGTTAAGCTTTTGTCATTACTGTAATTCTTTATATAAGAGAAAAAAAAGAGTTCCATTGGAAGAAATACACTGGATATACTGGGAAGAAATACACTGGATATACTGTTTATCTTGTATAAGTGAAAGGGAGTGAACTTTGCACTTTCTTTATCATGCATTTTTCATTTCTGACATTTCCATGACAAAAAATGATGCATGAAGGATGTACAGGAATTGGATGTATGTGCACGATATATATATTTAATTTTTTGTTTTGCTAGTAACAGTTTCTGTTAATGAGTTTATACCTTTCCCTTCTGAGAAGGATGCAATATTGCATGATGGTACTGTTTCCACTGTGAAATACTTCAAAACTTGCGATAAAATAATTTAAAAATACTACTTCAGAGTTCAGATCAGAAAAGTAAGTTGAATTACCTATTGCTGAGTCCTTGGAAGAGGAATGCAATGCTAATAATTGATCTACAGTGACTGATGATTCCAGAGGAGGAAGGTACATATGGAAAAGCAAGGACAATTTTGAACACAAAAATATATTAGGAAAATACAACTACCACTAGGGAGATGGAAGTTCATTAGTTAAAACAAAAAAAACAAACATCTTATCTCACCATTTTTTATCCCCTTTAGTTTCTTGAAGAATCACAGAATGTTAAAGATTGGAAGGGATCTCCATAGAAGTCCAGATTCCTTGCCAAAATTAGGATCACTTAGTGCAGTCCACACAGGAATGCATCCAGACAGGTTTTGAAAGTCTCCAGAGGAGACTCCACAACTCCTCTGGGCAGCCTGTTTCGTGTTCTGTCACTCTCGCTGTAAAGAAGTTTCTCCTTATGTTGAGGTAAAACCTTCTATCTTCAAGTTTGTATCCATTGTTCCTTATTACTGAGCACCACTGAAAAGAGATTGGCCCCCTCCACTTGACACCCACCCCTCAGATATTTATAGACAGTGATCAGATCCCCTCTCAGTTTTCTCTACTCAAGACTAAAAAGCCCCAGGGATCTCAGTCTGTCTTCATAAGGAAGATGCTCAAGTCCCCTAACCATCCATGTGGCTCTCCACTGGATTCTCTCCAGCAGGTCTCTCTCTCTCTTGAATTGGGGAGCCCCAAACAGTGTACGGTATTCAAGGTGTGGTCTCACCAAGGCAGAGTAGAGGGCGAGAAGAACCTCCCTAGACCTGCTGGACTCACTTTTCTTGACACGCCCCAGGATACCATTGGCCCTCTTGGCCACAAAGGCACTTTGCTGTCCCATGCAGAACTTGCTGTCTGCTTGGACTTCAAGGTCTTTCTCCATGGAGCTGCTTTCCAGCAGGGCAGCCCCTAACCTGTACTGATGCATGCTGTTATTCCTCCCCAGGTGCAGGACCCTGCACTTGTCCTTATTGAACTTCATAAGGTTTGCCTTCACCCAGCCCTTCAGCCTGTCCAGATCTCGTGGGATCGCTGCACAGTCTGACAGGGTGTGGACCACCCCCTGCCCCAGTTTTGTATCATCAGTAAATTTTGTTGCTGTAACAGCAACATCAAAAATATGAGCTCTGCGTGTGGTAAAATCAGACGAAGCCAAAGAGGAGCTCCTGAGTGTAATAAATGCCAGACTTCTACAGCAGCAGAATAGCAGGATAGGTTGTCTTCTGGACAACTGGCCTCCAGAGCTGGCAGATGGAGTAAGGGAGCAGTATAGTTCCCCTGTGATCCAGGAGGAAGTAGTTAGAGACCTCTGGATATACTGATATACCTTTGGGTACTGTGTATCTTGTACAAGTGAAAGGGAGTGAATTTTGCACAGTGGAATTCAGGTTACTCGAGGAACTAGCTCAGAAGGTTCCTTGGGAAACTGCCCTTAAAAACAAAGGGGCCCGGGAGGGCTGGACCTACTTCAAGGAAGAACTCTTGAAGGTGCAGGAACAGGCTGTGCCAATGTGCCAGAAGATGAGCTGCCGGGGCAGATGGCCAGCCTGGATGGTCAATGAACTTCTAAAGGAATTAAGGGAAAAAAAGAGGGTGTATCATTTTTGGAAGAAAGGTGAGGCAACCCATGGAATGTTTAAGGACGTTGCTAGGTCTTGTAGGAAAAAACTAGAGAGGCAAAAGCCCATTTAGAGGTTAGACTGGCCTCTGCTGTGAAGGACAACAAAAGATATTTCTATAAATATATTAATAGCAAGAGGAAGGACAAGGAAAACCTCCACTCCTTGGTGGACACAGATGGAAACACAGTAACAAAAGATGAGGAAAAGGCAGAGGTACTTAACACCTTCTTTGTCTCAAATTTTTAATAGCATGACTGGCCTCCTGAGCTGGCAGATGGAGGCAGGGAGCAGTATAGTTCACCTATAATCCAGGAGGAAGTAGTTAGAGATCTCCTTAGTTGCTTGGATCCCCACAAGTCCATGAGACCGGATGGGATCCATCCTAGGGTGCTGAGAGAGCTGGCAGATGAGCTGGACAAGCCGCTCTCCATCATTTTTCAACAGTCCTGGCTCAATGGAGAGGTCCCAGATGACTGGAAGCTGGCCAACGTGGTGCCCATCCACAAGAAGGGCCGGAAGGATGAGCCAGGGAATTATAGGCCTGTCAGCCCGACCTCAATGCCAGGCAAGATTATTGAAGAGGTCATCTTGATTGCAATCACTCAGGACTTACAGGATGGCCAAGGGATCAGGCCCAGCCAGCATGGTTTCAGGAAGGGCAGGTCCTGCCTCACCAACCTGATTGCCTTCTGTGATCAGGTGACCCACTGGTGGATGTGGGGGAAGCTGTAGGTGTAGTCTGCCTGGACTTCAGCAAGGCCTTTGACACCATCCCCCACAGCAAACTCCTAGCCAAGCTGGCAGCCTGTGACTTGGACAGCAGCATTCTGTGCTGGGTTAGGAACTGGCTGGAGGGCCAAGCCCAGAGAGTGGTGGTGAATGGTACCACATCCAGCTGGAGGCCACTTACTAGTGGTGTGCCCCAGGGATCAGTTCTGGGACCCATGCTCTTTAGTATCTTTATCGATGATCTGCATGAGGGTATTGAGTCCATCTTCACTAAGTTTGCAGATGACACAAAGCTGGGGGCAGGAGTTGATCTGTTAGAGGGTAGGAGAGCTCTGCAGAGGGACCTCAACAGGCTGGAGAGATGGGCAGAATCCAACGGCATGAGATTTAACACATCCAAGTGCCGGGTTCTACACATTGGCCACAACAACCCCATGCAGTCCTACAGGCTGGTGTCAGAGTGGCTAAAGAGTGGCCAGGCAGAAAGGGACCTGGGGATACTGGTCGATAGTAGGCTGAATGTGAGCCAGCAGTGTGCCCAGGTGGCCAAGAAGGCCAATGGCACCCTGGCCTGTATCAGGAAGTGTGGCCAGCAGGAGCAAGGAGGTCATTCTGCCCCTTTACCCTGCACTGGTTAGGCCACACCTTGAGTTCTGTGTCCAGTTCTGGGCCCCTCAGTTCAGGAAAGATGTTCATTTGCTGGAGTGTGTCCAGAGAAGGGCAACAAAGCTGGGGAGGGGTTTGGAAGACAAGCCCCATGAGGAGATACTGAGGGAGCTGGGGTTGCTTAGCCTGGAGAAGAGGAGGCTCAGGGGAGACCTTATTGCTCTCTACAGCTACCTGAAGGGAGGTTGTAGCCAGGTGGAGGCTGGTCTCTTCTAGGTAACCAGCACCAGAACAAGAGGACACAGTCTCAAATTGCACCAGGGGAGGTTTAGGCTGGATTTTAGGAAGAAATTCTTCATAGAGAGATTGATTGCCCATTGGAATGTCCTGCCCAGGGAGCTGGTGGAGTTGCCATCAGAGGAGGTGTTTAGGAAGAGACTTGGTGGGGTGCTTGGTGCCATGGTTTAGTTGATTAGATGGTATTGGATGATGGGTTGGACACAATGATCTTGAAGGTCATTTCCATTCTGTTTTGTTCTGTTCCATTTTTCTCATTATTTGAAAGAAACAAAAAACCTTGCAGCTGAAACCTGCTATTTGTGCCTTGGTCCTTGTGTGCAGCTGACTTTAACAGTGAATGCAAAGACTTTGTTCTGTGTACTTTCACAAGAAGTGTTTTTATTCATTGCTACGATTCGTTTCCTTGACTCTCAGTTTTGATAAAAGACATTACAGAAATCCCAAAATCACTTTGAAAAGCGAGCTGTTCGGCTCTTCCAAAATACTTCTTCAAGAGAAAGTAATTATGAGAATAAGATACATTTTCTGATGGAAGGTGTGTGTGCAGCTTCCTTGTGTGCTTCTATTTTGTGTTTGAAGTGCTAATTACCAGCTGGAATGAGAGGCATGTGAGTGTAGATGGTGCTAATGTCAAATATGCAGAAAGGGAGCAAGTTGAACTTTATTTCATGCTACCACAGGGTAACAGGTGCAAGTCTCCTGGAAGGCATCTGAAAGAGTAGTGTCTGGTGAGAGGTTGCTTCTGCAGGACTTGTGCTGAGACTTGGAAATGATGGCTAGAAACCAGGGGCTAAAAGATCTTTTAATCATCCAGATGTCTGAATGGTAGTAGCCATGACTGTGGTTCTTTAAGTTACAGAGAGATTTTAACATCCTTTCCCACTACATGAATACTTTAGGTGAGAAAGACTGAAAATATCTATTGTGAATCCTTGTCTCCCTCTGAGATTTCATGTGCCTGTATTACATGGCACTGAAGCTCTGATTTTTATGAGAAAAAGACTGTCAAATAAATGAAATAAAATAATATTGTGGTTTTCTTGCATTATAGCACTCTAACTGGCTGATTCGGGTTTTTTTTGGTTTTGTTTTCACTCTTCTTTCCCTTCCCAAAAGAGCCTACTCCTTTCACGTTACTGCAGATGGTCAGATGCAGCCTGTTCCTTTCCCTCCTGATGCCCTCATCGGTCCAGGAATCCCTCGCCATGCCCGTCAGATCAACACTCTGAATCATGGGGAAGTTGTATGTGCAGTTACCATCAGCAACCCCACGAGACACGTGTACACAGGTGGGAAGGGGTGTGTCAAAGTCTGGGATATCAGCCAGCCTGGCAACAAGAGCCCTGTCTCTCAGCTGGACTGCCTGGTAGGTGAACAGGAACTTGTGTACAAGGGTAGCTTCTCGTTGAAACTCAGTAAAGTCTGGATTTTGTTCATGTTACAGGGAAACAGCAGGTAATTCTGTTCCCTGCTTTACATATTTAGCTGTAGATTTTTAAAAGAGCTTGTGAAGTTACAGAGAAGAGTGATGGTTTGCTTAGAGTTAAATATCACTAAATGTCAAATAGCAGTTAAGATTTTTTGACTAGAGAGTGTACCTAATTTATTTATTCATCCTCTCCACTCCCACTTTTTGTCACACTGATGTTTTCTGTGCAGGAGTTTAAAAAGAATGAACCCTGGCTTCTTCAGGGCTGCACATAACCTTCCTAGGTGTTTAACTCAATCCAGGAGTGACAATCTCTTTTCTTTTGTAAGAGGGCATCAGTCATATAATAGCAGGACAGGGTACCAAGGTCACTGTTAAGTCTTACTATGATTTTGTTAGTTCCACAAGTTATATCTTTTGCTTGGTTGCATACAAGTATTCAGGATACAAAAGCAACTGAGTGGAGTTGTATGGGTTGCTTAAAAACTGACTTAAAAGTGTGCTAAATAAAAGATGCTTCTAATTAGAAGTAACACAGACATCTATGAAATTATAACTGAGATTTAATGTTGTAAAGCACAGTAATATTTTATGAATGGAAATGAGTATGGCTTTATTGTTTACCCAGTTAAATGTAGTGAGCTTTTTGTTCTGCTTTGGTTTGGTGTTTTTCAGACCTTACACTTTATTTTCTGCTACCCTTATATTAATTGACTAGTAGCAAAAGTATGGTTGAATATGTATACTGTTCTGTGGCAGGTCTGTGTCTGGATGCATAGTTCTAGATGCCTTTATTTTAGTTACAGAGCAGTTAACTAAGTACATTTTCACTACATTACTTGTCCTTTACTGTAAATGAATAAAATTAGTAGGAGTGCTGATGACTGCTTCTTGCAGTGGTTTTTTTGTATGTTTTGAGCTACAGATCTTAGCTCTCCCTTTTCTTAAAGAGCTGTTACCATGCTAATTTGGTAGCTATTACAATGAACATCCCATACACCTAAGGAGTTGAGATTGTATTAATTGAAGATTAAAACATTTTTAACTTCAAAAAGTGAATGCACCATATTCGAAATTAAACTTGAAAACCTGAAAGATATGAGACATGAACTGCATTTTCATACAGGGTTGCCTAAATGCCAAGTGAAATGTCATTTGCTTTAATATTTCTCTTGTTGGTGACCTTAGCTGATAGAGTGCACTTGCAGAAGTGCTGGCTTACTTTGACTCTGGTTTTGTGTAATGAGATGGAAGACTTGCCATTCATCGTGTTTAAAAGAGAGTAGACTGTTGCAACTGGAGTCTGCAGTTTAATTTCTGCAGCTACAGTCTCTGGTTAATGATGAGAAGTAGGTGTTTGAAGCCTTTCAGGATCTGCTTGTTCCTCTTCAGCACTTTGGTAATGAAAAAATTAGCATACTGTTTAAAAATTGGATGCAATGAAGAACATATTAGTGGTTGATATTGGCAGGCATGTATTAACATTACTGAGGTGATTTGTTTTCTACAGAACAGAGATAACTACATCCGCTCTTGTAAATTGCTGCCTGATGGATGCACCCTAATAGTTGGCGGGGAAGCCAGCACATTATCCATATGGGACCTGGCAGCTCCAACTCCTCGTATAAAAGCAGAGCTGACATCCTCAGCCCCTGCCTGCTATGCTCTGGCTATCAGTCCTGATTCCAAGGTGTGCTTTTCCTGCTGCAGTGATGGGAATATTGCAGTGTGGGATCTGCACAATCAGACCCTAGTCAGGTGAGTCTTTACTTCTTTACTGAAGACATTCATAGAAGTTACTTTTTGGACAGCTACATGAATATTTATCTCGCTGAACAGTGGTTCCTAACACCAAAGTAAATAGTATTTCTTATCCAAAGAATAAGATTAGCACCCAAGTTGAGCAGAAACTAGTTTTGGTAGCTTTTACCTAGTCCTGGAAGATGTGCTTTCAGGGCTTAAAGGATTGATCCATAACCTTCTGCAGTCAGTGTAAAAGTTATTGTTGGTTTCAGTTACTTGGACTTATCTGCGGGTTTGTACAAGCAGCATTTCTGGTTTGCAATTAACTGACTGAGCAGTCCTTTTAGGGAACTCTTTCTGGATTTTCAATCCCCACACTTTCCCTTTTGTCTTAAGGCTTGTTAAGTAGTAAAGAGAATGTTTAGTTCTTATTTAGTGATAATAAGTAATAAATCTTACGAAAGTGATTGAAAATGTGAGTCTCTTCAGTTCTGAAGGAAAGCATCATTCATGAGAAAGATATTTGAGTTTGGGAGGAATTTGATCTCTAAGACTTGATGGGTTGCAAGGAGTATAGCAGATGTTGTGTAAATTACTTCTGAGATCTTTTATTAGACCTTTGATTAAAAATACATTTGGAGACAATTGAAGTATATGGCAGGTCAATATTCAGCTCTAGTGATATGACAGAGAAAGGAACATGCTTCCATGTGTGCAATGGCTCTTAGCAACTAGCTATGTAATTTGATAGAAGCTAAGTTATGCCTTATTTACCAAAATAGTTCTGGCTTCCAATATTATGACAAAAGTTCTGAACACAGACACTGAAGAATCTGCTTAGTCACCTGTGTTTCGATTAAATGTCCTATACATCAATAATTAGCCTAAGGCTATGTGCATGCAAATTTTACTTCCTGTTGAACTTCCAGATCCACAAAGTTTAGTTACATAAAATCTTCCGTTTCCCCTATTCTTTCCTAGTCTCTGTAGAACTGTGCTCTTTTAATCTTCTTGCCTTTTGAATATTTGCTGTATATGTTCCCACCACGTGCTGACTGGTCTTGATAACAGGTGTAATTTTGAGACCAGACCAAAAAAACCAAAATGTGCAGTATGAGCTTTCTGTGGCAGCTGTTAGTGATTCATCCTCTTCATTCACAAGCTGCTTGTCTTTTCCTGCCTTCCCTCCACCTTTCACATAGAGGCATAGGACATTCCAAAAACTGCTTGGCAATGAAAAGTGCAGAAGCCTCAGAAGGCTTTTGCTAAAGAATTAAGGAAAACTTGTCATGACCTGGTTGCTGAAAGCTGAGGATTACCAATGAGAAGCTTTGTAAAACAAGCTGCGCCACTTAGATTTTTGTGATCTCCTGCCATGGAAAATGCAACTTCATTGACTCAGCAGTGCCTGTGTTTAATTCTTTGGATGTCTATCTGGATTCCTTCCTATTAATATCTCTTCTTATTATTTTTTACCTTGACTTACAGCCAAAGAAAAGCAGAGAAGCTGTAGGAGTTTTCTTCCCTCAGCAGTCATTTTAATCTCAGTTGTATCTGGCACTTTTAACTATAGTTACTGTACTGCAGTGTTCTTACAAGCTTTTATTTTGCTTTTCAAAACCTCATAGGAAATACTTGTCTTTGCTCAGCTAGCCATAAAGCAGTTGATTCCTGTAGCACCTAGAAAATGTTTATGTAATGCTGTTCATATAAATGCATTTAAGAGGGAGGGGATGTTTTTTTCCCTGTGAGTGGTTGCAGAAGAGATGACACAGAGTCCAAAACTAACACTACGACAGTGTTTACCTTGAGCTGTGGCAGGAATTCATTATTCAGTCTGGTTTGTTTTATCAGGCAATTCCAGGGCCACACAGACGGAGCCAGCTGTATTGACATTTCTAATGATGGTACCAAGCTTTGGACAGGAGGTTTGGATAACACTGTCAGATCCTGGGACTTGAGAGAAGGGAGACAGCTACAACAGCATGACTTTACATCACAGGTAACTGGATTTTCTGCAGCTTGGGGAGGGGAGGTTACAGGGAGAGGGAAATATTTAGGATGAAAGATGAGACTGAGCCCAGTGCAACAGGCAGATTGTCTTCCTTTTTGCTACTTAGAACACGGTATTTTGGAGCTTGTGTATGTTTAGCTTTCAGAACAAAATGATAGCCTAACACTGCTCTCTTTTCCTGTTTTTCTAAGTTAATAGATAAGAACAGGGGTTATTTAGTCCCTTGAATTTTGAGCATCAGTCTTGCTGTTGAAATACATAAATTTTATTTGGACATTTTCTCTCTCCTTCTCCAAGTTCTAATCACTGTAGAGGAAAAAAAAATCCATAAGAAATAATAAAGTGCAAATGTGGTTTAATTTACAGATATTTTCCCTTGGATATTGTCCTACTGGTGAATGGCTAGCTGTGGGAATGGAGAGCAGCAATGTAGAAGTACTACATGTAAATAAACCAGACAAATATCAGCTGCACCTTCATGAGAGTTGTGTATTGTCACTCAAGTTTGCTTACTGTGGTAAGTTGTCCTAAGGACAGATCTGGAGGTCAAGGCTCTAATTCATGCCTCATTGATCAGTTACTGCACGGTCATAGGTCATATGGTGATCAAAACATAGTATCTAATTTTCTTACGTTATGAATAAATAGTTCTCCTCTGTGGATTCAAATGTACTTACCTGCGAATAACCATCCATTTGCCTGAAGGCTTCTCTGAGGGTTGGTTTGTGCTTAAAAAGCTATTTCTACTTACACTCCAGGGATTTTCTAGTATGTAATATGTCTGTTATTTTGAAGGAAAAGTAGTGTATATTAGTAGTGAGAGCTTTTATAATGTTCATTAGTTAAAGGATTTCTCCAATGTGCATTGAAAACTGACAATCTTTTAGATTTCTGTTTCATATGTTTTCACAGTTCTTGTTTTATATTCTAGGTAAATGGTTTGTGAGCACTGGGAAAGATAACCTTCTTAATGCATGGAGAACTCCCTATGGAGCCAGTATCTTCCAGGTGAGCATGGTGATGCTTGTAAAGAAAAATGTGAAGCATCCAGAGTCCCAAGACTGGACTTGGATCTCTTTGCCTCTGTGATCTGCCCAAAATGGGATGCTAAGATGAGGGTTGCAGACTCTTCTCTTTTAAAGTGATACAATGTATTTCTTTTTTTTTCTTCTAGTCCAAAGAATCTTCATCAGTACTTAGCTGTGACATCTCTGTGGATGACAAGTACATAGTCACTGGCTCTGGAGACAAAAAGGCTACAGTCTATGAAGTTATCTACTGAAAAATATGATGGGGATATAACTTTTAGAAGATGAACTGGGCCAAAATTGTTCTTAGTTGTAGAAGTAGAAAGGTTTTGCCTTTTAAAAAAGAAAGAAGTATTGAGTTTCCTGACTTTGCCATGAAACTACTCCTATTTTTCAAAATAGAAGGCAACATCCAGCAACTAAATATTGGCTACAAGGACCAAACAGAACACAAAAGCCAGATGGACAGATGTAGCCTAGGTTTTTGACATATCTTTTAATACCAAGTCTACTGAAGAATGTTGGAGCCTTTTATTTTTTTTCTTTCTTTATGACCTCATGCAAATCATTCTTGTTGCCTGAATATGGGGGATAAATACCTTTCTGTTCCTTGCGGTTCAAGTTGCATTCTGTCCTGTGTAGAGCAGTGGTGTCTCAGATTAACTTGTTTCCTGATTTTGCATCTTGTGATATGTTTTTGTATTATTATTGAAAGTCAAACATTTGTATAAATTGTAAATATGTTTAGTTTATTACAGCAAAGGCTTTAGTACCGACAAGTCTTCCCTTCCTCCCCCACCCTGCCTGCCCTGCTTATTTAAAATTAAAAAACTTTTGGGGATATAAGTACCTTTTTAGAAGCAAAAGCAAACACTATGTATAGTTTGAAAATGGTGTCTTATTCTTTATAACTCTTCCTAGATTCCTTTATCATACTGCAGAATAGTTGTTTTGACATATTAGGATATCGAGTCTAGTAGATACTGTCTTGTGCTACAGAAAACTTAAAAAGCAATTTTGTACTAATTATAGTGTAAATATAAAAATTGAACATTTCATAAAGTTGTGCAGTTTAAGTTTTGTTCTGATGTCCCATGTATATGTTGTTTGGCAGATACAGTAATATATGCCAGGTCATAACTCATTGGTCAATTCTCCAGAAGTGACTTTGCTACACTTTCTCCCCCAGCTGAACACTATTCATGCAAAGCTACAATTCAGCTAAGTACATCATAGCTTTTATTCATTAAATAAGGATGTTTATGATTAAACAAAGCTAGATAAGCCACATCTTTCATATTTTACAGAGAAGTGGTAATTAATGACTATTTCCTTTTTAATGTTTTGACTACTTAGATATCTATACTTAGATACTCAGGTAAATTTAATGGAATTACCAAAAGTGTGAGTTTTACAGGGAATCACTTCAAAAAATATTAAATA
Organism: Colaptes auratus; assembly: GCA_015227895.2. Classification (NCBI taxonomy): domain Eukaryota; kingdom Metazoa; phylum Chordata; class Aves; order Piciformes; family Picidae; genus Colaptes; species Colaptes auratus. The sequence continues at coordinate 61,795,010 of CM026897.1, forward strand.
CTTGCAGGGTTCCAAGTGAAGTGAATTAACCTAATTAAGTTAAAATTGATTTTTTGTATGAATATTAAAGGAACATTTTAAGCTAATCCACTGTACAAATTAATTAAAATTACTTTTCTTGAGCACCCCATCTTATGTAAGCCTATAGACTCCATGTGTTCATTACTGAGCAATCTCTGAATCCTTTTTACTGTTGTATCAATGTGTGGCATCTGTGAAGAGCCAGGCTGCGCAGTCAGTTACCAAAGCTAAGCATCTTGATGTTTTCTCGGTGTACTTAAAAAAAAAAAAAAATGTCATGAGGAAAGAACATCTATATTTCATTCTAACTGTTTTTTCAGACAGAGTTCTACCACTGTGTGCTAGACAAACATAGCTATTGCACCACTGAGAACCATACATTTCCTACATTCTGTAATTTAATTAGAATTTCTGTTACTAATGGAGACTACAGATGACCTGAAGGATATCTTTGAACAAAAAAATCAGATTAGACAAACTGGCAGACAGGTTAAAACTAATCTTTGAAGAGCTGTGTTCTCATTTTTCTAGCATTTGACAGTGACCTATATTCCTGCTCTTTCAAAGACATGTAACTGGAAACAAACAAGTCTGACAGACAGATGCATTGAATAGGCAGGGAATTTCTCATCTGAAGGTGAATTTTCTCAGTTTCAAGTGTGAAGAGACATTGGTTTCCTATTTGATTTACATGACCATTCTACTGAAAACATTTTCTGGCATGTAGAACTGTAATAGCTTAGTACATTAACTTTGCATTTGGAATGTAAGGTGTTAACCTTTCAGGATAATCTGATATCCTAGACATGTGAAATGAGTGCTCTCTCTATATGTACCTGTATACTTTCCTCTTGGTGTGTTGTGAATATCTATCTGCAGGAAAATGGCAGTCATATTCATCTCATGCACTGAAGCAAAAAGCAGAATCTTCTGGCTTTCCCTAAGGAGTAATTATATTTGCTACATGGAAATACTCTGAGGTGCTATGCTATTTAAAAAAGGGGATGTTTAAAAAAAGAGTATGTACTGCTTTTCTTTATTTTCATGCTGATCGTGTTTTCACATTGAAAGTTTTTCTAAGTGTATGACTTTGCTAATGATCATTAGCTTTGTTTAGCAACACTGACAAATTTTGTCTAGTTGGGAATATTTGAATTCTCTATCACCTCAGCTTTTACTTTGTTGGTGTTCTTTTACCTTTCTTAGAAGCTGGTATCAGAGGAACCAGCAATGCAAGTATTCTAACACATTGCTGTAACTTTTGAAAACAATATATACACGTGTATATAATGGATCTGTTACAAGCTGCAGCTAGTGATTGTGAGTAAGATTATATTCTTGGCAATCAGGAGGTCCAAAATCATAGTGTCATGAAAAATCATGAAATATCTCGTCTCTTCTCGTTAACCTCTAGAATGCTCAGTGTAGTGTACATTATGCACGTGAATGAATTAATCATATTTGTAGCATATGTTCCCTGGTTATAATTCAAGAAATTACTTTTTTCCCCAGTCAGGTCTACTTCAAGCCTTGAGTCTGAAAGCTTCAGGATACAACATACAACAGCCCTCATGAACCTAGAGTTCATGAGACTATTTTTTTTAATTGTCATGCAAAAAGAGGTACAACAATAACTGTGTTGTAGGTAATTGATTTTTTTTTTTTTTTACTTTACTGACAAAAAATAATTAGCCTCTTTCTGGGACAGTCTTTCCTGCATGGTGCTTGGTGTTCAGAGATGTCTGAATGTTACTCTGGCAAATTCTAGTGCCAGGTAGAAGCTGGGAGTCCCTAAAAATGACATAGTGGATGTTAGTGCTAATAATATCTGAGGAAGAGATCTCTAGGTAATAATCAATTCTGCTGAAAAAATCCTTTACCAGTTCTAACTTTTTTATATATGCACTAAGTCATATAAGTCATTTGTGCAGAAAATTGTGATACTATTCCACACAATCCATTTGTCAGTGAGTCAAAAGACCTTTTTTGTTTTAATTCCAAGCAAAGTTAGTTCTCCACATGGACTCACAAGCTGTTGGTCCTTTAGAGCTAATTTTCATCTTCATTAATTCCTTTAGACTTGTTTGGCATTTCAGTATCTTTTGTTCCTTTAAAGGGAAGAGGGAGCACCAAATTAATATGAAGTTCATAGACTGCTAAAATAATAGTGTTGGTTTTTAATATAAACATCAGTGTAAAATCTGTTGTCTAGTCCTGTGTATACATGAAGTGCTTAGAAAGAACGTGGGAATGTTGGTCTATACAAGACTTGAGTCATGGTGTCCAGCAAGTGAGAGGTCTTTTATGATGGAGTGGTAAAGATGAAGCAGAGTAAGGTTTGGTTAACACCAGAATGAAAGAAAGGCTTCACTGCAGGGAATACATGAAAGGATGAATGGGAATAGGAACATACATACATACACATTACAATAGTAACCTAACATAATCTACAAAATTCGCCTGTATGCATTTTCACTATTTCTCTACAAAGTTTTTCAGGTATTTCTGCATAATAATTCAAGGATACCCAAGATGCTGGATATTTTTGACCTCTGTAAGCAGCGATCAAATCCTGAGGGGCAAAAAAGTTAAATAGCTGACAGTTTTTGACATTTCCCATTACCTAATATTTTTGTAACTCAAAAATCAGCTTTCCAGCAATTGGTAATCCAATTTTCATCAGCGTACACCTGTATGTCCCACTGCATCTTAAGTACTTAGTGTAGTGTGGTAGATTTGTCTATGGAAACCATGTATGTAGGAAATGGATGCTTTAAAAATCTTCATTGTAGTCTAGTTTACTGATATTTCTGAGAAGTTTAATCAGAATTTCTGCTCGACTACATATACATAGAAGGGCTTAAACATTTTCTAAAGCAGCAAAAACTGTGCTTGGAACACACTTTATGTATGTGGATGTGGTTGGGGTTTTTTGTATTGTGTTTTATGTTGATTTAATTTTTTTCTCACATAACTTTTTAAAGATCTAAAAGTTGAATACAACAAACATGAAATGAGGATAAATTGAAAATTGTTCTCAGAGGGCAAAGTTTTGTCTTGCTGTATGTCAAAACAAAAGAACTTATTGCTTTTATGATTTATTAGTTTTTTAGCAAGGTGGATTTGTTTCCTTGGAGTGCTATTCTCAGAAAAATGAATTGGTGGTGTGGGAGCAATGCTAGTTTTCATTTTCAAATCTGAGCAGAGTTATAGTGGGTATTTTGCCCATGTTCCTTATTGCCAGGTCCCACAGTTCAATTGCAGTAGCTGAACAACAGATTGTATCCTTTGTAGCTCATGCTTTAGTAAATTTTTAGTTGGTGGTATGTAGACTGAAGGATAATCTGAATTGTTTTGATGGGTAGCTGCATAGGTAGTATTAGCCAGTGTATGTTGTAATAATTTCCCTTACAAAAGCAATCACAGAGATAAGATAGCATCATTGCTCCATACTCATACTTTGATTGTTGTGGAGTTGAGGGTTGGTGTAGTTGACACACTGCAGAAAAATTCTGGGATGGCTTCTGAGGTAAAACTTAAATTTTGAGATCTTTCCTCTCTTAAAATGTCATGTGTGATGTTGCCCACAGTAAGGCTGTGTTGATTCATAGAAGAGATACTGCAAGAGCACTAGACAGTTGCTATTGTGTAGAGCTTCACAAGGATTGCCTTTGCTATGTTCACAGTACAAAGGTATAGTATATTTTGAACTTCATTCCTATCTCTTACTTCCTGCCAAAGGTGAGTTAGAGGCAAAGATAGCACATAGTTTGGAGATTAAGTAATCAAACATGCTGTTATCAATATCCTTTTTGTAGTCTCATTAACATAGAAAATGGAAATGACAGCTTGTAACTGCAATAACATGAAAGTTTTACATCAAGGACTGATTTTAATGGCAGCTGAAGAAGCAAATAATAAGCAAAATGAAGGGATCATAAATGAAAGTTGAACACTGGAAGTTAAGCAAGCTTTGAGAAACTTAGAAATCACTTGCTACTTTCCTGGTAGTGAGCCTTATTTGTTTTTTAAAAAAATCCATCCATTCATTGTAGTCTTTATCCCACTTGTTTATAGCAATCCACAGTAGATTACCCCATTACTTGAAAGATTTACTGCAGTTATGATGTGTTAATGACTTGTATTTTGTAGTTTGCTGTAGCAAGATACTTCAGAGGGCAATGAAGCTTCCCTTTATTCTTAAAAAATAACGAGCTGTTGTTTTTTGCAGTTGGACCTGAATATTTTCATTATTAGGTTTCAAGTAAATATGCCAACTAATGTCTTTACAAGATCAAAGTATTTTTAATTGTTGATGAATCAACCAAATACTGCTGTCAATTATGGAAATTACTATAATGTCAGTTCTGTGGTTTACTTGGCATGACACACATGAAACAAAACTTTGGAGTGATTCAACTTTTGAGGCCACATAAAATTTATTTCAGGAGTAAGTTTCCTTTTCATACAGCTGCTATCATACTGCTGTGGTCCCCTGTGCTTTCTCCTCAGTATTTATTAGTCCTGTAGAGGTGTTTTAGTGTTTTAGATATAATGCTTACACCTTCCTCTGTCTTTCTGATTGTTGAGATGTGCTTTTCTGACAGCAGTTGAGTATTTGCTAACACATAACTGAGTTTTTGATTGTGTACTTTCAAAAAGTTTTTAGACTTGTATAGAGAAATCATTAATTTCCATTTGTTAAATTCAAGATTCTCAAGTCCTAATATACTCTTGTGTGTGTTTATCAGTGACTTTGTTTAAGGAAGTCTGGGTTTTGAATGCTTTTCATGTATTATTTTATTTGCTTAGGCATTCTTGTGAAGTGCAAGTTATTGATCTGGTAATTTATTTAATAGTTCTCCCTGATTCTTCAGTATTTTATTAAAAACCACAATTATGAAATCAGGATATTAATGAGAAATTGTTAAAATGTGAGAGTTTTGAAATACATGTTAGAGTAGTTCAAGACTTGTTAACCTAATTTATTTTTTTGGGGAGGGAGGGGAAAATAATAACCTGAAAATTTTTGATAATTGTAATAACTTCATTAATACTGTTCACTTTTTCAGTGATCTCCATGCTGTCAGAAATTTATTCTTGATTTTGAAGATAAACATACAGATATACAGTATTCTGTAATGCAGTGTATTTACAATACTTATCCCCTGAGTTTGCTGTAATAGTAAGGGGAAGTACAGTGACAAATGCAACTTGCAATAGTTGCTAGTCTTGTGTGCCTTTGAATAATTTTCTATAATGCATTGGGTTTTTTTAATATCTTAGGCGGAGATTAACAGCTTTAAATCAGTTTCATTTCTGTTAATATGAATATGGGAATCCATTCTTAGAGCTTTACTAGTTTTACCTTACAGATTTAAACTAGTAAATGTTTTCGTGGATGATTTTGAGCTGATTGTATGCTGTTGTGTTTAACTTTGTACGTTTTGAGCACTGCTTGAGTAGAAGGAGAACTTACCAGTTACATTCAACATTTTAAAAATGCTTTTATTTTGTGCTATGTACGATCAGCATGTAAGATTTAGAGGTTCCTGTTCACAATGGAGACAGCAGTTTAGTAAAACTTTATTCAAACAAAGGGAGAGTCCACAGGACAATTCCTGGTGGGGGTCTCAACATGATGGGAGATGCAGCTCTCCTTTTATCCTAAATTCCCAGATGCAAATTTCCCACTCCCTTTTCCCATAGGCTGAGGAACTCGTGATTTACAGTCTTTCCCAAAACACCTACTGCACGTCCCACTTCACATGCAACTCCGCCTACTACATATACATCATATGTTCGTTTAAATTAGGTTCTTCTCTGCACAGAGAATTTAATACTCAGTAGTCTACTAAGCCTGCGCTCCTGCTTAAATTCTGTGTTTAGTATCTTGTCATCCTCAGACCCCCACTGATTTACAGTGATTTTTAAGATAAGGTGCTTCGCAGATGCCCCTTTGTTGTTTACGCATAGATAGGGTAACTGTCTGGTTCCTCCCTTTCTCTTCCAAACCCCTCTTAGAAAATTCTTCCTTTTGCAAAGTCACTGGTTACTGTTAATCCCATCAAGCAGGACTTTCTTAACACAGTAGTATGCTTACTGTAGTGGCTGTTTTAAATGCTCCCATAGTTTGCACTATGTGATTCATTTGAATTTAGCTTATGAATTAATCCCATTCTGAAGGTATCTTCTATGTACATTCACAAGTATGAAAATAATCAAAAACATCTCTGTTTGATGGCCAGACTGTGTATTTCTGTTTCTGAATGTGACTAGCACTCAGGCTTGTCTTGTTAAAAGGCAGTTAAACTAGTAATCAGACACGATCTGTGTTTAACTCTCATTTGTAGAAAGACCACTGCACAGAGATACGTTTCTAAAAAATTCAGAAGGGAAAGATTATGAAATTCAGATAGCAGCTGGAACGATTTGCTGTTGGCATGGGGTCCAATAACACTACAAAACTATAAACTGTCTTTCTGGATTGCCCAGTTAGGTGGCAGAGATGCAATTTGTCTTTTCTGAAGCCGCCTGCTGCTTGCTAGCTCCATCTCCTGTTACAGCCTATTAGCTCCCCAAGAAAATTGGTAGGAAATTGCCTGCAGATTGTAGGAAATTGCATCTCCAGGCCCTTGAAAAAAATGGAGGATAGCACAACAATGATCCTCCCAGAGCAGCTATTAATACAGCAAAAGCTGACCTTTGGCATAGTGTGAAAAGATTTTGCTGTTTGCTGAATAAAGACTGTATTGTGTGTGGTTGAAGGAGGGTACAAATTACTGTCATAGGTATATTTGAAGCTAGCATGTTCCAGGAAGCTTAAGTTTTAGTGATTGGTTTTGCTGCCCCCAGCTCCTTTGTGTTAGAGCCTTACCCAGAAATGCCATTGTACAGATGTGCAAAAGCTAGAGTGTATTTTAATTATGTTAGTACCTGTGAAAATTGAAGTAACAAAACAGAAAAATAATTTATGAAGATAATCTAAAACAAAAAAAATAAAAAAGAATTGCCTCTGTTTTATCTAGCCTTGGCCAGAGTAGGAACAGCTATTTGGCTATTTCATTCTATGTGAATATCCTTAATAAACATTTGATTTTGAAGCAGCTATGGTTATACAGACCTGATGCATTCTGTGACTGCTGAGTGTAAAAGTCATGGGGCACGCATTAGTTCTGATAGATTTTGGCATTAAATTCCTTGCTGCTAGGAAACTCCTTTGTCATGTTTAAACAAATTCCTATGTGTTCTTTATAGTGTGATATGCAGTGAGCTTCATCCACCATCATTTCTGCTAGAGCTACCTTTCTAATCTTGTACCTTATCTCATTTTTTTAGGACATCTTATTAAAACAGTTGACTTTCCCGTGAATCTGGATAGAAGGGATATGTGGAATTTTTTTTTTATATATATATATATATATATATATATATATATATATGTAGGTAGAGAGATAGATAGTTTGCAACATAAAAATAAATGCCAACATTTTCTTTGATCTTGAAATTGTACTTAGTTGGTTCAGAGCCTCCTGAGGAAGATGTGTATGTGTGTGTAGTGGTGAGAGAAAGTTCAGTTCCCCCCTCCCACCAGAAACCATGGCTAACTCAGTCGGAAAAGCAAGAAGGGAAGAGCTATATTTTACAAAGCGGGATGAAGTGCAGTGAATACATACACAATATACAGTATTTGCAATATATACAACAAGGAACGTAACACAGAAATCCTGCCGTCCTCCAGCGAGGAGGGTTCCACCCCAAAACCCCCTTCTCTCCCTTCCTCCCTTTTTACCAAAAAGGGTTAGAGAGAGAGAAGTAATTATTGAGGAAATTCTATTAGTTAAAAGAGTGTGCTAAGGGAAAAAAAAATAGTTTCTTATCTAGTTAGTTCCTTAGCTCAAGGTCAACTCCAGCCAGCACAGAGGAAAGACAGCAGCTGTTCAGGCAGACCAAAACAGACTGAGATTCAAACTGAACTGACACTAAAATTTAAAGTTGCATTCTACCAATGAAATTCGTTTAGAACATCTTTGTTTTCCTTTTTACACCAAAACATTCCGCCAGAGTGTTCCACTAACTGTCCCTTTCTTAAAGGCACAGCCTAAAATAGTCACAATCCACCCCTTCTAAACAATGTCATTGAGTGTTTGTACTGTCCATTCAATCTAGAATAACATCTACAATTTGTAAGTAAAGTTCATAGTCTATTCCGCCTATCCTCAGATGTAGATGATTCAAAAGTCCAATAAAATCAGGAAAAATGGAAAAACAGTTTGTCTCCTGGCAGTCAAAGCGAAGAAGAGGGATCAGGGACTCTCAGTTGACTCAGGGCTTTCAGAATTCTCAGGGTTCGTGCACTGTAGATTCCTCATGGATTCTTTCTTTGGGCATGTATCTGTACAACACTCTGAAATTAGACTCTCTCAGCTAAAGTTAAATTTCTTTGTGGAATACACTGAATTTCACCATTCTCTTGCATTACCCAATAAGTGTGACCCGTACTTTCAGCTGAAACCAACCCCTTGGACAGGTTTAGTCTCTCCTGAGGGAGAAAATACCCAAACAGTTTTACCTAACAGATTCTTTTCTCTAATAACAGGAACTCTATTACCATCTACTTTCTGTTGCATATCTGAGTGTGCCAGTCCAGCTCGATTCCCTGAACCTCTACTATTTACCAGCCAGGTTGCTTGTGCTAAATGTTTTTCCCAGTTTTTCAAAAAAACAACCCCATGGCTTTAAGAGTGGTCTTCAGCAAACCGTTGTAGCGTTCAATCTTTCCTGCAGCTGGTGCATAGTAGGGAATGTGGAATATCCACTCAATGCCGTGCTCTTTGGCCCAGCTCTTTACAAGGTTGTTTTTGAAGTGAGTTCTGTTGTCTGACTCGATCCTCTCTGGAGTTCCGTGTCTCCACAGGATTTGTCTTTCCAGACCAAGAATGGTGTTGCGCGCAGTTGCATGTGGAACTGGATACGTTTCCAACCATCTAGTGTTTGCCACTACCGTAGTAAGCACATATTGTTTACCAGAACAAGAACGTGGTAGAGTGATATAGTCAATCTGCCAAGCTTTGCCATACTTGTACTTAGACCATCTGTTGCCATACCACAAGGGCTTAATTCTCTTTGCCTGCTTAATAGCAGCACAAATGTCACCATCATGGATGACTTGTGTGATAGCATGGAAATGTCAATGGATTTGTCACTAGCCCATTGGGAGGTTGCATCACTGCTTTGATGTCCTGATGAATCGTGAGCCCACCGAGCTAAGAATATCTCACCTTGGTATTTCCAGTGAAGATCAAGATCAGAGTCCATGTCTACTTGAGAAACTCTTGCAGCTAAATCTGCCTGATGGTTGTGTCACTGTTCCTCAGTGGCTTTGCTCTTAGGAATGTGAGCATCAATGTGTCTCACCTTTACTGGAATTCTCTTGATGTATGCAGCAGTATCTTGTCACAGATCAGCTGACCAAATAGACTTTCTTTTTCTCTGCCAACCATTATTCTTCCAGTCCTTTAGCCAACCCCACAGAGCATTGGCTACCATGTATGAGTTGGTGTAAAGATAAAGCTTTGGCCATCTCTCATGTTCAGCTACGTCGAGAGCTAGCTGGACAGCTTTTCCCTCTGCAAATTGACTGGATTTTCCTTCTCCATCCTTTGTTTCTGCAACTCAGCGTGTTGGACTCCACACTGCAGACTTCCACCTTCGCTTGTTTCTGACAAGATGACAGGAACCATCTGTGAACAAATCATATTTCTTTTCATCATCAGAAAGGTTATTTTAAGGAGGAGCTTCCTCAGCAGGAGTTACTCTCTCCTCTGGAGGTTTAGTACAGTTGGTATCTTCAGGACAACTTGAGATCAATTCCACCAGACCAGGTCTTTCAAGATTTCCCATTCGAGCTCTCTGTGTTATCAGAGCCATCCACTTAGACCAGGTAGAGTCCGTAGCATGATGTGGTGTGGAACCTTTGCCTTTGAACATCCAATTCAAAACTGGTAATCTGGGAGCTAAGAGAAGTTGTGATTCAGTTCCAATCACTTCAGAAGCTGCTTTTACTCCTTCATAGGCAGCTAGAATCTCTTTCTCTGTTGGAGTGTAATTAGCCTCTGAACCTTGGTAACCTCAACTCCAAAAACCAAGAGGTTGTCCTCGTGTCTCACCTGGAGCTCTTTGCCACAAGCACCAGGTTGGACCATTGTCACTTGCAGCCATGTACAAAATGTTCTTAATGTCTGGACCATCTCAAACAGGTCCCAGACCCATTGCTTGAACTACCTCTTGCTTTATCTGGTCAAAAGCTGCTTGTTGTTCAGGTCCCCACTGGAAACTGTTTCTCTTTTGAGTCACATCATACAGAGGTTTCACAATCTGACTGCATCCAGGAATGTGCAGTCTCCAAAATCCCACTCTCCCCAAGAAACAGAGTTTCTTGCTTGTTCGTGGGATTTGCCATGGTAGAGACTCTATTTACCACATGCACTGGAATGTGTCGGCATCCATCCTGCCACCGCACTCCCAGAAACTGGATCTCTCTGGTAGGTCCTTTCACCTTGTCTCGCTTGATGGCAAAACCTGCATTCAGGAGCATGTCAATGATTTTTTTACCTTTCTCAAAGACTTCCTCAGCAGTTTCACCCCAGATGACATCATCAATTAACTGGATGTGTTCTGGAGCACCACCTTTCTCCAAAGCATTATGGATCACTGCATGACAGATGCTGGAGCTGTGGATCCAGCCCATTGGCAATCTGTTGAAAGTGTACTGGATTCCTCTCCAGGTGAAAGCAAACTGAGGCCTGCATTCCTCTGCTATAGGAATAGAGAAGAAGGCATTAGCAATGTCTATGGTAGTGTACTACTTGGCCTCTGGATTCCAGCTCATACTGGAGTTCCATCATGACTGGTACTGCTGCACTCATAGGTGCAGTTACTTCATTCAGGGCTTGGAAGTTGACTGTCAGACACCAGTCTCCATTCTGCTTTTGCACAGGCCACACTGGACTGTTGAAAGGTGAATGAGCTTTGCTGATGACTTTCTGACTCTCCAAGTGACAAATCAGATTCTGAATGGGCAACAACAAGTCACAATTGGTTCTGTATTGTCTGTGATGCAGTCTGAGAGGCAACCAGCAGTTTCGTATCCTCTATCTCATGTTGTCCCACAACTGCAGGTTCATCAGAAAGGTCAGGTCTAACAGACAGCTTCAGGTTTTGTCCATCAACTTCTACAGATGCTATCCAAAAGCCCATTTGTAACCTTCAGGGTCTTTGAAACGCCCTTCTCTCAGAAAATCAATTCCCAAAATACAAGGTGCATCAGGTCCGGTCACAACTGTATGCTTCCTCCACTGTTTACCAGTCAAACTTGTATCAACCTCTACATTAGTAAACTCTTGAGATCCACCAGTGACTCCCAGAAGCGTTATAGGCTCTGATCCCTGATATTTGATGGTGCACTGAGCTGTGTCAACCAAGGCCCTGTACTTCTGAAATTTCAAAGTGCCAGGCTACTGAATGTACACATCCCAATAGATTCTGTTATCTCTGTTAGCCCTCTCTTCCCCCTGTCTGGAGGCAGGGCACCCCTAGTTTTGGGGAATATGCCCACATGTGCAATGAGCACAGTGTCCAGTGTTAGAACTGGAGCCACAGTTGGAGATATTAGAGTTGTCCTAGGGAACTGTGGAAGTAACAGCTACCCTTCTGGTATTGCTACCTCAGGTTCTGCCACTTTGCAGTTCCCTCAGGTCTCCTGAAAAGATGAGAAGTTGGTTGACCATCCCATCTGTTCATGTTCTCACCAAACTGATCACACAGTGTTATCCAAATACTTCCACATGATTGCCTCTGTAGTGTGTTTTGGTTTGATCTGTTTTGGAATGACCTCCTTGGAGGACGTCTATTCCTCACAGCTGAAACTTCAGGGATCGGTGCTGGGCCCCATCCTCTTTAACATCTTCATTGATGATATGGATGAGGGGGTTGAGTCAGTCATCAGCAAGTTTGCAGATGACACCAAGTTGGGAACAGATGTTAGTCAGTTAGAGGGTAGAAAGGCTCTGCAGAGGGACCTCGACCGACTGGACAGATGGGCAGAGTCCAATGGGATGGCATTTAATAAGTCCAAGTGCCGGGTGCTGCACTTTGGCCACGGCAACCCCATGCAGAGCTACAGGCTACGATCAGAGTGGCTGGAGAGCTGCCAAACAGAGAGAGACCTGGGGGTGCTGATTGACACCCACCTAAACATGAGCCAACAGTGTGCCCAGGTGGCCAAGAAGGCCAATGGCATCCTGGCCTGTATTGGGAATAGTGTGGCCAGCAGGAGCAGGGAGGTCATTCTGCCCCTGTACTCTGCATTGGTTAGGCCACACCTAGAGTACTGTGTCCAGTTCTGGGCCCCTCAGTTTAAGAAGGACATTGAGATACTTGAACGTGTCCAGAAAAGGGCAACAAGGCTGGTGAGAGGCCTTGAGCACAAGCCCTATGAGGAGAGGCTGAGGGAGCTGGGATTGTTTAGCCTGGAGAAGAGAAGGATCAGAGGTGACCTCATTGCCCTCTACAACTACCTGAAAGGTGGTTGTAGACAGGAGGGGGGTTCGTCTCTTCTCCCAGGCAACCAGCACCAGAACAAGGGGGACACAGTCTCAAGCTGTGCCAGGGGAGGTTTAGACTCGAGGTGAGGAGGAAGTTCTTCACTGAGTGAGTCATTCGTCATTGGAATGGGCTGCCCAGGGAGGTGGTGGAGTCGCCGTCCCTGGAGGTGTTCAAGGGGAGATTGGACGTGGCACTTGGTGCCATGGTCTAGTTGTGAGGTCTGTTGGGACAGGTTGGACTTGATGATCCTTGGGGTCTCTTCCAACCTTGGTTATACTGTGATACTGTGATACTGTGATACTGTTTCCACCCCAGGAGGGACTGAAAACTCTGTAGATGTGATACTGACGGGCATGGTTTGGTGGTGACCTGCCAGTGCTGAGTTAATGGACATGGCACTGTGGGACACGGTTTAATGGGGATGGTGGTCTTAGGCTGATGGTTGGACTTGATGATCTTAGAGGTCTTTTCCAACTGAAATTATTTTATGACTCTATACTTTTATAACTTGTATCCATCTGGAGGAAGAATTGGAATTATTTCCTTGTGTCAATTGGGATATGGAATCTTTCATGGATTTCTTCATGTCACTGGACACAATGTTTAAATGTCTGAAACCAAAGAAGCACATGTCAGGCTATCCTCCATTTGTCTCATTTGATCAGTAAAATGGCCAACTGTAGGAGGAGCTCCGCCATAATTTCTTGCCACAATCCTGCTTGCCAGGATATTTGCCTAATTAGGAGGAGCAAGCTTGATGAGCTTTTTAGCAAGACCAGTTCCTACAGGAATTTCATCGGGATTCAGAGTTTCATGGTTACCATAGAGTACCTCTCTGACAGCAAATTCTCTCAGATGCTTAATTTCCTCATCCATGGTAGTCCAGGGTTTAGGATTCCATGGAAGATCATCTTGGAATGGGTATCTGTCTCGGTCTGGAGAGGGAAAGAGACTCAGTTCTTTTAAAGATTCCTGTGTTGTGAAATCAGGCACAAAGGAGGCCAAAATATCAACAGCTAGACTGTTTATTACATAAATAAAGTGGAGGGATCAGAAGGGGGGAGAGAGAAAATAGGGGGAGAGAGAAAAGGAAAGGAATTATAATACCACACCCCTCACCCCCCCCAAGACAGTTTGAGGCTGTCAGGGAAAGGTGCTGCAGGAGATGTTGGGCCTGTAGAGAAAGAGTGATGACGTTTTGGCTGCAGAAGAGATGTGGTCCACTGAGCAGCTTCTTCAGCTCCATGAGTTGCAGCAGGTGGAACTTAGGACATGGAGAGAGGGTTCAGTCTGCTTCTTCCAGGCTCCATGGCCTCTTCGGAGCAGCATTGTCATGGGCTTTTCCTTCTCTCGTGCTTTCCTTCTCAGCAGCATTGTCCTTCTGTGCTTTCCTTCATCTGTGTTTTTGGCTCTCCATTTTTCTTCTACGTTTTTCTTCTACTGAGCCACTAGTTGCTCAAAGCTTTTATACAGTTTTTTAGTCCTTAGCTACGTGTCCAAGTATTGTCCCTCAGGAATTCGTTCCAGGAAATCATCTTTAGGTAAGTATCCAGGTATCGTTCCCCAGGAAATCTTTCTGTGTATTGATGTTAGTTTGGGCAGCAGTCTGGATGGGGGGGGGGGGGGGGGGGGGGGGGGGGGGGGGTGGGGGGGGGGGGGGGGGGGGGGGGGGGGGAGGACAGGACGACGTCCAGACTCCGCCTCCTCCTCCTTCTCCATCTACCTACTCACACACTCATTACACATCAGGAAACAGGTGGTGAATCAAATCCAGTGTCTCAGCATCCTCCCTTCCTGGAGTATCTGATGGCTGGAAATGATCTTGTCCTGAAGGCATGATGGCTGGGCCTTTGTGCCATTGTTGTAGGCCAGCTGCAATCCAGTGAGCAATGTTATCTTTGCACCTTCCAAGAGTCCTTCCAGTGGCTCTGCCCAACACACATCAGCTATTGTCTGGGCAAGCAGCAAGTGATTTTATCTTTGAGTCACACCAGGAGAGACAAGCTTTAGTCTCTCACAGTATCTCATGAGAGGTGCCAATAAACGGCGTATCCACAGAGAAACCTTACCAAGACTTCTGCCTAGATGTCTATCTATTCCATTATCCTTCGAGAGAGTGCCTAGCTGAGATGCTGACTTGTCTCCAGCTATTAGAGCTGGAGCACCTGTATCGAAACATCTACCAAGCCAAGTTAGAACTGGCTCATTCTCTGCTCTGATGTAATCTTTCTGCACATGTCTAAGTTCTTGCCTCAGTGCTGAGGTGTTTTGAATATCATAGTCTTCCTCATCTGTCTCATCTTCCTGTAGTTGTCCCCATGCTCCCACTGCTAGTCTCTTAAGGATCTCTTTAAGCTCAGAAGCACTTCCACTAGCTGTGGTCCTACCAGGACCTGCAATTTGCCCTGCTGGATCTCCATCCTGTGTTGGTCTCAATAACTCATCTATATCTTTAAGACAAACCTTCTCTTCCTCCTCAGCAGGCTCTTTTTTAGCAGAAGTTCCCTCATCAGCTGCAGTATCTTGCTGCTCTCCCCCATCAGCTCCTGGATCAGCTTGTGCCTTCCACCTCTCTTATCTAAAACAGCTACTTGCTTAATTGGAGCTGTGTTTGAGTTCACAGCCACCTTAACAGAAGCTGACAGGTGTTGAGACAGATCAGCTGCTGTGGAGGACACATCTGGTCCTGCTGAAGAAGAAGGAAATGGCTTTGCCTCCCTAATGGCTGCCGAGGACATGGGAACCACCATGTTAGGAGCTGCTGCTGGCTGATTGCCAGAATCACCAACAGCACCATTCAAAGCAGCCTGTTTAGCTCTATTTTTAACTGATACAGATTCTCCACTCTCCTCATCACTAGAGATCTCTGGGGTCAAGTTAGAACTCTGCTTTTTCTTCCTTGATTTACACTTATTAACGAAGCAAGTTTTAGATACCTTCTTCTCCTGGTACAGTGCATATAACAAGTACATAATCACTATCACCAGCAACAGATTCACACACATCAAAAAAATCACCTTTGGATCCCAGCCATCACTTAAAATTACTCTTTCACCTACTGGAATCTTAAACTCCCATATCTCAATGGGGAGAGTCATAAGAGTTACATTTTCATATTTCCTAAGCTAAAAGAATCCCAGAAACCGGTCATAGAGAAGCTGAATCTTACACTTAAACCATAAATATAATTTGCACATTAAATACTTGCCTAAATGATCACAAATTAGTCCTAGCAAATACTTATAAATCAATACACTGCAAATAGAAAAGAGCAATTGTTTAAAAATCCACAGAATTTTCATGTTGCTTTTCCGATGTGAGCAGACAATAAATCAAACAAATTTTGCCCTTCTGGAAAGCAATTATCCAAGCCTCACATTGGGCCGCCAATTATTTATGTCGTGATGAGAGAAGTTCAGTTCTGCCCCCTGTCAGAAACCACTGCTAACTCAGTCAGAGAAGCAAGAATGGAAGATCTGTATTTTACAAAGGTTTTGAATGTCTGCAGAGAACCAGACTTTTACAACCTCCCTGGGCAGCCTGTTCTAATGTTCTGTCACCCTCACATGAAAAAGGTTTTCCTTATGTTTATGTGGAACCTCCTATGGAAGTTAGGCAGGTTTGTGCTATGTGTCTTTTCTTGTTTAAAAAAAAAAGGTAACAGAAGAGCTCTGTTCCTCAAGCTTTTATTCGTATTTACATTTACAGTAGATGTTCATCTTCTGAGATATTACATACCAATTGCATTCTGAAAATAAACCTTGCCATTTAGTAACAAGGGGAGGCTGTAGAGTGCAATACCCATATTGGAATGAGCAAAGAACAATTAGAGCACAAAGAAAATCTGCCCTGTTTAGAGGACAGAAAGTCTGACCTGGCTAATCACTGAGTTTGTCTTCTCTTGTAACAAACTAAACTGAGTGATAGAGCATCCAAAAATCAATTTCTCCTGGTTAATGGGGTTATGAACACTGTTACCTGTATGCCTGCTTCAGCTTTTAATGAAGCCAGACCCATTATTCTGCAGAGAACAAGGAAGTAACAGATCATTCTTGTACAAAGCAGAAACCTCTTGTCATAAATTCAGAATTGCAAGCTCTTGCTTTGTTATGGAAAAAAAATATCAAACTGGCTGTGAGGGATTTGGAGTGCACCAAATGCTGCTCTGGATAGTTTGATGGTTCAAGAGAGGATTGGTCAGGGAAAAAACAACTCAGACAAATCAATTTTCAGGATAAACTTAATGACCAAAGAAGATGTGCAAGCCATATGTAGCACCCTTAATCCTGTAACAATTTATGAGTTCCAGCAAAGATAGGACACTAAGCTGTGCTTGCTTTATGTTGTTGTAATTTGTTCAAATAATTTTTTGTCATTCTGAGCTTGAGTTTGGTCAGGCTATGCTTTTTGTACTTCAGTAATACAGTCAATTGACACATTGGAAAAGTTAAATATGAATTATTTAATTAGCCTGATCTTTGTTTTTTTTTATGACACCTTCCTATGTAGCACTTCTCACTTGCCACAGTAGGAAAACACAGCTTTTTTTTTTCCCCATCTTTGTTCAAATTTCCAATATTCCAAACATCATTAAATGGTTCTAATTTACTGCAGCAGCCCATTGATTGTCAAATGTTTTGCTGTTGTCATTTATCCAAAGCTTTTCTTTATACTCAAGCTTCAGCTCTCCTGTTCTGAAAAGGGACTAAGCAGCCATACCTTTCCACCACAATCTTTCTTAAGACTTTTGATGCTATAGTGGGATTATGGTCATGTTAAGATAGGAAGGGTGAGGAGAAAATGAAGAGCAAAGCCTCCTTTTTAACCATGATTTTCTCATTAGTGCTTAGGTGTGAGGTGCGAGTAGCCTTAAGGACAGGGCCAGCGAGGGTTTGGAGCGGCCTAGGCTCTGTGTTCTGGTGGACACTCACTAATCTTAAGTTGGAGGGAAAGCAGTGATGTGTATGCAAGGTGTTGGGCTGTGGCGTGGCTGGGGAAGAGGCTGGGGTTTCAGGCAAGGAAATGAAGAAGGGGGACTGGCATTTGAGGTCTGTTGGGACAAGGGTTGCTGGGGGAAATTTAAGGGTGTAGGGTGTAAGCAGTTAGATATTGGGATCAAAAAATACTATATAAATAAATCTCTCATGGGTGAGGATGAGGTAATAAATTTATGAATAAATAATTTATGACCCCATCAGGAGGTGTTGCTTTGGTTCCAAGCTTGTTTGAAATTGTCCATGGGCAAGTGAAAGAAAAGAAAATAAAACATGGAATAGGGGATTTATAGGGTGGCATCAAGTGTTTGGCTGCTTGTGGCTGCTTCCACTTGTGAGATGTCCACTAAATTAACAGAATTTGTCATCTCCCTGACCTTCCTGCAGCAACCTGCTCTACATCAGATTTGAAGCACCAGAAGGGAAGGAATTACAAACCTAGGCTCTGTTGCCTGTCTTCAGCCAGGGCAAAGAACTGTATTATCTGGGCTTGTATACTGAAAAGAAAGGTGTCTCTGGATTGTACTGGAAAGCACTGGAAGTGATAACCAGCTGGGATGAGAGAAACTGGAAAAAAAAGACTAGTGGTGTGGTGGTTTTAGGCTTACCCCTAAGGGTCACAAATGGGCTTTTGGAATACCAATGCTAGAAAGTGATGGAGGAAAATTGAAGTTGTCTATTAGACCTGAGCTTTCTGATGAACCTGCAGTTGTGGGACAATATGAGATAGACGATATAAAGTTAATGGTTGCTTCTCAAACTGTGCATCACCGACAATACAGAACCAACTGTGACACTTTGACACACATTCAGAATCTGATTTGTCAGTTGGAAAGTGAGAAAGTCATCAGCAAAATTCATTCACCTTTCAACAGTCCAGTGTGTCCTGTGTGAAAGCAGAATGAAGACTGGCATCTGGCAGTTGACTTCCGTGCTCTGAATGAAGTAACTGCACCTATGAGTGCAGCAGTACCAGACATGATGGAACTCCAGTATGAGCTGGAATCCAAAGAGGCCAAATGGTATGCTACCATAGACATTGCTAATGCCTTCTTCTCTATTCCTATAGCAGAGGAATGCAGGCCTCAGTTTGCCTTTACCTGGAGAGGAGTCCAGTACACTTGTAACAGATTTCCTCATGGCTGAGTTCATAGTTCAAGCATCTGTCATGCAGTGATCCATAATGCTTTGAGAAAGGTGGTGCTCCAGAACACAACCAGTTCATCGATGACATCATCATCTGGGGTAAAACTACTGAAGAAGTCTTTGAGAAAGGTAACAAAATCATTGATGTTCTCTCGAAAGCTAGTTTCACCATTAAGTGAGACAAGGTGAATGGACCTGCCAGAGAGATCCAGTTTCTGGGAGTGTGGTAAATCATAGAACCAATAAGGTTGGAAGAGACCTCAAAGATCATCAAGTCCAACCTGTCACCCAAGACCTCATGACTTCTAAACCATGACATGAAGTGGCACATCCAGTCCCCTCTTGAACACCTCCAGGGATTGTGACTCCACCACCTCCCTGGGCAGCCCATTCCAAATGCCAACAACTCTTCGTGAAGAACTTTCTCCTCACCTTGAGCCTAAGCTTCTCTACCATGGCAAATCCCATGAATAAGAAAAACTCTACATTTCTTGGGTATAGTGGGACTTTAGAGACTGCACATTCCTGGATACAGTCAGACTGTGAAACCTCTGCATGACATGACTCAAAAGAGCAGCAGTTTCCAGTGGGGTCCTGAGCAACAAGCAGCCTTTGACCAGATAAAGCTGGTCGAAACTGGTCCAGACATGAAGAACATTTTGTACACGGCTGCAAGTGACAATGGTACAACCTGATGCTTATGGAAAAGAGCTCCAGGTGGGATGTGTGGACATCCTCTTGGTTTTGGGAGTCAAGGCTACAGAGGCTTCAAGGCAAATTTTACTCCACCAGAGGAAGAGATTATAGCTGCTAATGAAGGACTAAAAGCTGCTTCTGAAGTAATTGGAACTGAGTCAGAACTTCTTACAGCTCCTGGAATACCAGCTTTGAATTGGATGTTCAAAGGTGAAGGTTTTATACCACATCATGCCACGGAAGCCACATAGCCAAAGCAGATGGCTCTGATAACACAGAGAGCCTGAATGGGAAATCTTGAAAGACCTGGTCTAGTGAAGGTGATTGCAAGTTGGCCTAAAGGCACCGACTCTACAAAACTTCCAGAGGAGAGTGTAAGTCATGCTAAGGAAGCTCCTCCTTACAATGACTTATCTGATGATGAAAAGAAATATGCTTTGTTCACAGACAGTTCCTGTCGTCTTGTCAGGAACAAGCGAAGGTGGAAGTCTGCAGTGTGGAGTCCAACAAGCTGAGTTGCAGAAGCGAAGGATGGAGAAGGAGAATCCAGTCAATTTGCAGAGGGAAAAGCGGTCCAGCTAGTTCTCGACATAGCTGAACATGAGAGATGGCCAAAGCTTTATCTTTACACCGACTCATGGATGGTAGCCAATGCTCTCTGGGGTTGGCTAAAGGACTGAAAAAAGAATGGTTGGCAGAGGGAAGGAAAACTTACTTGGGCAGCTGATCTGTGGCAAGACATTGCTGCTGGCATTGAGAGAATTCCAGTGAAGGTGAGACACATTGATGCTCACGTTCCTAAGAGCAAAGCTACTGAGGAACAGCACCATAACCATCAGGCAGATTTAGCTGCAAATGTTTCTCAACTAGAAAGGAACTCTGATCTTGATCTTCATTGGAAATACCAAGGTGAGATGTTCGTAGCTCAGTGGGCTCAAAATTCATCAGGACATCAAGGCAGAGATGCAACCTACCAGTGGGCTCATGACAGATCCATAGATATTTCCATGGATGCTATCACACAAGTCATCCATGATGGTGACATTTGTGCAGCTATTAAGCAGGCAAAGTGAATTAAGCCTTTGTGGTATGGCGACAGATGGTCCAAGTACAAGTATGGCAAAGCTTGGCAGATTGACTATATCACTCTACCACGTTCTCAATCTGGCAAGCAATATGTGCTTACTATGGTAGAGGCAAACACTGGATGGTTGGAAACTTATCCAGTTCCACATGCAACTGCACGCAACACCATTCTTGGTCTGGAGAGACAAATCCTGTGGAGACACGGAACTCCAGAGAGGATTGAGTCAGACAATGGAACTCATTTCAAAAACAATCTTATGAAAAACTGGACCAAAGAGCACGGCATCAAATGGATATTCCACATTCCCTACTATGCACCAGCTTCAGGGAAGATTGAATGCTGCAACAGTTTGCTGAAGACCACTCTCAAAACCATGGGGGTTGTTTTTTTGAAAAACAGGGAGAAACATCTGGCACAAGCAACCTGGCTGGTAAATAGTAGTGGCTCAGTGAATCGAGCTGGATCTGCACATTCAGATTTGATATGAAATGTTGAAGGTGATAGAGTTCCTGTTGTTAAGGAAAAGAATCTGTTGGGCAAAACTGTTTTCTCCTTCAGTAGAGGCCAAACCTCTCCAAGGGGTGGTTTCTCCTGAAGGTCCTGGTCACAGTTACTGGGTAATGCAAGAGAATGGTGAAATTCAGTGTATTCCACAAAGAAATCTAACTTTAGCTGAGAGAGTTTAAATTCAGAGTGTTGTACAGATAGAACTTAAAGGAAGAATCCATTAGGAATCTATGGTGCATGAAGCCTAAGAACTCTGAGAGCCCTGAGTCAACTGAGAGTCCCAGTTCCTTTCCTTCGTTTCATGTGCAGAGTGACAAACCATTTTCTGTTTTCTGGTTTTCTTGGACTCCTGAATCATCTATATCTGAGAACAGCCAGAATGGACTGTGAACTTGAGGAGAATCTTTACAGTGCAACCTGATGTCATCATACCACAAAGGGTGGAACCCCTCTGTGTTTCTGGATTGACAGGGGGATCCCCACATTTGGAAGTGTTGGTAGGTGTGACTGGTTTAGGCTGTGCCTTTAAGAAAAGAGACAGTTGCTGAACACTCTGGCTGAATGTTTTTGATATTTAAACAAAACCAAGATAGTCGAAACTAATTTCATTGGTGGATTGGTAGAATGCAACTTTAAATTTAAGTTCTGTCAGTTCAGTCTGTGTTCAGCCTGGGGTTCAGTCTGTTCTCTCTGTTCCTGTGGGTTTGTCAGCTTTTCTCCCTCTGAAGCAGCAGCTTTGCCGGACAGGAGCGACCTTGAATTAACAAAGCTAACCAGATAAGAAAACTAATTCTTGCATACGCTTTCAGCTAACAGAATTTTTCTTCCTTAATTGCCTTTCTCTCTCTCTCTCTAACCCTTTTTGGAAAAAAAGGGGAGGTAGGGAGGGATAGAGGGGGCTTCAGGGAAACCCCCCTGGCCGGCTGGAGGGAAAAGGCTTTTCTGCATTACGTTCATTGCTGTGTATTTCTGTATATATTGTAAATATTGTATATTTGTGTACATATTCGTTGCAATCTATTTATGGCTGTAAATACAGCTTTCATCTGCTTTTCCGACTGAGTTAGCTGTGGTTTCTTTGTGTGTGGGGGGGGAATCTTCAACCTTCCTGATATCTGCTGGGATCTCAACACAGCAGAGAGGAGGCAGTCTAGGAGGTGATGCGTGAGCCTACCATGAGATAACTGAATTTTCGGTACTCAGTCAAGCTAAGAGGGGCAGCAGGAAGACCTTCATTCTGGACTTCCAAAGGGTGGACTTCAGATTACTCAAGGAACTAAATCACAAGGTTTTCCTCTGTTCCAGGATGGGGTAGTTAGAGATCTTCTCAGCTGCTTGGATCCCCACAAATCTATGGGATCAGATGGGATCTATCCTAGGGTGCTGAGAGAGCTGGCAGATGAGCTGGACAAGCTGCTCTCCATCATTTTTCAGCAGTCTTGGCTCACTGGAGAGGTCCCAGAAGACTGGAAGCTGGCCAACGTGGTACCCATCCACAAGAAGAGCCCGAAGGATGAGCCAGGGAATTATAGGCCTGTCAGCCTGACCTCAGTGCCAGGCAAGATTATGGAACAGGTCATCTTGAGTACAATCACACAGCACTTACAGGATGGCCAGGGGCTCAGGTCTAGCCAGCACGGATTTAGGAAGGGCAGGTCCTGCCTGACCAACCTGATCTCCTTCTATGATCAGGTGACCCGCCTGGTGGATGTGGGGAGGCCTGTGGATGTGGTCTACCTGCACTTCAGCAAGGCCTTTGAAACTGTCCCCCACAGCAAACTCCTGGCCAAGCTATCAGCCCATGGCTTGGATGGGAGCACACTGCGATGGATTAGGAACTGTCTGGAAGGCCAAGCCCAGAGAGTGGTGGTGAATGGTGCCACATCCAGCTGGCAGCCAGTCACTACTGGTTTGCCCCAAGGATCAGTGCTGGGCCCCATGCTCTTTAACATATTTATTGATGATCTGGATGAAGGCATTGAGACCATAATCTGTAAATTTGCAGACGACACCAAGCTGGGGGCAGGAGTTGATCTGCTGGAGGGTAGAGAGGCTTTGCAGAGGGACCTCGACAGGCTGGACAGATGGGCAGAATCCAATGCCATGAGATTTAACACATCCAAGTGCCGGGTTCTGCACATTGGCCACAACAACCCCATGCAGTGCTACAGGCTGGGGTCAGAGTGGCTGGAGAGCGGCCAGGCAGAGAGGGACCTAGGGGTGCTGGTTGACGGTAGGCTGAACATGAGCCTGTAGTGTGCCCAGATGGCCAAGAGGGCCGGTGATATCCTGGCCTGTATCAGGAACAGTGTGGCCAGCAGGAGCAGGGAGGTCATTCTCCCCCTGTACACTGCACTGGTTAGGCCACACCTTGAGTCCTGTGTCCAGTTCTGGGCCCCTCAGTTCAGGAAGGTTGTTGACTTGCTGGAGCGTGTCCAGAGAAGGGCAACGAAGTTGGAGAGGGGTTTGGAAGACAAGCCCTATGAGGAAAGGCTGTGGGAGCTGGGGTTGCTTAGCCTGGAGAAGAGGAGACTGAGGGGTGACCTTATTGCTCTCTACAACTATCTGAAGGGAGGTTGTGGACAGCAGATGTTGGTCTCCTCTCCCAGGCAGCCAGTACCAGAACTAGAGGACACAGACTCAGGCTGTGCCATGGGAGGTTTACGCTAGCAGCTGGGAGGAAGTTCTATACAGAGAGAGTGACTGCCTATTGGTATGGGCTACCCGAGATGATGGTGGAGTCTCTGTCACTGGAGGTGTTCAGGAGGAGACTTGATAGGGTGCATGGTTGCATGGTTTAGTTGATTAGGTGTTGTTGGATGATAGGTTGGACATGATGATCTTGAAGGTCTCTTCCGACCTGGTCTATTCTATTCTATTCTATTCTATTCTATTCTATTCTATTCTATTCTATTCTATTCTATTCTATAACCACATTGCAGTCATGGAAGCTGTCCCACCATGTCTCTGTAGTTGCAACAAGATCATAGCCCTGAGCTGGTTATGCTTAGTTAATGTGAATGGGAAATTCTAACTCACCACATTACACAAAATAATTGGTGTCCAACATGGGGCAACATGAAATAAAGAATGTGAAACTGCCGGTTGCTTCTCAAACTGTGCATCACAGGCAATACAGAACCAACCGTGACTCTTTGGTGCCCATTAAAAATCTTATCCCTCAGTTGTAAAGTCAGAATGTTATCAGCAAAACTCATTCACCTTTCAAAAGTTCAGTTTGGCCTGTGTGAAAGCCAAATGTAGAATGGCATCTGAGAGTTGACTTCTGTGCCCTACAACGAGGTGACTCCACCTATGCATGCAGCTGTACTGGACATGCTGGAATCCCAGCATAAGCTGGAATCCAAAGAACCTAAATATGCTACCGTAAACATTGCTAATGCTTTCTTCTCTATTCCCATGGCAGAGGAGTGCAGGCCTCAGTTTGCTTTCACCTGGAGAAGAGTACAGTACACATTCAATTATTTGCCCCAGGGGTGGAAACAGTTTCATCATTGGAGAAAGGTGAAGCTGTGTAACATCTACAGTTTGATGACATCATCATGTTGGGTAAAACTGCTGAGGAAGTCCTCGAGAAAGGTAACAAAATACTTTACATTCTGTTGAAAGACAGTTTTGCCATTTTGCAAGACAAGGTGAAAGAACCTGTGAGAGAAATCTAGTTTATGTGAGTGCGGTGCTGGGATGGTCACTGCCACTGCCACATTCCAATGGATGTCATAAACAAAGTCCCTACCATGGCAAATCCCATGAATAAGGATACTCTTCTTTCTTGGGTGGGATTTTGGAGACTGCACATTCCTGGATACAGACAAATTGTTAAGCCTCTCTATGATGTGATTCGAAAAAGAAACAATTCCCAGTGGGGTCCTGAGTAACAAGCAGCTTTTGACAAGATAAAACAAGTAGTAGGGCAGACATCCTGGTTAGAGTCTGTTATAGACCACCCAACCAGGAGGAAGATGTTGATGAAGCATTCTATAGGCAGCTTAAGGCTGTCTCAAGATCGCCTGACCTTGTTCTCATGGGTGACTTCAACCTGCCTGATATGTGCTGGGATCACAACATAGCAGAAAGGAGGCAATCTAAGAGGTTCTTAGAGTGCATGGAGGACAGCTTCTTATCCCAGGTGCTGCACAAACCTACCAGGGGTAAGGCTATGCTTGACCTCCTCTTCACCAACACGGAAGGGCTGATGGGTGATGTGGTGGTAGGAGGGTGTTTAGGCACCAGTGATCACGAGATAATTGAATTTTCTGTATTCAGCCAAGCTAAGAGGGGCAGCAAGAATACCTCCACTCTGGACTTCCGGAGGGCAGACTTCAGGTTACTCAAGGAACTAACTCAGAAGGTTCCTTGGGAAACAGCCCTCAAAAATAAAGGGGTCCAGGAGAGCTGGACCTACTTCAAGGAAGAGCTCTTGAAGGTGCAGGAACAGGCTGTGCCAATGTGCTGGAAGATGAGCCGCCGGGACAGCCAGCCAGCCTGGATGGTCAATCAACTTCTAAAGGAACTAAGGGAAAAAAAGAGGGTGTATTGTCTTGGGAAGGAAGGGGAGGCAACGCATGAAATATTTAGGGAAGTTGCTAGGTCTTGTAGGAAAAAAATTAGGGAGGCAAAAGCACATTTGGAGCTCAGACTGGCCTCTGCTGTGAAGGACAACAAAAAGTCCTTCTATAAATACATTAATAGCAAGAGGAAGGGCAAGGACAACCTCCACTCCTTGGTGGGCACAGAGGGGAATGTTGTAACAAAGGATAAAGAAAAGGCAGAGGTGCTTAGCACCTTTGCCTCAATTTTTACTAGCAGGACAGAATGTCTTCCAGACAGCTGGAGCAGCATAGTTCTCCTCTGTTCCAGGATGGGATTGTGAGGGAGCCAGGGAGCTGCATGGTTTCCCGCTGCTCCAGGAGGTAGTTAGAGATCTTCTGAGCCACTTGAACCCCCACAAGTCCATGGGACCGGATGGGATCCATCCTAGGGTGCTGAGAGAGCTGGCAGATGACCTGGCCAAGCCGCTCTCCATCATTTTTCAGCAGTCCTGGCTCAATGGAGAGATCCCAGAAGACTGGAAGCTGGCCAACGTGGTACCCATCCACAAGAAGGGCCAGTTGGAAGAGCCAGGGAATTATAGGCCTGTCAGCCTGACCTCAGTGCCAGGCAAGATTATGGAACAGGTCATCTTGAGTGCAATCACACAGCACTTACAGGATGGCCAGGGGCTCAGGTCTAGCCAGCACGGATTTAGGAAGGGCAGGTCCTGCCTGACCAACCTGATCTCCTTCTATGATCAGGTGACCCGCCTGGTGGATGTGGGGAGGCCTGTGGATGTGGTCTACCTGGACCTCAGCAAGGCCTTTGACACCGTCCCCCACAGCAAACTCCTGGCCAAGCTGGCAGCCCATGGCTTGGACAGGAGCACACTGCGTTGGGTTAGGAACTGTCTGGAAAGCCGAGCCCAGAGAGTGGTGGTGAATGGTGCCACATCCAGCTGGCGGCCTGTCACTAGTGGTGTGCCCCAAGGATCAGTGCTGGGCCCCATGCTCTTCAACATCTTTATTGATGATCTGGATGAGGGCATGGAGTCCATCATCAGTAAATTTGAGGATGACACCAAGCTGGGGGCAGGAGTTGATCTGCTGGAGGGTAGAGAGGCTTTGCAGAGGGACCTCGACAGGCTGGACAGATGGGCAGAATCCAATGCCATGAGATTTAACACATCCAAGTGCCGGGTTCTGCACATTGGCCACAACAACCCCATGCAGTGCTACAGGCTGGGGTCAGAGTGGCTGGAGAGCGGCCAGGCAGAGAGGGACCTAGGGGTGCTGGTTGATGGGAGGCTGAACATGAGCCTGCAGTGTGCCCAGGCAGCCAAGAAGGCCAATGGCATCCTGGCCTGTATCACGAACAGTGTGGCCAGCAGGAGCAGGGAGGTCATTCTGCCCCTGTACACTGCACTGGTTAGGCCACACCTAGAGTCCTGTGTCCAGTTCTGGGCCCCCTCAGTTTAGGAAGGATGTTGACTTGCTGAAACGTGTCCAGAGAAGGGCAACGAAGTTGGAGAGGGGTTTGGAAGACAAGCCCTATGAGGAAAGGCTGAGGGAGCTGGGGTTGCTTAGCCTGGAGAAAAGGAGACTGAGGGGTGACCTTATTGCTCTCTACAACTACCTGAAGGGTGATTGTGGCCAGGCAGAGGTTGGTCTCTTTTCCCAGGCTGGCAACACCAGAACAAGAGGACACAGTCTCAGGCTGCGCCAGGGGAGGTTTAGACTGGATGTTAGGAGGAAGTTCTATACAGAGGGAGTGATTGCCCGATTGGAATGGTCTGCCCAGGGAGGTGGTGGAGTCACCATCATTGGAGGTGTTCAGGAGGAGACTTGATGGGGTACTGGGTGCCATGATCTAGTTGTTTGGGTGGGTTGGATTGGTTGATAGGTTGGACATGATGATCTTGAAGATCTCTTCCAACCTGGATTTATTGTATTGTATTGTATTGTATTGTATATCAATAACAGGGGGGATTTACAGGGGTAAGGAATAAGGATGAGTAGGAAATATACAAACCCAAATTTGGATGGCCTTGTATCTCCCTAGATGTATGTGGATTTCAGTCCTTTTAGAGAAGTGTGGATGCGGCAAGGAGAAGATCAGGCCCAATCACATGGCAGAACCAGGAGACTGGCAGCAGCAGTGGGTCCTTTCCAACAGACGAGGCAGGAGCAAAGAGAAAAGATGGCTGCCATGCCCTCCCCTTTATAGTCTTGCTGGACAGGAAGGGGGAGCAGAACAGACCAATTTAGGCCTGGGGCACCCCTCCTCCCAGGAGGGAGAAACCACATCCAGCTGGATCAGGTTTCTTTTGTCCCCTGGGGGAAGCAAGGCCCTCATAACCCTCCCCACCCCAGATGGGTGTAACCCAGCACAACATCTCTACCCTGTGCTAACAAATCTAATGGCCCTTTCTAGGCTGAATCTCTCTGTGTGATGTGTCTGGAAAATTCCCCAGTGTTTTGGTTTGGTTTATTTTATTTTTTTTAAAGTAGGAACATGAACATTTGTGACTATGTTACAGTTAAACCATCAAATTATAAAAAAAAAAAAAAAAAAAAAAAAGATATGACATAACATAGAGTTGTCTTTTGAAGTGCCAAGACACACAGAAAGTCCTAATCATTCAACCTAGAACTACTGATACACAAACTTACAAATAATTTATTCTATTTACAATTTCTCCAAACTTATTTTAACTACAATTTCCCCAATCTTAAAACTTCTCATTTATTACCAATAGCACTATTTTACTATTATCAGTTGCTATCCCCTTTATTGTTATTAATATTACTCCAATTACTATTGCTATTAACAATTCTTATTACTTACAATCACTTATCCAGTATTATTTAATTCTATCCTATATTATTTTATTACTTATTTATAATCACTTATCCTGTATTATTTTATTCATTAGTTACTATTACTTGTCATATTTTATTTTAATGAATTACCAGTAATAATAGTCTATGATAATTGCACACTGCTTATCATATTTTATTATAATTACTTAATACATAATAACTCATTGTTTATTATTTATTAATCCTACCATTACTTTACTGATTCCTATTAATATTTCTATTGCCATTATTATTACTAGGTGTTTCTCTTGCATTTCTTGTACAATCCTGTGGTGGGTTGAAATTTTCCCTCCAACATAAAATTGCCAGACCATCTCAGCTGGAACCAAACAAAGCTGTATTTACAAGCAAAACTGCAATCTAAAATGAAATTCAATAAATGTGTACAAATTATACAGTATTTACAGGTATTTACAATTTGTAAACATCACAAGAACCCCCCTGGCCAAGGACCAAGGGGCTAATAATAGCTTGCCCATTCCTTGCCCTCTCCCCTCTATTCCCCTGTACACAAGGAAAAAGAGAAAGAGCAGTGTTTGTTAGTACTTAGCCACAACAAAGAATACAGCAAAGTCGGGAAAAACACCAGCTAGAGTGGAGGAAGTGAAAAGAGAGTTTATCTACCTAAATTTTATGTCTGTTATCTGTCCAATGGGACTATTTAGACCTTATCATTAATTTTCTTTTTACATCCAATAATAATTTATTTATATTCTACCACTTTCTGTTTAAGATCTGTGGAAAATTTTCCAGGCACAGCCTGAATATATCACAATTCCAACTCAATGCTACATACTGCAATTTTACATTAGATTATTTTCAAATTTGAAAAAAAAAAATTAAAATTCTGTTCTAAAGTTTTAATCACTACCTCCTTGTCTTGGAAACTTTTGTCTGAAAGTTTCTAATTACATTCTCAATATCTAAGTGCTTTTGGTTTTAAGCTTTTACTTTTTGTTAAATTTTTTTCTAAAAGTCTCCATTTTTCATATCAAGATGCTTTTGTTGGTTTTTTCAAGCTGGCCATTTGTCTCACAATTTTCTAAAAATACCCAATTGTGTTCTTTATAATACAATACTTTTATTTTCTATCTCTACTTTTTCTTGGATTTTTTTCTGCAAATATCTAATCATATTATTCATATCAAAATACTTTTGTTTATTAACTTTTAACTTGTCTTGCATTATTCTGCAAGATGCAATTACATTATTTATAACAAAGTATTTCTTAGCTTTTTTTTTTCCTTGCTATTTTTTCTGAAAATTTCCAATTATACCAAAATACTGGGTTTTGCTTGTACTTCTCCTGGGATATTTTTTTCTAAAAATTGCTAGTTGGGCTGTTTGTTATTTTTTAAGATCACATTTTACATTGAGAGCATTTCACAGATTGTGCACTAAGAATTACAGGCATTTTTTAGGCAATTATTTTTTATCAATGACAATGAAAACCTAATTCTGAGGTATCGTGAAAGGACCTGAGCAAAGTCTTCAACACTGTCCTGCATGATATCCTGATCTCCAAGCTAGTAAAGTATAGGTTTGATGAATGGACTATTCAGTGGATAAAGAACTGGCTTGACAGCTGCACCAAAAGAGCAGATGTCAATGTAGCCATGTCCAAGTGGAGGCCAGTGATGAGTGGAGTTCCTCAGAGATCAGTACTGGGACCAGTATTGTTAAACATGTTTTTGCCAACATGGACAGTGTCATCGGGTGCACCCTTAGCATGTTTGCTGACAACACCAAGCTGTATGGTGCTGCAGATGCTGGAGGGAACGGATGCCATCCAGAGGGACCTTGACAGGATGGAGGGGTGGGCCCAAGCCAACGTTCAATGGGACCAAGTCCTGCATCTGTGATGGGACAATCCCAAGAACTAGTATAAGCTGGGCAGTAATTGCTTTGACAGCAGCCCTCAAAAATAGGACTTGAGGGTGCTGGTGGATGGGAAGCTCAACATGAGCCACCAGTGTGTACTTGCAGCCCAGAAAGCTAATCATATCCTGGGCTGCATCCAAAGAAGCATAGCCAACATGTCAAGGGAGGTGATTCTCCTCCTCTGCTCTGCTCTGGTGAGACCCCACCTGGAGTACTGTGTCCAGTTCTGGAGCCCCTATTACAGGAAGGATCTACGGGTGCTGGAGCGTGTCCAGAGAAGGGCCACAAGGATGATTAGAGGGCTGGAGTGCCTCTCTTATGAGGAGAGACTGAGAGAGTTGGGGTTGTTCAGTCTGGAGAAGAGAAGTCTCTGAGGAGACCTTATGGTGACCTTCCAGTACCTGAAAGGGGCCTACAAGAAAGATGGTGAGGGACATTTTAGGTTGTCAGATAATGATAGAACTGAGGGAAATGGAACAAAACTAGAAATAGGTGGATTTTTCACGGATCTTGAACAAAAAGTAGTAAAATGTAAATAAATTACTATTGGGTGTAAAAAGGATAATCATGATAATTCTAAACAATCCCATTGGAAAGATAATGGACTTAAGATAGTAATGCAATTTCTCTCTCCTCGCTTCTTCAGACTGGGAGATACTAACTTGCTTCTGCTTGACCTTGGCTCCATTGCTTTTGTTGTGACTGGTATTAACTTCTCTGCTTTTGTCTCTTGTCCATTTTGTACAGGTGCGTAAGGGGAAGGCATGGAGGGAGAAGCTAGTAGCTTCCCCTGATCCTTAGCCAGGGGAGTTCTTGTGCTGTTTATGAATTATAAACACCTGTAAATATTGTAAGTATTCTATATTTTGTACATATTCATTGCATTTCATTGTAGATTGTAGTTTTGCTTGTAAATACAGCTTTCATTTGCTTCCAGCTGAGCTGGTCTGGCAAATTTAATGTTCGGGGTGGAGGAATTTCAACCCATCACAATGAAGAAATTCTTCAGCATGAAGGTGGTGAGACACTGAAACTGGTTGCACAGGGAAGTGGTGGAAGCCCCATCCCTGTAGATTTTAAGGCCAAGCTGGATGTGGCTGTGAGCAAGCTGATATAGTGTGAGGTGTCCTTGCCCATGGCATTGGGGTTTCAACTAGATGATCCTTGAAGTCCCTTCCAACCCTAACAGTTCTATGGTTTGGCATCATCCATACCAGAGTTTGTACCTGCAAAACTCAGTATGTGCTAGAATATCTCTTGTAAGTGGGAAACAAACACAGTATGGTGCCTGTAAGAACCCAAATGGCTTCTGAAAGTAACGAAAACACATCTGCAAGGGAGGGAGAGAGGGAAGGGTGAGCCCAGTGGGGGCTGATCTGGGCTGCAAATGGAAAGATGGTGGACTTAGGAGCATCTTCCTTTGTTTACAGTTCTTTGCTTTTAGAAATGCACAGGTTTTAAGCATTAAAAGCAAGGTCTTTACTGCATGAATACCATTTTTGGTTTTAAAGCCCCTTTTCCAAAACCTTTCTTCAAATCTTCACAGCGAATCCCCACTGGAATGTGTTTGGGAGTGGGGGGGGCAGAAGGGATTGGAAGCCTGAAGCTGTTTGTAGTTACTGTCATAATCAAGCCTGTTTTCTGCAAATTTTGCCTGCTAACAGTGGTAAAGCATAAGTCAGTTGCTTGTAAAACCATAAATCAATTGCCATGTAAGGTAAAAATGCAAGTCTGGGCTCTTGTTTGTTTTTACCACAGAGCTGAATCATAACTTCTGAAACTTAAGATTTGCATACACTGTATTTGTTCTTGGGAAAGCCTCAATTCCTATGCCATTTAGAAAGAGATGTGAAAATATAGTGGATTGAAGAGGAGTAAGTACATTATAAACCGCGTTCTAAGTAAGAATAATTTCTTCAGGTCCAACATTTTGCAAGTCACTTTTAACTGCAGTTCCTCCCCCACCCTTTGTCCCTAGGATGCTATGATACCAACCAACAGTTGCTGAGGATCATGACTACAAATCCTTCTTCTTTAAGAGTATGCTGCAAAATGTCAATATAAAGTTTTTGCTCCCTGATAGAGGATAGCCCCATGTGGTCACTCACCTTTTCTCTCCAGCAGATGAATTAAAGTGCATGGATGCTATGATTCCTTCTCCTCTCTCAGCTGCAGATTCACCACTAGTGTATCTGTCTTCGTGTCCCATTTTAACTGTCTTCCAAAATGTTTCAGGTGTCTTTTGTGACAAATGAAAGGCATGCATCATATTGGTGCTGCACAACAGAACTGCTTTATTGCCAGAAATAGCTGATTATATATTATTTATCTTGCACATTAACCCACTTAATCAATAGAATTCAGCCCCATACACACAAGCTATAAACAGTCCATTATAAAAGCACTAAAAGTAGTTCCCTATAAAATCACTAAAAATAGTTCCTTATAAAAGCAAGTCAAGCTCATCCATAGGTCTGGCATTTGCAGGATGTTGCTTTTGGTACTCACATGATGTTTCTGTTTTGTTCTTAAACAAGTTTGCAGCATGTAGTTCTTCAGTTAAGGAAGGTTTCACAATCCCAGTTTTTGTTGTTTGCCAAACAGCAGCTGCCAGAGCTGATGCAACTAGATTTCCAGGCCTTATGCCTAAGCAGTTAAATAACTACCAACAAGAGTGAAAGAAGGCCCTGTATGACTGCTTGTCCTTCCTGTGGGTCTCTTCCTAAATGACAGTCAGCTGCAACCACTGAGGAAGGGGTCTGAAGATTAGACAGACAAGCTGAGTCCACAGCTCTAAAGAAGCCAGTACACTACTACAGGCCAGTACACACCAGTGACTGCAAGGTGACTTGATGTACTGGATACGTGAAAGAGGCTACATGAGGGTGCAACTTCTGACCAGTCTGGAATGTGACTCTCAATTAAGACACAAAACACTTTACTAAAAAAGTGAAAAATGAGAAAGCTTATAATTTTTGTCCTATCTCCCAAATCTGGCCTATATAGCACCTATAGAAACACTTGCCTAGTGGACTGATAAAAGGCTACTATTCTTCAAAAAATCCAACTGAGACAAGATGTTCTGTTCCAATTAAGTTAGATAATTATGATAGTTCTACAGAGACAAGATACTGGAAGGATGTCTTGGTTTCACAGCCCACCCTCCAAGCCCAGACAGGAGAAAGTAATACAGAAAAGCCTTCTGGGTTGAGATAAGGAGTGTTTAATGAGATGGTATGTTGTACAACTATATTAGCAGAAAAACATAGCAAACGCAGAAACCAAAGGAAAAAACGGTTCCCCCTACTCCAAGCATGCACCAGCCAGCCCAGAGGAAAAGACTAACACCCCAAACCCCAGAAAGTAGAAGCAGCAACTGGAACAGGAAGCCTCTCATGTATGAACAGTATGAACTTCAAGCCCCATGATAGTTTGCTCCAGCTACCATTTCGATTTTGAAGCTGGCACAACAGCATCATGGTATTGAATACTCATCCATGGATTCAACTAAACTCATGTCAAAGGGGTCAGACTGAAAAGGTACAGACAAGTCTAGTTGAAAAATATTTAAAACAAGAGATAGGTTGTGTTGTTACAGGAATCAGTCTGAATTTGTGTTTAATATTAAACTTTGAAGAAGAAAAAAAAAAAAGGCTCCAGCTTGGCTTCTGCTGTAGACAAGAAAGACAAAATAAAGTGTATCTATTCTAATGGGTTTTGAATGTAATGGAATTGATTTTTGGCATGTGAGGAAGAAACGTCTGTCCTAGAAATCAGCTACCTTTTCCATCAAGCTTGCTTTCCAACACAATTCAAACTCTTAGTGCCTTCCTGAACTCTAATTAATTATATGCAATTATTTCTTCCTTGTATGAAAACTGTCTTCTTTCTAACCCTTAGTTACAAATCTACTTTATCCTGTTGTTCTGACAGCTTGTTCTTTTGCTGTCTGCCAACTCACATATCTGTTGTCTGTTACCCTGAACCCTACAAGATTTGCTAAACTTAATACGCTCTCAAGATGACAATCTCTCTCATCCTCCACTCAAACTTTTCTTCTCCTTCTTTCTAATGTTCTGTCCAAAATCTCATCAAAACTTGCATATTTTGGTTTACTCTTTTATGTTCTAGAGGTTTCATTTAGGATTCTTTTGAGGGAGGAACCAACTTAAATTTTAATAAGTTATACACACAAAAATAAGAGCTAGAATTGTCTGAAACTGGATGATTTGACTGATGAGATTATTCCTGATTTGAATTATTTCAAAATGTGACTTCAGTCATCCTGATCTCTAAATGGAAATCAAAATCAGGCCAAGCTTGCTTTACAGACTAAATATCCAGCAGGTGGGTTTCTGTCAATATTGTTTGTTTTCCCTGAGCATTCATTTTAGAATAGAATTAACCAGGTTGGAAAAGACCTTTGAGATTATTGTGTCCAACCTATCATCCAACAATATCTAATCAACAAAACCATGGCACCAAGCACCCCATCCAGTCTCTGGTGGACAACACACTAGAATGTATGTATATTGCCTGTACCACAGCTCATCTTTTATTGGGTATCATGTCAGACTAATATTTAAGCCTGCATGGCTTGATCTGTTGTGATTGAATATCACATCACTTGAATTTAAAAAATTAAATAAATAAACTGTAACTGTTGATATACATAAAAAGTTTTAATCTTCTTCAAAATCTTCTTCCCTCCACTGTTTCTCTCAGTCTTTTCTGGATCAAAGCACTAAGAATCCTGGACAATTTGAGAATATATCTTACAAGAAAGCACTATAATCTTGTAGTAAAACAGCATTTAGACTCTATGTGCTGACTTCACAAACATGGGAGAAATATTGGATAATTTGCAGCTTTACTAAGAATAGTACCTCCATCTTTGTAAGGCCTCACTCTGATGGATCTCAGGGACAGACAATGGAGAATGGCCGTCAGTCAGGTGTCCTCAAAAACTATATTTTTCTCTCTTGTACACAATCCCAGTGTAACTGAATATTTGCAGACCATTTGCTGAAAGAGACAAGGGCACAGCCAATTCAGACCAAAGCCTGGAACAGGGATGAATGATGACATTCTGGAACAGCCAAGGATCTGGAGCCAGAGCCAGGATACAAGCTGAACCTGAAGCCAAAGTGAGGAATTGAACAAGCTGCCAATAGACGGGAACCAGAGCCAAGATGCGATCCAAGGGCTAAAAGCCAGAGCCAAGATGCTGTCCAAAGGTCAGAAACAGCTGCCAGGGGCTTGGATCAGCAACAGGTTTCAACCATTAAACAGCTGAAGATCAAATACAGACAATGCTTTAACACCCAGCAATGGGATGGCCACACATTGTTGCTGAAAAGCAACAGGCCTCTTTCACTCAGCAATTTCTAGCAGGTTCCATCCAGCAGTGAATTCAAGCCAAACACAACAATCCATATCAAAATAAGCTGCAAACATCACATCTACATATCAGTACTGGGGCAGAAGGTCAGGTCTGAAAGTAGCATAACAATTTTCTTACTCCTGCAGGCCTGTATCAGCCTGATAACATGGTCCACCACACATATCACATACCTGTGGCACTGCAACCTTGTGCCTTTGCAGGGTGAGTTACAACACACATTACTAACATTATGCATTTGAAACTGGGATGTCTAGATGACTGAAATGGAGATTGAAACAGAAAAGCTACAGGTACAGAACTACATTTTGGTTAGTTTCACCAACAAAATTGTAACTGTGAGGACAGTAAAGCCATCTGGAAACCTGGCCCTTTATAACTAATAAGGCTGTCATACTTGTTAAACAAAATTTAGGAGAAAAACTCATATCTAAATACATCATTGCATGCAGACACAGACAAATAGCCACAGTGTCACAATGAACTAATTCTCTCCTACAAAGCCATAAACTCTGAACTGGTAATTAGAAGGTTTAGAAATCAGAGTGGAAGAACAGTATGAAATACCTTATCATTACCTCTTGGCTATGCAAGGGAAAAGAAAACCATCAATTGCATCCAAGCAGTAGATGTAATAAGAGAGCTTACCTAACCAGTAAACTAATAAATTCAAGTGGTGGAGGAATGAACCAAGACAGATAACCAGAGCCCACTGCATTGACACATGCAAAGCTCATTTAGTTAGAACTAGAAGCACTGATAAATTTGTCTAATTTGCCCTGATTAAACATCTGTCATTTCCCAAATTTCATCCTCTCTGAATCATGTTTGAAACAAGTTTTAGTGAGACGTATTAATATCTCTGTTAAAATAATCTTCAATTTTTATTTATGCAGATGACATTACATATTGCACAGCAAGAAACAAGTTTTATGTTGTCAAGAGCCAAAATCATTAGGAGCAAGGGTCTTCATTCTCTTCCAGAATTGCCTTTTAAAGCTGGCTGACTCAGGTCAGGTAAATGCCTCTGAGGGAAACCAGTTCTGTTTCTGTTTTCACTTCATTGTCTTTACAAATGCGAAGTACAAACTTGCATGAATAAGTGAAACAAGATTAATGATTTGGAGTTAATAGCAGCGTCTAAGCTTTCCACTCATTATAAGCATATGCCTCTGAAAAGCTGTAAGAGGTGGAGGTCGGGAAAGGGCTCCCTAGCAATGAAGAAGGTGAGTGGTAGGATTGTGCACTGGGATACATAACAAAGGAGAGTCCAACAAACCTACATACACCTTGATTATTTCACATGGCCCTTCTTTCCTGTAGAGAATAGGTATTATGTCCCTGTGTTGTCATAAGATATCACAAAGTTCAAACTCATATACAGACATTCTTTTAAGAGTGTGTGAGTAATTTTGCAGGAGGAAAGTAGCTTTGCTTGTAAAAAACCACACTGCCAAAATTCAGATGAGTTTCCTAACTAGCCAAAACACCAGTTTGTGATTCTAATATCTCCAGCTTCCAGAATCTCTATAGGTGCAGTTCTATTCCAAATACTGAACATTACTTTTTTAAATAAAAAGCTATTTTTGGAAAGCATCAAAATTTCCATGGGATTATAAAATCTGCACTTCAGTATCTGGGCCAAGTTCAGTTTCCCTTGGACTGAGAGGATGGAATGTGAAATGATCCCAGTGATCTCCTCAAGATCAGATCAGCATATCCCATAAGACAAGCATTCCTCTGTGAAACAGGCTGTAAAATGATATCAGAGAGATTTCCAGCTAAGAGCCTGGGTTATAAGAACCAAAAACAAAGAAAGAAATACAGCTAAAGAGACAGATGAATCCCTTCTCTAATTCTGTGGGAACTGTGCTGACAAATTGGATGTAACATTTCTTGCCACTGCTCAGAGACCATTACTGAAGTCCCTTGAAGGTCCAAATCTTTCTAGTTGAGTACTGAAAAATACCTATTATCAGCAGTGACATTCATAATGCATTTTTCACATTGAAGTCAAGCATCTTCCAAACAAGATTGTTAAAACTTAATACGGGATTTTATGTAGACTAAAGAAATATTTATGTGTTGACAAACAAGTCATTTGGTGTGGTTAATATACTTTACAACAGCTAAAAAAACCCCATTTAGACCAACACTAAAGATGAGATGAGTAAAAATAGCTTTCAGTCTGTTATTCAGCCTGCAGTCTAAAACCACTTTGTGACAAGGTTTTGACATATGTCCAAGTAGCAGCTCACTTCTCTACAGAGGAAGTACCTAGCTGCTATTAAAAGTGGATGAGTTGTTAATAACACAGATGCCCTTGTAATTTAACAGTCGCCTTAAGGCTTCATCAGGTATCTCTTCATTTAAACATCAGCAAGTGCCTGGAGGCAAAAATCATATGGGATGAGAAGAACTCTCTCAGTAATTTCACACTTGTAAATTCTACTAATTTATGACCTTGTGTTAATGCCTCCAGCTCTTTGAAGAATTATTACATCAATCTTTTTAAACTGCATTATAATCTGTTCCACACAACCCATAACTTATCCTAAGGACTTCAAAGGTCATCAGTTATACTGGCTGCAGCCTGACATGACAATCCATCAAAAACAGATAGACATTTCCCAACAAAGTTTTTCACTTTAAATTGCCAGATGACTGAAAGTGCTAAGTGGTCGCTCTCAGACAAATAGTAGTCATGTTTTTATCATCTTTAAAAGCTTCTGTTCAATTTTGCAGTCTTATAAGACATCAGCTATCTTCCCGATGACCTGTGTTTTAAAATGGTCTTTATCCTTACTATGATACATTAACGTATATTTGACCTCAGTGAGTTCCATCCCCAATATTATCCCAAATAAATTTAAGAGGCAGAACACATAGGGAAGAAGCTTCTGCTTTGTAAACATATTCAGAAGAATGACACTGTTTTCCAAGTATTTTGAGTATGGGTTTTTTGGTGTTTCAAACAGATCTGCCTGCTTCGCATGTGTTTATACCCCTGTTTTGAATATCCTCCATGTATTAAAATGGTAAAAAATATGTAAAAATATTTTGAGTATTTACCATAGATAATCTAAAAAAACACCTCTGGTGGAACTGGAAACTATACAACTGAAAGGAGGGAGAAAAAAATAAAAGGGCTTGAAAGCAACTCCAAAAGCAGAATTTACCAAATGGAAAAGGCAGCTGTCATGGCTGAACTCTCTTTATCAGTATTCTAACAAACAACAGCTCCTGTGCTTTAAATATTTAATGTGAAATCCATGGATTTATATAGCTTACAAAACGCCAGAGGCTTATTATCTTTACAGATTGTATAAGAGGAATATTCATATAATTTGGTTCCACTGTTTAAGGCAAAAGGAATTCCTCCAGGTGTTAATGGTAGATAACCTGTGTGCTGGTTCTATAATCTGCTAATTATAGCGTACCTCAGGTAGAACAATGTCATTAATCTGATTAAATTATTTATATTTCTGTAAAGCATAATCTTATTAGGTCCTTGACATTTGACTGTGTGTATTATGCAACTGTGTTTGTAGTTTTATTGTGTGGAGGAAAAGGTCTGTATTTCACTTAGCCACTACCACATAAGGAGAAGGACCAGAGTGTCTTATAGTGCCATCAATAAATTCCAGAGCATGCTCTGCAGTACATAGGTTGCACATTTAGAGCACCATAACATTTCTGAGAGTGGAAGTTTGTTGGAAGGCAGTTATCAGGCACCTTATCGCATCAAGAGCTGCACAGCAACAGATGTAGATGGATTCTCATCAACCCACCACAAGGTACCCTTGTTAACACTAATGAAATTATTAGATACATTAAATGTAAGATTCACATCAAACCAACTGACAGAATTAAAGCAAGTGTAGTTTTTTAGCAAATACAGTAGGAAAACCAGAAATGTAACATGATTGCTTAAAGCACAATCAGATCCCACATTTTGTAACTATGATTTTAAAACAGGAGGGAGAACAGGAGATTGTGAAGTTGTATCTACCTTAAGTTGTAACTTGAGGTTACATAAAAGCGTGCTAAAAATGGCACTAAAGCCAGATGCATTACAAATTATCAGATTTTTTTTTCTAAGTATTTGCCACATATAGATGCCTTCTGCAACAGGCATATTCACATCACTTGGGGTAATATGTTAACTGTTTAATAAATGTCAAATTCTACTTTGTTAACTGTACACCACTGCACAGTATACCTAACCTA
Organism: Colaptes auratus; assembly: GCA_015227895.2. Lineage (NCBI taxonomy): Eukaryota > Metazoa > Chordata > Aves > Piciformes > Picidae > Colaptes > Colaptes auratus. Next base: position 61,835,015 of record CM026897.1, read on the forward strand.
CATTCTACCACACAGCTCCATTTGAAAAAAAAAACAAAACAACAACAAACCAGGCAGGATGGGCCTTTGAGCCACCTGATCTAGTGAAATGTGCCCCTCTCTATGGCAGGAGGGGTTGGAACTAGATGATCTTTGAGATCCCTTTCAACCCAAACCATTCTGTGACTCATTATTCTATGATTACCTGCCTCCATCTGCATGGCAATTAGATTAACTGTAATCAATATCAAGGTATTCCCATAGCAAAGAAATAAACCCAACAGTACATTTAAAATATTTTTTAAAATGTGGCATTTAGAAAACTCCTAAGCATATTGCTTTATATGGCAGCTAAAACAGATGCAATATCAGACAACTTACATATGCAATAATTTACAGACTATGGTGTAGGTCATGATTCTGCTAACATTTTTTTACAATCAACTTACATCCACATCCATTTAGAGCTAACAACAGTTTCAAGCAAAATGTTGCTGTTCTGTTTTTATAACATACATCAGCTAGTACAATCATTTAGCTTTTTGCCCTTCTAAACATCTAGATTATTAAAGAATAAAATTAACATCACAGAAAATGTTGAAAACATCAGTGTCTCATTGGTCATGTATTAAAATACATGTTCTAACAGTCCCTTCTGTCTTTAACAGCCAACAAACTTTTACATTTTAGACTTTGATATGAAGTTTGGGCTTGAGACTGGAAACAAATGAATTAACTCCTGTATGTAGTCAGCCACTCTAAATACAATAAAGAATTACAAGTCCTAACATTACTGGGTAAGGTATATTCTTTCTATTCCTTTCTGCAGACTACAAAAGGCTCCTTCCAGAGCACTACTGGCCATCCAGGGTGGCTGACTCCTATTCACCTGATTTTCCTAAACAAAACAAAACAAGAAAACAAAGAAAAAAAAACCCAAAAAACCTTTTTGTGAGTCATCCTATTTTCTGACAAGAGCAAATGAAGTGATAATATATTTCATTTTTCATAGAAAATTTCTTGTCATATAAAATGTAGGATGTTCTTCACAGTGAAAGCAAGAATGAAGAGTCCTGTCCACCCTTCAGTAACAGTTCTTGCAATGACCCATGGCAAAAGGCTGCCTTGCACGAAACAGTATCTCTCTTGGGCCAGACTCAGCTAATTGATATGGCACAGTATAACCATCAATGAATTAACCAGCAGTCATTTGTGCCATAAGAAAGTTCACTATTCCTTTTATCAACAGGTTTCTAAGGTGCTTTTTGAGAATACACTTTCCCAGGATAACCTGGTTAGCATGGCACAGATCTGAATGACAGCACATGCCTGTTGATACCACAAAGTCAGAAGACTTCCTCAAAACTTTCTCTTCGAGAAAAATGATCCATTCTTTAAGATGTCTACTTGAGTCATTGCCAGAGAAAATTTATAGAAGTGATTATTCTTCCCTCTGCCTTAAATCAGAGGGGTGCTATGCATTTTTCTGCAATAAGTTCACTACCAAGCTGGTCAACGTGCTCAAGGTTCAGGTCTTTATTATGTTTAGAAAGTCTTCTTTGCAGAATGAGATACATTAGCACACTTTTCTTGTGACTATCCTGTGACTCACTGTTCTTCAGGCAAAGGAGTTCTGATTGTATTGTATTGTATTGTATTGTATTGTATTGTGTTTGATTACCCTAAGCACAGCTTCCAGGACAAGATTTAAGCAGGCAAATATGTTTATTACTTATACAGCAAGATTATATAGTCTATCAGAAGGCATATGTGTCATATCCTAATTGGTTGTTTTCTACTGTCATGTGTGTAATTAAGGCATACAGTAGGTCAAAATAACAAAACAATATTTTAACACATCCGACCAAATTCTGCCCAATTTCTTCCCTCAGTCACAAGATATTTACATTCTTTTCTGAGTCAGAGACCAAACATAACCTTCCAAAGCTATCCAAAAACACCCTTTTCCTACAGAGGTGAGCAGCTGAAAACATCTAAGCCAGAAATACCATTTTGAAATGAGAACTGTCTAACCATTGTGGGTATTACATATGCACTTTTTGGCAGGACGTCCAAGTTGCTGTTTAGTTTTATGATTGTGTACTTAACTATGGTTTTGTGTGCTTTGGGTTTTGTTTTTGATTTTTTTTTTTTTTTTTTTCCAGATTAAATAGTTGTGTGTGTAAGTAGAGGATATATATAACTGTGCAATTAAAAAAATAACTATGACAATATCAGCAACAGGAACATAGCTTTGTACCTCCTGTTCATTTAAAATTACAATCTCAGGTGCAAAATAATTCACATTTTAATCAAGGAAAAAACCCACCAAAAATCTCATTCTCAAAAATGGAATATGCTCAGGCAGCTCTGCTGCCTCCAGAAAAGTGACATCTGATGTCCTTTATAGGATTTAGCAAAACACATCTGCAAGTGTAAATTAACTCATTGGATTCTTCAAGCTTCTTTTCTACCAAGAAAAAAACTTTAATTTCAGTATCATTCAGACTCAGTCTTGGGTTTTGTTGAATTTCATTACATAATGTATGTTGTATTTCAGCCTACTTGATTGTTTCATCAGATTAAACTGATATTAAGTGTAGTAAACAGACTACACAAAGAAAGCTGTCAAGCTCTCAAGTAGTTTTATATATATATAGTCTGCAACTTAAAAACATGCCAGATTATAAATCCAAAGATCATTTGCAATAAAACTATTACAGCATAGAATTATAAAATCATATAATGTTGAGATGATGCATCTCAATATAAACTGTTACGTGCACATGTGTATGGAAGGTAGGGACTAATACAAATAAGTACAAAGTCAGCTCAAAAACATCTACCTAAATAAGTTTATAAATTGGAATGACTTTACTGATGGATGAGTTTATTTAGAAAATTTTGAAATCTAAATATCTGCCATGCTGAAAAGGGTCACACTTCATTATACTCTCCTCCAATTTACATACTTACCCAATTCACCTTTGCATTCAAAGTACACTACTTAACTACAACCCGAAGAGGAAGCTTGATTGCACTGCTCTCTCCAAGTATTCTCTAGATACACGATAACTTACATTCAGATCATGTAAATGTCCTGTTCTGGAAGCACACAGTATTACAATCACAGTGTGCAGGAAAATACAGCACTTATCTTTTTGTTGCTTGGTTTAGCCCCTACACTTAGTAGGCTTTGGGAAAATAGAAGGGCTAGACAGCCACATCTGCCAAAGGAAGGAGGCCTCTGAAGCAGAAGAAATGCAGACTCCGTATATTCTTATTGCTTCTTCTATCTCTAACATTTTTGGTGGGATGACCAACTGTTCATAACTGTTTTATCAGAATGCACTGTTACAGGTTGAATTAGATCCCTCCAACCATTTATCTTTCAGTAAATTTGCCCCAGAGAGCAAATCCACCACTCAGAATTTGGAAGTAAAAGTTGAATTGTATATGCAAAATAATCTAGATATAACATTATAAAATGTAATAAGCATGGACAAAATGTGTTTACATCTACATACATAGCTTAACAGCTCACTCAAATTGCCTTTGACCCTCCCCTTAGGGCCCCAAGAAAAGCTTGGCGTACCTCCTCCCCTTGTACCTCTTACAGAAACCAAACAGAGGAAAGGCCCCAGGTCAGAAGGAAGATAGCACAGCCTGAATCCCACGAGTGAAGCAGCAAGTTCCAGCAGCCAAGAGTGCACAAAACAACTCAGCTGCAACTCTGCTTTCAAGTCCATGGGAACCTATGGGATACACCCACGGGTACTGAGAGAACTGGCAGATGAGGTTGCTAAACCCCTCTCTAGTATATTCCAAAAGTCATGGCAGACTGGGGAAGTCCCCACAGACTGGAAAAGGGCAAACATTGCTCCTATTTCAAAAAGGGTAAGAAGGAGGAACCAGGGAACTACAGGCCAGTCAGTCTCACCTCTGTGCCCAGAATGATCATGGAGAAGATCCTCCTGGAGGCTCTCGTGACTCAGAAAAATAGTGAGGAGGTGACTTGGAACAGTCAGCATGGCTTTGCCAAGGGCAAATCCTGCCTGACAAACCTGGTGGCCTTCTACAAACAGGTCACAACATTAATAGATGAGGGGCGAGCAACTGATGTCATTTACCTGGGCCTGAGCAAAACCTTTGACACTGTCTGTGGTGGGGTGAGAAAGTTCCCTCCCCACACACAAAGAAAGAAACCGCAGCTAGCTCAGTCAGAAAAAAGCAGATGAAAGCTATATTTACGGGCATAAAAAATGAATGCAATGATATGTACACAATATACAATATTTACAATATATACAGAAATATACAACAATGAACACAATGCAGAAAAACCTTTTCCCTCCAGCCGGCCAGGGGGGTTCCCTGAACCCCCCTCTCTCCCTCCCCACCTCCCCTTTTTCCCAAAAAGGGTTAGAGAGAGAGAAAGGCAATTAAGGAAGAAAAATTCTGTTAGCTCAAAAGCACATGCAGGAATTAATTTTCTTATCTGGTTAGCTGTTAACTCAAGGCCGTTCCTGCTTCAGAAAGAGAGAAGCAGTCCAGCCAACAGGACAGAGAAGCACACACTGCACCCAGCCTGAACCCAGACCAGACTGAACTAACAGAACCAAACTTAAAATTGCATTCTACAATCTACCAATGAAATTAGTTTAGACTATCTTGGTTTTGTTCAAATATCAAAAACATTCAGCCAGAGTGTTCAGCAACTGTCTCTTTCTTAAAGGCACAGCCTCAACTGGTCACACTGTCCCACACCACATCCTGGTCTCCAAGCTGGTGACACATGGGTTTGATGGATGGACCACTAGATAGATAAAGAACTGGCTTGATGGCCGCACCCAAAGAGTGGCTGTCAACGGGTCCATGTCCCAGGGGAGGCCAGTGACAAGCGGAGTCCCTCAGGGATCAGTCCTGGGACCAGTCTTATTCAACATCTTTGTTGGTGACATGGACAGTGGCATTGAGTGCACCCTCAGCAAGTTTGCTGATGACACCAAGCTGTGTGGTGCAGCAGACACGCTGGAGGGAAGGGATGCCATCCAGAGGGACCTTGACAGGCTGGAGAGGTGGGCACAAGCCAACCTCATGAGCTTCAACAAGACCAAGTGCAGGGTTCTGCAGCTGGGTCGAGGCAATCCCAGGCACAAATACAGGCTGGGCAGTGACTGGCTGGGGAGCAGCCCAGAGGAGAGGGACTTGGGGGTGCTGATGGACGAGAAGCTCAACATGAGCTCTCAAATGTGCACTTGCAGCCTGGAAAGCCAATCAGATCCTGGGCTGCATCAGGAGAAGTGTGGCCAACAGGTCAAAGGAGGTGATTCTCCCCCTCTACTCAGCCCTGGTGAGACCCTACCTGGAGTACTGCCTCCAGTTCTGGAGCCCCTATATTACAAGAGGGATCTGGAGGTGCTGGAGGGTGTCCAGAGAAGGGCCACGAGGATGATCAGAGGGCTGGAGCACCTCTCCTATGGGGACTATGAAGGAGTTGGGGCAGTTCAATCTGGAGAAGAGAAGCCTCCAAGGTGACCTGATTGTGGCCTTCCAGTATCTGAAGGGGGCCTACAAGAAGGCTGGGGAGGGACTTCTCAGGCTATCAGGTAGTGATAGGACTAGGGGGAATGGAATGAAGCTGGAGGTGGGGAGACTCAGGCTGGACGTGAGGAAGTTCTTCAGCATGAGAGTGGTGAAGCCCTGGAATGGGTTATAAAGGGATGTGGTTGAGGCCCCATCCCTGGAAGTGTTTAAGCCCAGGCTGGATGAGGCTCTGGCCAGCCTGATCTAGTGTGGGGTGTCCCTGCCCATGGCAGGGGGGTTAGAACTAGATGATCCTTGTGGTCCCTTCCAACCCTGACTGATACCATGATAGTATGTGTGACTGGTTTAGGCTCTGCCTTTAAGAAAGCGACAATTGCTGAACACTCTGGCTGAATGTTTTTGATATTTAAACAAAAACAAGATAGTCTAAACTAATTTCATTGTGGATTGGTGGAGTGCAGCTTTGGGTTTGGGTTCTGTTAGTTCAGACTGGGTTCGGGCTGGGTTTCAGTCTGTTCTCTCTGTTCCTGTGGGCTGGTCGGCTTCTCTCTCTCTGAAGCAACAGCTTTGCCAGTCAGGAGTGACCTTGAATTAACAAAGCTAACCAATAAGAAAACTAATTCTTGCATACGCTTTGAGCTAACAGAATTTTTCTCCTTAATTGCCTTTCTCTCCCTCTCTCTAACCCTTTTTTGGGAAAAAGGGGAGGTAGGGAGGGAGAGAGAGGGGGGTTCAGGGAACCCCCCTGGCCAGCTGGAGGGAAAAGGCTTTTCTGCATTATGTTCATTGCTGTGTATTTCTGTATATATTGTAAATATTGTATATTTGTGTACATATTTATTGCATTCCATTTTCTGCGTGTAAATATAGCTTTCATCTGCTTTTCCGACTGAGTTAGCTGTGGTTTCTTTGTGCGTGTGTGTGGGGACCTTTCTCACCCTACCACATATTTTAATTGGTGCCCAACGTGGGGCTTGTGGATAGTTGCTGTCCAGAAGCAGAGCAAAAGTTGCTTGATTTATTGTCTGCTCAAGTCGGAATTGCAAAGATGAAAGTGTTTTGGCTTATAGAGCGTTTGGTCTTTTCAATTTGTTCGGTACTGGTCTACAAGTACTTCCTGGGATTGATTTTCGATCGCTTAGGCAGATACTTGATGTATAAATTGTATTTATGGTTTAAGTATAAGATTCAGCTTCTCTATGATCGGTGCCTGGGATTCTTTTGGCTTAATAGATACAGGAATGTGACATCAACCACTCTGCCCATAGAGATAAAGGAGTTTAAGGTCCCAGTAGGTGAAAGGACAGTTTTAAGTGATGGCTGGGATCCAAAGGTGATTTATTTGATGTGTGCAATCCTGCTGTTGGTGATAAGCAATACGTACTTGTTATATACACTGTACTGGGAGAGGAAGGTGTCTAAGGCCTGCTTTGTAATTAGGCATAGACCCACGAGGAGAAAGAACAGCTCTAACGTGACCCCAGAAATATCTAGTGATTACGAGAATGAAGAATCTGTATCAGTTAAAGATAAAGCTAAAAAAGTCCATCAGAAAGGCTGCTCTGAATGGTGCTGTTGGTGGTTCTGGCAGTCAGTCAGCAGCAGCGGCAGCGGCAGCACCTAACATGGCGGCTCCCACGTCCTCAGCAGCCGTCAGCGAGGCAAAGCCATTTCCTCCTTCTTCTTCAGCAGGACCGGAAGTGTCCTCCACAGCAGCTGATCCGTCTCAAAACCTGTCAGCTTCTGTTAAGCCAGCTGTAAATTCAAACACAGCTCCAGTTAAGCAGGTAGCTGTTTTAAAGACGAGCTGTTTTAAAGAAAGACCAAAGCTGATTCAGAAGCTGATGCTGGTGAGGGAACTTCTGCTGAAAGAGACCCTGCTGAGGAGGAGAGGGTTTGTCTTAAAGATATAGCTGAGTTATTGAGATCATCACTGGATGGAGATGCAGGGCAAATTGCTGACAGCAGAACAACTAGAGGTGGTACTCCTGAGCTTAAAGAGATTCTTAGGAGAGTGACAATAAGATTAATGGGACAAGAAGTTCAGGGAGAGGAGGAAGAGGAGGAGACAGGTGACATAGACACCTGTTCATCACCAAGGGAAGAGCTGAGAAATGTGCGTAAAGATTACATCAGAGCAGATAAGGAGACAATTCTAGCTTGGCTTGGTAGATGCTATGATACAGGTGCTCCAGCTCTAATGGTTGGAAACAAGTCAGCAGCTCAACTATGAATGCTCTCAAAGGATAATGGAATAGATAGATATCTAGTCAGGACTCTCGGTAAGGTTACTCTCTGGATATGCCTTTTAATGGCAACTCTCATGAGATATCCTTCCCGAGATGATCTTCCATGGAATCCTAAGCCCTGGACTACCATAGATGAGGGAATTAAGCGTCTGAGAGAATTTGCTGTCAGAGAGGTACTCTGTGGTGGCCATGAGACTCTGAATCCTGATGAAATTCCTGTAGGAACTGGTCTTGCTAAAAAGCTCATGAAGCTTGCTTCTCCTAATTATGCAAATATTCTGGCAAGCAGAATTGTGGCAAGAAATTATGGCGGAGCTCCTCCTACAGTTGGCCAATTCACTGATCAAATGAGACAATTGGAGGATAGCATGACACGTGTTTCTTTGGTTTCAGCCATTTAGCTTGGTGGGCTCACGATTCGTCAGGACATCAAGGCAGAGATGCAACCTACCAGTGGTCTCATGACAGATCCATAGCCATTTCCATGGATGCTATCACACAAGTCATCCATGACTGTGACATTTGTGCTGCTATTAAGCAGGCAAAAAGAATTAAATGGAACTCCAGAGAGGATTGAGTCAGACAAGGGACTCACTTCAAAAACAACCTTGTAAAGAGCTGGGCCAAAGAGCACGGCATTGAGTGGATATTCCACATTCCCTACTATGCACCAGCTGCAGGGAAGATTGAACGCTACAACAGTTTGCTGAAGACCACTCTTAAAGCCATGGGGGGTGGATCTTTGAAAAAACTGGGAAAAGCATTTAGCACAAGCAACCTGGCTGGTAAATAGTAGAGGTTCAGTCAACCGAGCTGGACCTGCACACTCAGATCTGCTACAGAAAGTAGAAGGTGATAGAGTTCCTGTTATTAGAGAAAAGAATCTGTTAGGTAAAACTGTTTGGGTATTTTCTCCCTCAGGAGAGGCTAAACCTGTCCGAGGGGTGGGTTTCAGCTGAAGGTCCGGGTCACACTTATTGGGTAATGCAAGAGAATGGTGAAATTCAGTGTATTCCACAAAGAAATTTAACTTTAGCTGAGAGAGTCTAATTTCAGAGTGTTGTACAGCTACATCGCTCCCAAAGGAAGAATCCATGAGGAATCTTTGTGTGTGTGTGTGGGGAACTTTCTCACCCTACCACACTATGATACTAAGATAAAAGGTTTTCAATACTCCAATAGAATGATTTAACCTGTCATTATTCTTCTTCAGACCAATTGATGGACTTATTATTATTATAATGTAAACTCTGAGGAGTCCAACCCTCTTGAACTGTCTGAAACCTCAGGGAAATCCTGTTCACAACTGAATTTCAGTTTCAAACTGTAACATACACTCAACAATACATAAATATAATTAAGTGTATAGTTCACTCTGGGTGCTTCAGATGATTCAGCAATACTCCAAGCCTCAAGCCTCCTTATGTTGCTTACAAACCTCCAACAGTGGACTGCACTGTATACATAGAATCATAAAATCTTTTAGGCTGGAAGACTTTTAAGGTTATCAAATCAAACTGTTAACCTAGCACTGAATGCACAAGATAAGAAATAGTGCAAAAATCAACTACTCCTGAATTCAGGGACTTCTGTTATGGACACCGAAGCTCTGAGACTCTGTGATGTTGTAATAAAGAACTTCTGAGATTCTCTACTCTCTGCATTTCTGGAATTCTGTTGTGGAGCAGCAGCAGGATTCATGCCTTATCATTCATCACAAATGGCCCCTGAATCAGGGATCACAACACCTAAACATGACATCTACATGACTTTATCTCCAGGGATAGTAACTCAATTATTTCCCTGGACAACTTGTTCCATTTCCTTTTCTCCTATTGCTTGCTACTGGGGAGAAGACTGACCAACACCTCACTACAACCCACTTTCAGGTAGCTGTAGAATGATAAGGTCTCCTTTGAGTCTCCTTTTCTGCTAAAAATCCTGTTTCTCTCAGCCACTGTTCTTGAGACTTGTTCTGCAAAGTGTCCACCAGCTTTGTTGTCCTTCTCTGGATGTGCTTTAGCAAATCAATGTCCTTGTAGTGAGGGGCCCAAAGCTGAGCACAGCATTCAAGGTGCAACCTCACCAGTGCTGAGTATAAGGCCATGATCACTCCCCTACTGTTGGTCACACTCTTCCTGATGTGGGCCTGGATATTGTTGCCTTCTTGGCCACCTGACCACATTGCTGGCTTAGATGCAGCTAGATAGTGACCAGTACCCACAGGTGCTTTTCTGCCAGACAACTTCCCAGCCATTCTGACCCAAGTCTGTAGCATTACCTGGAGTTGTTGTGACCCAAGTGTAGGATCTGGCACTTGACCTTGTTGGACTTCATACAACTGGCCTTGGCCCATCAATTTCACTGCAACAGCAATGTGATTTTCCTAGATCAGTCTATAAATCTATGCTACCTTGGTTTCCCTTTTAGCTTGCAACTTCAATATGCAGTTCACTGGGATCATTGACTCATGTTCCATTCTCTCAGTCCAAGGGAAACTGAGTTTGGCCCAGAAAACAAGGTGCGGATTTTATAATCCCATGGAAATGTTTATACTTTCCAAAAATAGCTTTTTATTTTAAAAGTAATATTTGGAATAGAACTAGGAGTTGATGCACCTATAGATATTCTGGAAGCTGGAGATATTAGAATCACAAACTGATATTTTGTCTAGAAAGGAAACTCATCTGATTTTTGGCAGATCACTTTAGCCACATAATTGATCAAGGTATTAAACAGAACTAGCCTCAAAACAGCCCTGGCAAACAACACTTGTGACTGGCTCTGAATTTAACTCCATTTATGACCATTTGGGCTCAACCATCATGCCTGGTATATATGAAGGGAAGAGTATGCCCATCTAAAGCCATAAACAGCCAGTTTCTTCAGCAGAATGCTCTGAAAAGTAGTATCAAAGGCTTTAAAAATGTTCAAGTAGACAATATCCACAACACCACACACTATGCAAGTCACATTTGTCATAGAAGGAGATCAAGCTTGTCCAGCAGAACCAGCCTTTCATAAATCCATGCTGACTGAGCCTGATCACCTGGTTGTCACGCACTTGCCACATGATGGCACTCAACATGACCTGCTCCAGGACTCTCCCTGGCACTGAGGGTTCTGTAGTTCCTTGGGTTCTACACTTCCAGCCTTTTTTGTAGACAGGTGTCACACTTGCCAGCTTCCATTCATTTGGGGCCTCCTGAATTAGCCAGGGCTGCTGGTAAAGTATTGAAAGTGGCTGGGTGAGTACTTCCACCATCTTTCTCAGTACCCTTGGGTGTATGCCATCTGGTCCCATAGACTTGTGTTTGTCTAAGTGATATATCAAGGTCACTAAGCATTTTCTATTGGATCATGGGGGTTTCAATTTGCTCCTTGTCCTGGTCTTCAGCTCAGGGGGCTGGGTGCTCAAGAATTAATGGTCTTAATAGTAAAGAATGAGGTAAAGAAAACATTAAGTACTTTAGTCTTTTAATCAGCTTTTGTCATTATGTTGACATGACATTTTCACATGGTACACTGAAGAAATGCTGAACTTCTTGCACTACTACTAAACACAAAGACACTACCTCACCATCTGAACTGTTTTCTAGTACTTTAACTGAAGTGTGAAAACATAAATAAGGATGGCAAATGAAACTGAGATAGGCAATATGATTTAATTCTCTGACACTAATAATTCCCAAGGGTGCATTTTCACCATTTTAAATAAGTGTAATTTATTCTAATTCTAATCCTAAACCTAATCCTCATCAGAATTTACATATGAGGAACATACATTGGTTACAATCACAGAATGTTAGGGGTTGGAAGAGACCTTGAAAGATCATCTAGTTCAACCCCCCTGCCAGAGTAGGATCACCTAGAGCAGATCACACAAGAACTCATCCAGGCAGGTTTTGAATATCTCCAGAGGGAGATTCCACAGCCACCCTGGGCAGCCTGTTCCAGTGTTCTGTCACCCCTACAGCAAAAAATTTTTTCCACTATGTACTGCACTTGTCACACTCATGCACATTATTCTTCTTCAGGAGTATATGCACTGCTTGGGATCATTTCTGAACAAGCAAAACACTGCGTGGTAGAGCTAATTAAGATTTTTTCTATTTTTTTTTCTGTTCCTTAAAACAATTCCATAAATCAGGAAAAGAGCTACAAGTTTGCCTGACTATTTTAGAAACTGATAGTCATCTCTCAATTTTTCTCAATATCCACTAAATGCCTGCTCATGAGCTTTAGGCCTCAGGAGCTTATTGTTCTATCATAATTCTGCTATGAAGGAGGGCTTGGAGTATGGAGTGCCCAGTCTTTAAGCACTCCTGAATTCTCACAGCTACTAACCAAAATCATCAGTGAATCATTTTGCAGATTGCACAGCGTGACTACATTCTGCAGTGTCTGAGTGTCTTGGTCTGGAGAGGGAAAGAGACTCAGTTCTTTTGAATATTCCTGTGTTGTGAAAGGAGAGGCACAAACGAGGCCAAAATATCAACAGCTAGACTATTTATTTTATAAATAAAGTGGATGGATCAGAAGGGGAGAGAGAGAAGAGGAAAAGAATTATATTACTACACCCCTCACCCCCCCAAGACAGTTTGAGTCTGTGGAGGAAAGGTGCTGCAGGAGATATTAGGTCTGTAGAGAAACAGTGCTGAGGCTTTGGCTGTAGAAGAGATGTGGTCCTTTGGGCAGCCTCTTCAGCTCCATGAGTTGCAGCAGGTGGAACTCAGGACACGGTGAGAGTTCAGTCTGCTTCTTCCAGGCTCCATGGCCTCTCTTCTTTGGAGCAGCATTGTCACGGGCTTTTCCTTCTTTCGTGCTTTCCTTCTCATTGGCATTGCCCTTCTCCCATGTTTTCCTTCATCTGTGTTTTTGGCTCTCCGTTTTTCTTCTACTGAGCCAGTAGTTGCTCAAGTCTCTTATACAGTTTTTTAGTCCTTAGCTATGTGTCCAAGTATTGTCCCTCAGGAAATCAGGGGCCAGGAAGTCATCCTTAGGTAAGTGTCCAGGTATTGTTCCCCAGGAAATCTTTCTGTGTATTCCTGTGTGTTTGGGCAGTGGTCTGGGGGGGGGGGGGGGGGGGAGAGGCAGGGGGGCCTCCGCCTCCTCCTTCTCCATCTACCTGCCCACACACTCATTGCACATCAGGAAACAGGTGGTGAATCCATTGTCTCACCATCCTCCCTTTCCAAGGTACTTGATGGGTGGAGATTATCTTGTTTTATGCATATTCCTGAAGGTGGCCTCGGTACATTGTTGTGAGGCCAGCTGCAGTTCAGTGATCAATCGTTATCTTTGCACCTTCCAAGAATTGTTCCAGTGGCTCTGCCCAACACACATCAGCTATTGTCTGGGCAAGCAGCAAGTGATTTTATCTTTGTTGAATCACACCAGGAGAGACAAGCTTTTAGTCTCTCACACTGAGGTCACCCTTTACTGCTTGCTCCTTATTGCTTGCAGCCAGGACCACAATTTATGGTTCTGCAGGAACTGAAGTTGTGCAAGAATTGTGGCAAAGATTAACTCAGAGGTTTGGTGCCCTTACTCCTTTACATCTTTAATTTTTCAAAGTAAAGTCATCAGTTGTTTTCAACAATCTTTTCCTTTCTATGGGAAATTTTATCATTTGGATCAGCTCTTTCGCATCTTGCCTATGAAAACAGAAAAATCATTATAAGAAAGGAAGTACCATGGAAAAGGGAGAGCACGTTCTCACACGAGTTTGTTTGACATTTTCAACCTCAAAATTTTAGCACAGGGGTCTGACCACACCTTTGTGATGTTCTTGACTTCTTTCTGAAGGTAAAGCAGTTTAAAACTTGAACAGATATCTGCTACAAGCAGGAACTGGGACCTGTTCATCTGTCACTGTTTGATTATGAAGAAAAATGTAAATTTTGATTAGATGATCAGGCCCAAGGTAGGTCATCAGTGGCACTTGACTGCATCTCAGGTAGCCAGTGCTGGATGTGCCACCAGCACCTTAATAACCAACACGGAACTCAGAGATCACACCTGCAGTTTAGTTCTCAGAAGAAGGCTGCACTACTGATGTGACAGTTTAGGCTGTGCCTTTAAAAAAAAATTCCGATCAAATCTGCAGCCAGGTGTAAAAAGGAAAATAAAGATTATTCTAAATGAATTTCACTGGTAGATTAGTGGGAGGTAGTTTTACAATTTTACATTCTACTCTCACTCTGTCCCTTTCTGCTGGTATGCATGGTGCTGTTCAGGACAGAGAGGCTGTGAGAGACTAAAGCTTGTCTCTCCTGATGTGAATCAACAAAGATAAAATCACTTGTTGCTTGCCCAGAGCTACTGGAAGGACTCTTGGAAGGTGCAAAGATAACATTTCTCACTGGACTGCAGCTGGCCTGACAACAATGGCCCAAGGGCCCAGCTATCACGCCTTCAGGACAGGACCATTTCCAGCCATCAGATACCCCAGGAAGGGAGGATGATGAGACAATGGATTCACCACCTGTTTCCTGATGAGTGTGTGGGTAGGCAGATGGAGAAGGAGGGCGGAGGCCTTCCCCCCACTCCATCCAGACCGCTGCCCAAACTCACATGAATACACAGAAAGATTTCCTGGGGAATGATACCTGGATACTTACCTAAAGATGATTTCCCAGAACGATATCCTGGGGAACAGTACCTGGACACTTGCCTAAGGACTAAAAAACTGTATAAAAGACTGGAGCAACTACTGGCTTGTAGAAGAAAACTGGAGAAGAAAAATGCAGAAGAAAGAAGACGGCACCACACGCTGGAAACATCACGGGGCAATGCAACGGATCTTGGACTCTGAAAACCCTCTCTCCGTGCCCTAAGTTCCGCCTGCTGCAACTCATGGAGCTGAAGAAGCTGCCCAGACGACCACATCCCTTCTACAGCCAAAGCCTCAGCACCCTTCCTCTACAGATCCGACATCTCCTGCAGCACCGTTTCTCTACAGACCCAACATCTCCTGCAGCACCTTTCCTCCACAGACTCAAACTGTCCTGGGGGGTTTGGGGTGTGGTAATATAATTCCTTTCCTCTTCTCTCTTCTCTCTCTATTTTCTCTCTCTCCCCTTCTGATCCATCCACTGTATTTATGTAATAAATAGTCTAGCTGTTGATATTTTGGCCTCGTTTGTGCCTCCAATTTTGCAACACGGGAATATTCTAAATAATTGAGTCTCTTTCACTCTCCGGACCGAGACAGAGGCAGACCTCATCTACAGCCTTGAGATAAGCACTACTGACTTGCTAACAATGCTTTGAGCTAATTGAAATTCCCTAACATTTTCTCCTAATTAACAGAGAAAAAAGGGATGAGAGAGGCTGGGGGGAGGCAAGGTGGAATCCTTCTGTCCAAGAAGGCCAATGGCATCCTGGCCTGTATCAAGAACAGTGTGGCCAGCAGGAGCAGGGAGGTCATTCTGCCCCTGTACACTGCACTGGTTAGGCCGCACCTTGAGTCCTGTGTCCAGTTCTGGGCCCCTCAGTTTAGGAAAGATGTTGACTTGCTGGAACGTGTCCAGAGAAGGGCAACAAAGTTGGTGAGGGGTTTGGATCACAAGCCCTATGAGGAGAGGCTGAGGGAGCTGGGGTTGCTTAGCCTGGAGAAGAGGAGACTCAGGGGTGACCTTATTGCTGTCTACAACTACCTGAAGGGAGGTTGTAGCCAGGCAGAGGTTGGTCTCTTCTCCCAGGCAACCAGCACCAGAACAAGAGGACACAGTCTCAAGCTGTGCCAGGGGAGGCTTAGGCTGGAAGTTAGGAAGAAATTCTTCATAGAGAGAGTGATTGCCCATTGAAATGGGCTGCCCAGGGAGGTGGTGGGGTCGCCATCATTGGAGGGGTTTAGGAGGAGACTGTATGGCGTACTTGGTGCCATGGTTTATTTGATTAGATTGTGTTGGATGATGGGTTGGATGTGATGATCTTGAAGGTCTCTCTTCCAACCTGGTTTATTCTATTCTGTTCTATGGAGGATTTCTGTGCTGTTTGCTTTTTGTAAATACTTGTATAATATTGTAAATACTGTATATTTTGTATATATTCATTGCATTCCCTTATTGCTTGTAAAATACAAGCAATACAGCTCCATTCACTTCCCCGACTGAGCTCAGCTGAGTTTTCATTGATGTTGGTGGATTAAACCATCACAACCAACTGCCCTGTGACTCAAGGGAACAGTGGCACCCCTCCACAAGGTCTTCCACACCCACTCACATCAAGGTGATGAAACCAGTACATTCACCTTGAGAAGGGATGTTTCAGGCAGCATTCAACACACAAAGGTGTACGCTATAGGGTATGGAGATGCAGTTAATATATTCTGCTGATACACCCTTTTCTGCAAAAGGTCTTTATGCTGCACTACTGTTGTTGTTCATTGTGCATTCTAGGGGAGACAAGAGAGCTGCCAGATGGCACTATGCTGACTTACAGCCAGTGGTGGCCATCTGGGAAGATTAGAAGATCCAGGCCTACCCAGATTCAGTCATAAAATAATTTGGGGGTTTATGAACATATGTCTGTGACAGACATTACCCAGAGGTTCAAGCAGTACCAAAAAATAGAAAGCCCAAAACAATAAAAATAAATCAAAGTTTGAGGAGACAGATGTACACATTTCATCCCTGCCTAGACATGACTCATCAGTACTCTTTTCTCCATACAGGCCAAGGAGCTGCCCTAGTGCTTCCCTCTCTCCAGCCTCTTCCTTTTTCACTTACAAACCATGCTGAGCCATGGCTTTACAGTTACATCACCTTCTCTGCACACAGCTAGTCATATTGTGCATATTAATACAAGGATTACCATTAAACTACTGTTAAATAACTTTTGGTCTGTTAATCAGGACACAATTGGATTAGCTTTCACTGCCTGTTCACATGGCCATACTACTCAGCCACTTAGAAACACTGCCTCATTTTCATCACAAAGTTGATGCAGCAAGGAATCATCATAATCATTTTACAGAAACACAGAGTGATTGAGCTGTTTGATCAGAGTCTGAAGCTGACATCACAAAAGCCAAAAATCCCACAACTTAAAAAATGTGAGTTAGTTCTGTGATGGGGTGAGAAAGTTCCCTCTCCCCCACACAAAGAAAGAAACCACAGCTAGCTCAGTCAGAAAAGTGATGAAAGCTATATTTACAGGCATAAATGGAATGCAATGAATATGTACACAAATATACAATATTTACAATATATATACAGAAATACACAGCAATGAACGTAATGCAGAAAAACCTTTTCCCTCCAGCTGGCCAGGGTGGTTTCCTGAACCCCCCTCTCTCCCTCCCTACCTCCCCTTTTTCCCAAAAAGGGTTAGAGAGAGAGAGAAAGGCAATTAAGGAGAAAAATTCTGTTAGCTGAAAGCGTATGCAAGAATTAGTTTTCTTATCTGGTTAGCTTTGTTAATTCAAGGTCGCTCCTGCTTCAGAGAGAGAGAAGCTGTCCAGTCCACAGGGCAGAGAAGAACAGACTGAACTAACAGAACCCAAACCCAAAGCTGCACTCCACCAAACCACCAATGAAATTAGTTTAGTCTATGTTGTTTTTATTTAAATATCAAAAAACATTCAGCCAGAGTGTTCAGCAACTGTCGCTTTCCTAAAGGCATAGCCTAAACCGGTCACATATTTCTCATCTATCTTCTTGGTAATTCTGATGCTACATGAGAGCATTTCCAGTGACGGTCATATTCCACTGCTTCTCACTGACCTCCATGACAGTTTCTGAGAATGGTAGAACCAGAGAAGGAATATATTATTTTTAAGCTTAAGATTATAAGCTATCTTTAAGCTTAAGAAAAAAATTAAGACTAACTATACAATGAAAACTCAGGTGATTATATAAGCAAGTAACATTATATACAGGGAAACAGAAAAGAAAAAAGAATCATAGAATTGTTAGGGTTGGAAGGGTCCCTACCATGAGCAGGGACATCCCACACTAGATCAGGTCACTCACAGCCGCATTCAGCCTGGCCTCAAAAGCCTCCAGGGATGGGGCTTTTACCATCTCCCTGGGCAACATGTTCCAGAGTTTCACCACCCTCATAGTGAAGAATTTTTTCCTAACATCCAATCTGAATCTATCCATTTCTAGTATGCTTCCCATTTCTGCTAGTCCTTTCATTACCTGACATTACCTAAAAATTCCCTCCCCAGCTTTCTTGTAGGCCCCCTTCAGATACTGGAAGGCCATAATAAGGTCTTCTAGGAGTCTTCTCTTCTCCAGACTGAACAGCCCCAACTCTCTCAGTCTCTCTGTATAAGAGAGGTACTCCAACCCTCTAATACTCATGGCCCTTCTCTGGACAGGCTCCACCTACAGATCCTTCCTGTAATAGGGGCTCCAGAACTGGACACAGTACTCCAGGTGGGGTCTTACCAGTGTTGAGTAGAGGGGGAGAATCACCTCCTTCGACATGCTGGCTATGCTTCTCTTGATGCAGCCCAGGATGTGGTTGGCTTTCTGGGCTGCAAGTGCACACTGGTGGCTCATGCCTAGCCAGCATGGATTTAGGAAGGGCAGGTCCTGCCTGACCAACCTGATCTCCTCCTATGATCAGGTGACCCGCCTGGTGGATGTGGGGAGGCCTGTGGATGTGGTCTACCTGGACCTCAGCAAGGCCTTTGACACTGTCCCCCACAGCAAACTCCTGGCCAAGCTGGCAGCCCATGGCTTGGACAGGATCACACTGCATTGGGTTAGGAACTGTCTGGAGAGCCGAGCCCAGAGAGTGGTGGTGAATGGTGCCACATCCGGCTGGCGGCCAGTCACTAGTGGTGTGCCCCAGGGATCAGTGCTGGGCCCCATGCTCTTCAACATCTTTATTGATGATCTGGATGAGGGCATTGAGTCCATCATCAGTAAATTTGCGGACGACACCAAGCTGGGGGCAGGAGTTGATCTGCTGGAGGGCAGAGAGGCTTTGCAGAGGGACCTCGACAGGCTGGACAGATGGGCAGAATCCAACGGCATGAGATTGAACACATCCAAGTGCCGGGTTCTGCACATTGGCCACAACAACCCCATGCAGTGCTACAGGCTGGGGTCAGAGCGGCTGGAGAGCAGCCAGGCAGAGAGGGACCTGGGGGTACTGGTTGTTTGTAGCCTGAACATGAGTCTGCAGTGTGCCCAGGCAGCCAAGAAGGCCAATGGCATCCTGGTCTGCATCAGGAACAGTGTGGCCAGCAGGAGCAGGGAGGTCATTCTGCCCCTGTACACTGCACTGGTTAGGCCGCACCTTGAGTCCTGTGTCCAGTTCTGGGCCCCTCAGTTTAGGAAGGATGTTGTCTTGCTGGAGCGTGTCCAGAGAAGGGCAATGAAGTTGGTGAGGGGTTTGGAACACAAGCCCTATGAGGAGAGGCTGAGGGAGCTGGGGTTGCTTAGCCTGGAGAAGAGGAGACTCAGGGGTGACCTTATTGCTCTCTACAACTACCTGAAGGGAGGTTGTAGCCAGGCAGAGGTTGGTCTCTTCTCCCAGGCAGCCAGTACCAGAACAAGAGGACACAGTCTCAGGCTGCGCCAGGGGAGGTTTAGACTGGATGTTAGGAAGAAGTTCTATACAGAGAGAGTGATTGCCCATTGGAATCGGCTGCCCGTGGAGGTGGTGGAGTCAGCTTCATTGGAGGTGTTCAAGAAGAGGCTTGATGGGGTGCTTGGTGCCACGGTTTAGTTGCTTAGTTGTTTAGGTGGGTTGTATTGTATTGTATTTTATTGTATTGTATTTAGGTGGGTTGGATTGGTTGATAGGTTGGACGCGATGATCCTGAAGGTCTCTTCCAACCTGGTGTATTGTATTGTATTGTATTATTCTCATCCACCAACACCCTCAAGTCCTTTTCTTCAGGGCTGCTGTCAAGCCAGTTGCTGCCCAGCCTATATTGGTGCTTGGGATTGTCCCAGCACAGATGCAGGACTTGGTCTCATTGAACCTCATGAGGTTGGCTTGGGCCCACCCCTCCATCCTGTCAAGGTCCCTCTGGATGGCATCCCTTCCCTCCAGTGTGTTTGCTGCACCACACAGCTTGGTGTCATCAGCAAACCTGCTAAGGGTGCAATAAATGCCATTGTCCATGTCACAAACAAACACGTTAAACAAGACTGGTCCTAGTACTGATTCCTGAGGGACTCCATTCATCACTGGCCTCCACTTGGATGTGGACCCACTGACAGACATCCTGTGGGTATGGCTGTCAAACCAGTTCTTGGTCCACTGAATGGTCCATCCATCAAAGCCATACTTTACCAGCTTGGAGACCAGGATGTCATGTGGGACAGTGTCCAAGGCTTTGCTCAGGTCCAGGTAAATGATGTCACCAAGAAGGCATACAAACCTGAATCAAATTGGCTCAGAAATTTTTTTTTTTTATATTTAATAAATTATATTAATATTTTATATTTCCAGCCTATCAATCTGATATAAAACTAAATCAAAGAACATCATCAAAAATCCCCCAGACCCAATTTTTCTTCCTCTTTTCACTTAATCATTAGAAACAATACAAGTTACACATGAAGCACTGAATTTCAAACTAACTATACTGTAAGCTGAGTTTCAACAGCTCCTTTCCTTATTTATGCTGTTTCCACGTATATTTGTTGGATTTTTTGGACCAAATTTTCCCTTATATTTTCCTATTGTTTTGTTCCAACTTAACTAGTACTTTAGAAATACATTAAAAGCAAGTTTGCAGCATTTAGAATTGTGAAATAGCTACATGTGAGAAAAAAATAATCCTATGACTGTTTATAGATCCTTTCTTCTGTAGAGGTAAGCAAATCTTTTTTTTAAAGAGTTGTCATTTTAAGATAGCTATTATTGCACTTGGGTTGTATAAGGTAATATGTTTGGTTAAACACTGTGCTACTGTCAGTAGAGTGAATGTTGAGTAGACTTCAATGTTAGTTTAGTCTGGCTGGTTTCTCATGATTCATGGAGATAAGCTCATTGTAACTTCAATGAGGAAAGTGTAACAAAGTAACAGAAACCAAAGGAAAACTTAGCAGGAACTTCAGGAATATTTGCTGTAAGAATACAGAATAACAGCATTATAATATTCAAAGAAACAAGTGAAAAAAAAAAAAAGTACTGTTCTCTACCTAATAGAAACACTGTTTATGGTATTTTCATGGCTTAAGAGCAAGAGGGAAACAGGAAAAGGATTAGATAAATATTGCATAAGCTATATTTGAAGGCCACATGAAAATTGTGGTGAATAGGTTACAGGATGATTATCCCTCTCCCTGCTTCTTTCAGTTTTTCTTTAGATAGATAACTTTGATATGTTTATGAACTGGAATCCAGAAACCTTTCTTTATGTCTGAATATCTATATAGGACCAATTTCTGGAGAAAGACTTCATAACAGAATAGTCCAGAAAGAAAAATAAAAAACATACCACAATTACTGTTCTTTTAGTGAGGCTTTTTATATTCTTCTTCTTTGGGAATGAAAAATATAAAGGTTATGAGATTTACAATGGTAAAAGAATCCCACTTTCTGCACGGTTTCACTGTTCATACGGAGGTTTTGCAGTATCTGCTGAAATACATACCCTGGATGGTGTGACTGACACCATCACACAGTATAAAATTCCTTCTTTTCCTCAGTGAAAGTTTTCTCTGCACTCTTTACCAGCAGTTATGTCTGCAAATCATTCATAGTATAGTTGACAGCCTGCCTTGTCTCACTCATCTCTTGCTTTTCTCTCACTGTCCTAAGCTTGTTCTGCAGCTGCATGGTTTTACCAAAAGCCTAAACCCCTTTAATATAAGAGACTTTCATCTTCTCAGTCACCAGCATTAGCAAGAACCTTGTTTCATCAATGATTCTTCATTATTTGGTTGATGTCTTGCAGTTTCTCATAATATGACATCAAGTATTTCAGCCTTTTCCCATCTTCCACACAGAAAAATAACATAAGTCTATCGCAAATTATGCAGTCTACATCATTCTCTCTTCCCCTCCTTCCTGACCCTCTTTCTTCCCCTTCCTCCTTAACCAAACCCTGACAAATGCCACTGCTTACTACAGACACTGATGAGGTTGCCTTTCAGCACTGTCATGTACAGAACTTTCCAAAAAAGGGTATCCCTTACTTCATTTGGCTACTCCTCCCTTTAGCTGTTCCCCTTCTCACACTGCACACCTGATGCAGACTTGCCAGGAAAACAGGTCTTGGTCCTTTTTCCTTTCCTCATAGGGAAATCAACATATTTCTACTCTACATTTTCCTTCACTTCTTCCAGAGAATAAGTATTTGAGGGCCTCAAACACCTGCACATGCATTTCTCCCCCCGAACCTTTTAAAACCAACCTTTTTGCATTTAGTCCTGGATCTTTAATGTAACATTTAATTTTTTTTCAGCTAACAGCAGCCTGAGATGCTGTAAGTATAGACCTCAGATGTTCTAAGGAAATTCAAAAGTGCTTTAGCTAAGTTGTTTTCAGTTTCCATAATGTGGGTGCCTGGAATTAGCACCTGTCACATTTGTCTTATGTTAGAGTGGTTACAAATGCATCACTGAAACCATGACACTTTAACAAGCTGCCAGCATAGATTAGTACTACCTAGCTTTTACATGGCATTTTAGCTGCAAATCTCAAAGCATGCTGTAGAAGATGGCAATCAACATGCCATTTAGGAGACAGAAAAAAGTGAGAGACAGTATGGTAAGCAGCCTGTCAGAGGCTGCTCAGGAAAACAGTTCCTGGCCACTAAAACATGGGTCAGTATATTCAGAACAAGGGTGCTCCCAGTAAACCTCCAGAAACATTTTGCAGTTAGGTGTCCAAAGAGCAGGGTTTCCATTTCATACGTCAAGCTAGTGTAGCTGCAAAAGAGAAAAGGCAAGGCACAAAGCTCCCTCAGAAATCCAGTTAAACAGAGGCCTGCTAAATTTTTTTTGTTGTTGTTTTTTTTCCCAGTTGATTTGTAACTAGGAGTGCTTTTCCATTCTACCATTCTCTGGTGTTACATTTTGAGATTCCATTCAAACCCAATCCTTTGATGAAACAACTAGAAACCTTACCAATCTATGCCTTCAAGCCAAAATGTTACTTCAACCAAAATGTTACTGACGCTATGCCAGCACCACTTAAAACTCAAACATATTTCTTTAGAAGTTGGTTGCAACCAAATTAGCTTTTAAGCAGTCTAGGCCACTGTGACATACTGCATCTTCCTTCACTACAGCATATTGATTTTTTTACTAATCATGCATTCTCAAGCATTGATATAACACAGGTTTAGCAGCAGACCAGCATCATAACCTCTATAAAAGAAATACAGTAAGTAAAATGACTGAAGTGATACTCCAGTGATTACTATACTGAATAGACTTTTGATTATTTTTTTTTCTTAGAGGATGAGTTTTATGAGAAAGAGATTCCAGGCTCACAGAATAGCACTCACATTACTCTATGTTCCATTTCCCTTTCTATGTTCCAAATACAGGTCTAGAGAAATGCTCAATTTTTCATTCAGAGTTTCTTCTTCATACTCTCAAGACTTCCTTCCTCCTTCTCATCTTTTTTTTCTGTATCAGTTTCTTCAAATCCCATTAGCGATAATTAAGAAGAACTGAAGTTTTCCTAGTTGAAAGCTGGGTTGTTTTTTGATTACCCCCCCTCACCCTCTCCCCCCAAAAAAAAAGCAGATTTACTTTCCACCACAAAAAGGAGGACATTCTATGAATTATGTAGTTTACCAGAAATACCTTTAAAAAATCAAAACACAAAAAAACGCAGCCCAAACTCAGTCCATAGTTCCCACTGAAGCTTTCAAACAACAAAACATTCAGCCAGTTCCTACCAAACCAAGACCAAAAAAGTATCTCAATGCATAAGAGATTACAAAAAGGCTAACACAAATCCCACAAAGAAGTGAATCTAAAAATCTGCCTCAAAGCAAAGTAGCCAACAGCAATCACCCTCCTGCAGTTTCTTCCTTCTGACTGTATAGAGAAACGTTGTGCTTTACCTTTCTTCTTCTCCAGCTCTCCTCATAGCCTTTCAGAGCCATTTAGTTCCAACTCACACCCATTTAAGCAAAGCTCAAGCGAGCCCTGAGGGTCATTTCTTTCAGATACATAGCTAGGATAAAGTGATTCTCTTTCTTGTTTAGACTTACTTTCAAAGCTTTAACTTTTAGCTGGGTGGGTAAGAATGCTAAGGGTGAACTTTTATTCAACCTTCTTTAAGTCCTTCCCCAGCCCTGATGAAAGGACACATATGGGGAAGAATGCCCTATGGGGAAAAGATGCTTTATGATACATGCCTATGCTCCCGGGGTAGGCAGCAGTTCAAAGCACTTCCCCAAAAGTGCCTTCCAGGCCGCCTCATCTCTGGGAAGAGGTGTTCAGCAGGATTCTGGTCACCGCCACATCCCCTGCTCCTTGGCAAACTTTTCCCATTTACAGAAGAGCAGTTTCTAGGCCCCAGATCTTCCTCCTGTTTCTTCATATCCTAGATGAGGCAGCAATAGTCATGTAACTATGGTAAAAAACAATTTTCATGTTAGGAAGCATTTACACAGTCCACACTCCTGCTGATGCTGTGAGTGAGAAATTCCTAGCTTGGTTTCAGATATTATTAAGGTTGGTTTGGCATTAGTTGTTAAAATGGAATTTTAATATGTGTTTTCATTATTGAAAATAGTGCATATATTTATGGACTTGATTTTGTCATGTGCAGCTAAAATAACATAAACAATCATGCTCATATCCCTCTTCCCATATTATGTATTCAACTATAGGTCTTGCCTTTTGTCTTATGTTACTGTCTCGGTTCAGAGAGGGAAAGAGAATTAATTCTTTTGACTATTCCCGTGTTATGAAACTAGAGGCACAAATGAGGCCAAAATATCAACAGCTAAACTATTTATTACACAAATAAAGTGGATGGATCAGAAGAAGAGAGAGAGAAAATAGAGTGAGAGAGAGAAGAGGGAGAGAGAAGAGGAATTATATTACCACACCCCTCAAGACAGTTTGGGGCTGTGGAGGAAGGCTGCTGCAGCTTTGGCGTGAAGGAGATGTTGTCCTTGTTGGTTGTGCTGTCCTCTGAGCAGCCTCTTCAGCTCCATGAGTTCTAGGAGGCAGAACTTAGGACACAGAGAGGGGGTTCCTCTTGGTCTGCTTCTTCCAGGCTACATGGTGATGTCTCTGTCATTTTTTTCTCCTGGTATTCCCACCGTTTTCCTTCAGAGCAGCATTGCCCCAGTCTTTTCCTTCTCTGAGCCAGCAGTTGCTCAGATCTTTTATACAGTTTTTAGATATGAGTCCTATGAGTCCAAGTGGTGAATGGGCAGTGGCCTCTGCCCATTATTTCCAGGGCAGCTACGGTCCGGTGAGCAATCTTTATCGATGCACCTTCCAGAGAGTCGTTATCCAGTGGTGTCTGCCCAATACACATCAGCTATTGTCTGGGCAAACTGAAAAGGTAATCTTCGTTGAGTCACATCAAGAGAGACAAGATTTAGTCTCTCACAGTTATCCTCAACCAGAAGCACAAGTGCAATTAGCAAGAGACTTGTGAAACCAGAGTCATATCTGTCCAGCCTTTGAAAAACAAAGCTAAAGTAGTATAGATGTGATTTGGCTTCCCCTCTGGGGGCTGACAGCTGGTAACATGCCTTTCAGCACAGTGAGAACAAGTATTTCCCCTCTTCACTCTGAGTAACTTGAAGATGTAATTTATGATGGATTTACAAACCAAATGGTCAGTGGCTCAATACAAACCAAACACAAGAAGACATTTCTAAATCCATCCATCATGCTGCTTACACAATCTGATCCACTGAACAAATATATGTTGAAAGATTAGGTGAGGGTTGACTGCCATTCAGTACGATAAATGTAGACTACACTCATTTTCTGCCTGACTTAACACTTAAGGATTTGTATTAAAGAGGAGGGGGAGGGAATTCCAGCCACCTAGATCTTTGGAATTAGTTTACTGTGTCAAGGACCTCACACAGAGGTCTCTACCAGCCCTCTTTCACATACCAAACCATGTGTTTTCTGAATAAAATTGCTAAGCAAGCGAACCAGTACTCGAGGAGCACTAATTCAAGAGTTTTTTGGTGGTGTTTTTGTTTGTTTGTTTGGGTTTTTTTTGTTTTTCTTGGCAGAAGAGAAAAAAGACTGAAGTAGTTTTATGGAGTACAGTTGTAAGTGCTAACTGTGCCGTCGTTGTCTTTTTTATACTGTTGTTTCATAAAAGAGTTGCAGGCTGTCAAGCCAGAGAGAAAAATATAAGTGGGGAAGAGCATTCCTGCTGCCCAGAGTCATCCCATGGCATAGAGTAAGCCTAGTCTGTACTCAGCCTCTTAGCGACAGTCCCTTTGAATGCAGTAGTTACCTATTAGACTACTTCAGTTTTGCAAACAGGACCCTGCCCCCCAAAAAATTAAGACCAAACCAAAAAACCCCAAAACAAAACGAGGGAGGAAAAATACCAACAAAACACCAACCAAAACCCCCCACAAACAAACAAACATACACAAACCCCACAGTCCCCAACCTACTTTTTAGAAGTGTGGACAAATTAGATTTTGGTTACAGTATGATTTGCTGAGATAAGAATCAGTATTTAGTGCGTGACCAGCTTGTTTTATGACTTGTTTTTCTTGTGAGACCTGGGAAACATTGGTATCTGCAGCCAAAAAGGCTGCTGAAAACTTAGGTAGGCAAGTTGGCAAGAGCTCCAGCAGGTTTAAACCACAACAGGTAATTCATCCTCATGAAGTATTTATTTTTCTGACAAACCATAAAATTTTCAACAAACCAAGAAACTTTCTCATCTCTTTTTATAAACCCTGAAGAGATTTAGAAGGGACAGTAGTTATAGCTGTTTTGTCAGGCAGACCTGGCTTTTTCAAACATGGCATAGAAAACATGGTAGAATTCCAGTTTCACTGAAGTCAATGGCATTGCTTCCACAGGTTTCAATGCAAATTTTCACTAGTTTACAGAAAATATCTTCTGAGAATACATCTCATTACAATGATACAAACAACCTACGCCAAGTGTCTATTTCATGGTCCTAGGTTTCCTGGTGGAGATAAGTTACTCAGAATCTCAAAGCCTTCCACCCCATGACATCTGAAATGCACTTGGAAGGATTTTCAGGCAAGTGACTATTTTCTCAGCAGCTCAATTCTGACCTCTAACTCTTTATCTTTTTCTCATACAAGACAAGATTTGTCAGAAGTAGGCTGGATATGGGTATCATTAAATTTGTACTTCAACACTCTCCAGCATAGGGTGCTTCTCTGAACAAGTAGAGGCTACTAGAGTGGTGATCTGCACTAGACATTACTGTAATACTGCAAGCAACACCTCTGAAAAATACAAAAGCCCATTATACCAGACACTCCAAACACTATTCAAACATTACTGTGACTGGGCACATCTTACTGTCTCATGTACAAACTAGAACCTCTGCATATTTAAGCTCAAATTCACTGTAGAAATGGAAGCATTTCAGCTAACAGAGGTAGATTTGCTTTAATGTAATCTAATGCATATAATAATAAACCCAGGCACACACACTTTACTAATACACTTGATATTACTATGGTACTTCTACACCACTCAAGCTGTTCCTCCTTTGACCTCTGACTTGCTGTTGTGGTTATCATGTACATGGCAGATTGTTTATGTGGTCCTGGGTACTACTGTGCTTTATTTTCCATCTGTGTTGCTACCACAACACAATATAATTCTTCAACAGCAACAGATGAGACTTTGGTCTGTTACTGGCTTGTGAAGAGTCTTGAGATGATGCTCTACTGCATGACTACTATGATGTATACAGGACACAACTTTGCACCTGGTATAGTCATGGACATTCAGTGTTAAATAGACAGCAGACAATGACCAATAACTAGAGTCTAAACTTGTCTGACAAATGTTTAAAAATGACATGTTATACACTTAGTGCACTTGTTTTGAGAGGGGAAAAAGCAACTTGTTTCCAACAATGAACAGCTTTTTTTTTTTTTTTAGAATCTAATCTACTTAAGTAAGAAAATTAAATCTTCATCCTGTAACTCCCAATTTATATATATTTCATATTTTTATCAATGAATTCATTCATTCAAATTGGGTATTTCAGAGGACACAATCAACTTAAATGCCACACTCCTCCTCCAGAATTTCTTCCAAAAGGAAGTAATCAAACAAACTAAAGTAACTAAATGAAGACCAAGAAGCAAAAAATGTACAATCTATGCCCTTCAATTCCCTTGTCACATTGCATTAAATAATATCAGTTGACTTCTCCTGTACATCCAGGGAATAGCCATAGTATTTACTGCAAGCAACTTAGACAATAAATTCCTAACATGAGAACTGCTCACAGTAGGAGCTCTTCTCATTGTGAAGAGTTCAGCTCCTTCATCTGTTTTGTGGGATGAAAGCTAGTTTTATTTTGAAAAACTGACATAGAAAACCTACAAAGTAGTGACACCTAGAACTATCTTTTCCAACCCATTCTTTCACATTTTTTAAAAAGCAGACACTTGAGTCAGCAAGTATCCTTTTGTTTTCTCAATATATGCTTGTTCTGTTCCATTAGAAATTTGACCGCCTGATATCTCAGAAAATTCATTATCAAGAAAGATCAGTAAGTAACACCCATTGCTGTTCCATGAGAGATTTGGGTGCAAAGTGCTGATGAGTTTGCATTTTCTTGGTTTTCCACTCAGATGATTTTTTTTAAACATAACTAGTACTTGGTATCAGAGTTTCTTTAAGGATCTAATTCTATTAGAACTAATTTACATTATACTTAGGTTCTCAGAAATACTTCAGCTTTAGTCTAGTTTGATAAAAATAAATAAAGCATGAATACATCAGCAAATCTGTACAACTTTGAAAACTCACAACAACAAAAAGGTATAGGAAGAAACATTCTGGTGACATAGTTAGACAAAGACATCTAGCCTATTTAGGACCAATGTTTCTTATCCAGTAAGAGTGTCCCCTCCATGAGAAGAACAGGGCAGATACCCTGACTGAATAGATTGCAAGTACAGCTCCATGTTATTCAAACATCTAGATTAATCTCAAGCAAAAACAATGTATATCCTTGCTAGGTACCATAAGCCAATGATTCACAGGGGTATACACTGGAAAAAAAAAAGGATAGAGGGAAGAAGGAAGACTGAAGAGACTGAGGTAGGAGGCAGTGAGAGAAGGAGAAAGGATTGTTGAATAGTTTAAATTCTTCAGAAAGAAAATAATTGGACACTTGAGATTAGTTTGACATTCAAAGACTTTTTAACCTAGCTGCTAAAATTATTCCAGAAAAGAAAGCTACAACATGAATTCACTGCAGACAGCTTGCATTTAAAAGAAAACAAACTTGACCATCTGGGTTAAGTTATGGCAGATTGCTGAGTATTTTTCTTCTTTCAGTCCCACATATATGTCTAGCAGCATCGTATTTGGCAGAGCAGTAACTTGCAATAGGCTTCACAGCTCTTTTGAAAGTATGCTGGTACCTGTTCCAAACATGGGAAGTCAAATGGAATTTCATCATGATAAATGACAGTCAAGAAAAAGATATTTTTTAAATGTTATTTTGGTTAAGATAGCTGCTACTATTGTTCTTTCTTTTTTTAATGTTACAATATATACTTAGCAAGTAGCAGCTACAGGCAAAAAAGTCAGTATATCAGATGATATAGTGTCTAAAATGACTGCTTTACACCAAGAGGAAAAAAGGAAACAGCAGCAAGACAAAATGAACACCTGCCTATAAGATCACCATTACTCCTGAGCCCCTGGGAGTGAAAAATATGCACAGTTGAGAAGAACGTCTTTGAATTCATCACACTTTCTCCACTGTCAAGACAGACACAGCTGAAAGGAGGAAAAGAGAAGCTGTTTCTTTCATATTAGAATTAACAAAGAACACAGAAATGAACAAATAAAGGCAGTCTGATTACATATAAGAAGTGCTAGGTAAGTTTAAAAAAACACAAAAGGTTTAGCTACTGAAGTATCTCAGTTCTTCATTAAGTACAAGGTGTTTTCTCTTCACCAAGCTCAATAAAATTATGTACAGCCTAACAGCCAGATCAGACCAATCTCTCTAAAAATCCTTTAATTTTCCTCCCTGGAAAAGGCTGATGGATTTGCTAGCTGCCAAAAGCAGGAATTTTATAAGCAGTACCTTACTCTGTACTACATGAAGACCTTGAAGCTTCAAACACACTTAATGCAGTTTCTCAAGGTTAACAAAGAAATCCTGTTTGAAGAATTCCCATAGTGATTTAAAATACCTGAGCCAGCAGAAGGTAAGCAGCAGCACAAAGAAAGTACTTCTTGGCTTGAGAACACAGCACAGGTCACTCCTGCTTTCTGTTTACTCTACAGTGACCCCTGAAATTTCTGGAGCAACTTGTTCAGCTGTGTCTACAAGTCGCATTATGCACCATATTTCATTTGGTATCTTGCCGTCAATATCTACACACAGTTTTTGATCAATGGTCATTACACTGGAAAAACAGTGTTTCTGCTTCACAGGAACTTTGCCTTATAATTGGTAACTTGCAACTACAATCTGTGTATCTCAATGCTGCAGTAAAGTACATGGTGTCTAACTGGACAAGGACACAGTAAGGATTTTACAATAGCTGAAGCCACAGGAAGCTGCATAAGGAGTAGGAGAAGAGTAGCTTTCTCAGGATCAACAGTAGAGCTGAGTACTCCCAGGTCTGTAAATATACAGATTGTAATGACAAGATTCCTATCCTTTTAAATCTGCATTTTGTATTACAATCACTAGCCAAGCTCATTCCAATGCATAGAACATTCCTGTGACTGCTCAGGTTACACAAAAAACTTTTAGGACAATATGAACACAGTTTTAAGACCACATAACAGCTTTCTAGCATTTTTGCAATTCACCCAAAAGTTCTTCTCTACAAAGTCAGGGCTGCATGTAAATGCCATACTTGCAGTTAAGGAGAAGTCCTCTCAGCTGCTGCATGGGAGGGAGTGATTTATATACTGGAGAGCTTTAACTGCACTGAAAGATACTACTACAATAGTATTTTTAAGGTATTAATTCCTTCTTCATATAATGAAAGTGGGAAGAAAATATGACAGGATTTTACATCCCACTCAAGACTGAGTCATACCGACAGCAGAGTGTAATGTGGTGGGTTGAAGTTTACCCCCAACACTAACTTTGCCAGACCAACTCAGAAGCAAATGAAATTGTATTTACAAGCAAAATCTACACTTTACGATGGAATGAAATGAATATATAAAAAATATACAGTATTTACAATATTGTACAGATATTTACAACTAGCAAACAACACAACCCCCCCCCAGTCAAAAGACCAGGGAAGCCATCCCACTGTCCACCCAGTAGAAGGCGTGTCCACAGAGAAATCTTACCAAGACACTTACCTAGACATCTATCTATTCCACTATCTTTTGAGAGGGTTCCAAGCTGAGATGCTGATTTGTTCCCCACTACTACAGCAGGCACCCTGTATCATAACACCTTCCTAATCAGGTCAGAGTTGGCTCATTCTCTCCTCTAATGGCATCTTTTCTCACATGCCTGTTTCCTGCTTGGGGGCATTAGCTGTCTGGATGTCATCTTTCTCCTCATCAATCACATCCTCTTGAAGATGCCGTCCCCATAATCCTGCTGCTACTCTCGATATGACCTCTTTAAGTTCAGAAGCACCTCCATTAGCTCCTGACTTACCAGAGCCTGTATCCTGTCCTTCATCTCCACTATCCACTCATGGTCTCAATAATTCAGCTATATCTTTAATGAAAACATTCTCTCCATTCTCAGAAGGATCCTTTTTAACAGAAGGTCCCTGACCAGTAGAGGGATGTTGCTGTTCTTCTGCCTCTCCAACTGCCTTGCATCTGCCCCTTTCATCCAAAGCTGTAATTTGTTTAACTGGAGCTGCGTTTGAATTTACAGCAGTCTTTGCAGAGACAGGAGTTTGCAAAGAAACACCATCAGTGGGTGGACTCTGGGATTCGGCAGCTGCTGCAAAATTCACTCCCGCTCGTGCTGCTGTGGGAGGAAGTATTTTTGCCTTATTTATGGCTGCCGCTGAAGCCGTGGCCACCATCTTAGCTGCTGGCGCTGCTGGTGTGGCTGCCATCTTAGGTACTGGCATTGCAGTTGTGGGCTGCCTCTGCCCCACCATCCATGGCTGAATGCCAGAACTGCCGCTGATCTCACTGAGAGCTGCCTTACCATTAACTCCAGCCTTCAAATTTCCAGCTTTTTGCCCTTTTTCTGTATCTTTGTCATTGTCACTAGTAATTTCTATATTCGAGTTAGAACTAGCCCTATGTTACCTGCATCTGCTGCATCTAAAAATAGAACACCTCTTCACAACATGTCTCTCAGTGCAATGCCATTAACAAGAACACATTACTTATTACTAATAACAGAATCATACTGCAAGGGCCTCTAGCCACACTCCTGGTGTCATGGAAGACGATGCCAGGGACAGGGAGGAAGAACTGCCCATCATAAGTGAAGCTCAGGTTCGTGATCACCTGAAGAACATGAAAGGGTTCAAGTCCATGGGACCCGACGGAATACACCCACGGGTACTGAGAGAACTGGCAGATGAGGTTGCTAAACCCCTCTCTAGTATATTCCAAAAGTCATGGCAGACTGGGAAAGTCCCCACAGACTGGAAAAGGGCAAACATTGCTCCCATTTTCAAAAAGGGTAAGAAGGAGGAACCAGGGAACTACAGGCCAGTCAGTCTCACCTCTGTGCCTGGAAAGATCATGGAGCAGATCCTCCTGGAGGCACTACTGACACAGAAGAATAATGAAGAGGCAATTTGGAACAGTCAGGATGGCTTCACCAAGGGCAAATCCTGCCTGACAAACCTGGTGGCCTTCTACAAACAGGTCACAACATTAATAGATGAGGGGCGAGTAACTGATGTCATTTACCTGGATCTGAGCAAAGCCTTTGACATGGTCCTGCACCACATCCTGGTCTCCAAGCTGGTGATACATGGGTTTGATGAGTGGACCACTAGATGGATAAAGAATTGGCTTGATGGCCATGTCCCAGTGGAGGCCAGTGACAAGCGGAGTCCCTCAGGGATCAGTCCTGGGACCAGTCTTATTCAACATCTTTGTTGGTGACATGGACAGTGGCATTGAGTGCACCCTCAGCAAGTTTGCTGATGACACCAAGCTGTGTGGTGCAGCAGACACGCTGGAGAGAAGGGATGGCATCCAGAGGGACCTTGAGAGGCTGGAGAGGTGGGCACAAGCCAACCTCATGAGCTTCAACAAGACCAAGTGCAGGGTTCTGCAGCTGGGTCGAGGCAATCCCAGGCACAAATACAGGCTGGGCAGTTACTGGCTGGAGAGGAGCCCCAGGGAGAGAGACTTGGGGATGCTGGTGGACGAGAGGCTCAACATGAGCTCTCAATGTGCACTTGCAGCCCGGAAAGCCAATCAGATCCTGGGCTGCATCAGGAGAAGCGTAGCCAGCAGGTCAAGGGAGGTGATTCACCCCATCTACTCAGCTCTGGTGAGACCCCACCTGGAGTACTGCCTCCAGTTCTGGAGCCCCTATTACAAAAGGGATCTGGAGGTGCTGGAGCGTGTCCAGAGAAGGGCCATGAGGATGATCAGAGGGCTGGAGTGCCTCTCCTATGAGGACAGACTGAAAGAGTTGGGGCTGTTCAATTTGGAGAAGAGAAGGCTCAGAGGTGACCTAAATGTGGCCTTCTAGTATATGAAGGGGCCTCCAAGAAGGCTGGGAAGGGACTTTTCAGGCTATCAGGGAGTGATAGGACTAGGGGGAATGGGATGAAGCTGGAGGTGGGGAGATTCAGGGTAGATGTGAGAAGGAAATTCTTCACCATGAGAGTGGTGAAGGCCTGGAATGGGTTGTCCAGGGATGTGGTTGAGGCCCTGTCCCTTGAGGTGTTTAAGACCAGACTGGATGAGGCTCTGGCCAGCCTGATCTAGTGTGGTATCTCCCTGCCCATGGCAGGGGTGTTGGAACTAGATGATCCTTGTGGTCCCTTCCAACCATGACTGATACTGTGATACTATGATACATAGCAAATAAATCATTTTGGGATCCCAGATGCTCACATAGCTCTCAGCTACAAGAATGCTGAATTCATACATTTCTGCAGGAAGTGTTAGTTATATTGTCATATTTTTTAAGCCAAAGAAATCCCAAGCTGTGGTATATAGCATTTTCAGCTTGTACTTGAACTGAAAGAACAGTTTATATGCCATATATCTTCCCAGCTTATCAAACATCATTGCCATGCACCACCTAAATAAAAATCACCGTTAGAGCACAGTATATCAAATGACACAAAACAGCTTAATTTTACTTCCTTAATCGGAGCAGAAATTAATCAATCAAGCAATTGCCCCATGTTGAATAGACACCAATTATTTTTTTGTAATGTGGTGGGTTGAAATTTCCCCCCAACATTAACTTTGCCAGACCAAATTATTTAGGAGCAAATGAAGCTGTATTTACAAGCAAAATCTACCCTCTACGATGCAATGCAATGAATATATACAAAATACATATTATTTACAATATTGTACAGATATTTACAAGTAGCAAGCAACCTGAATCCCCTGGATATCCATGAGGAATTAGTTCAGGACATACTGAGCCACTTGGACAATCACAAGTCCATGGGGCCGCATAGGATCCATCCTAGGGTGTTGAGAGAGCTGGCAGATGAGCTGGCCAAGCTGCTCTCCATCATGTTCCTCCAGTCCTGGCTGACTGGTGAGGTCCCGATGACTGGAAACTGGCCAATATGGTCCCCATCCACAAGAAGGGTCGGATGGAGGAACCTGGAAACTATAGGCCAGTCAGCCTGACCTCAGTGCCAGGGAAAATGATGGAGCAGATTATCCTGGCAGCAATAACTGCACACCTGCAGGATGGCCAAGGGCTCAGGTCCAGCCAACATGGATTTAGGAAGGGCAGGTCCTGCCTCTCCAACCTAATCTCCTTCTATGATCAGGTGACCCACCTGGTGGATGTGGGGAGGCCTGTGGATGTGGTCTACCTGGACTTCAGCAAGGCCTTTGACACCGTCCCCCACAGCAAACTGCTGGCTAAGCTGTCAGCTCGTGGCTTGGACAGCAACACACTCTGCTGGGTTAGGAACTGTCTGGAGGGCTGGGCCCAGAGAGTGGTGGTGAATGGTGCCACCTCCAGCTGGAGGCCAGTCACCAGTGGTGTCCCCCAGGGATCAGTGCTGGGCCCCATCCTCTCCAATATCTTCATTGACGATCTGGATGAGGGGATTGAGACAGTCATCAGCAAGTTTGTGGATGACACCAAGTTGGGAGACTATGTTGGTCAGTTAGAGGGTTGAAGAGCCCTGCAGAGGGACCTCAACCAACTGGACAGATGGGCGGAATCCAATGGGATGACATTCAACAAGTCCAAGTGCCGGCTGCTGCACTTTGACCACAACAACCCCATGCAGAGCTACGGGCTGGGGTAGAGTGGCTGGAGAGCTGCCAAACAGAGAGGGACCTGGGGGTGCTGATCGACAGCTGGCTGAACATGAGCCAGCAGTGTGCCCAGGTGGCCAAGAAGGCCAACGGCATCCTGGCCTGCATTAGGAATAGTGTGGCCAGCAGGAGCAGGGAGGTCGTTCTGCCCCTGTACTCTGCTTTGGTTAGGCCACACCTTGAGTCCTGTGTCCAGTTCTGGGCCCCTCAGTTTAAGAAGGATATCGAGACACTTGAACGTGTCCAGAGAAGGGCAACAAGGCTGGGGAGAGGCCTTGAGCACAAGCCCTATGAGGAGATGCTGAGGGAGCTGGGGTGGTTTAGCCTGGAGAAGAGGAGGCTCAGGGGTGACCTCATTGCTCTCTCCAACTACCTGAAGGGTGGTTGTACCAGGAAGGGGTTGGCCTCTTCTCTCGAGCAACCAGCACCTGAACAAGGGGACACAGTCTCAAGCTGCACCACGGGAAGTTTAGGCTTGAGGTGAGGAGAAGGTTCTTCACCCAGAGAGTCATTCGCCATTGGAATGGGCTGCCCAGGGAGGTGGTGGAATCACCATCCCTGGAGGTGCTCAAGAGGGGATTGGACGTGACACTTGGTGCCATGGTCTAGTCATGGTATCTGTGGTGACAGGTTGGACTCGGTGATCTTCTAGGTCTCTTCCAACCTTAGTGATACTGTGATGAAAACCTTCCTGATCAAAAGACCAGGGAAGCAGTTCCACTCCTTCCTCCTCACCCCCCACCAAGAGAGACAGGAGCAGACAGAGAAGCAGTGGGTTAGACTTAGTTTCATAGTTTCATAGTTTCAGTCAGGGTTGGAAGGGACCACAAGGATCATCTAGTTCCAACCCTCCCGCCATGGGCAGGGACACTGTACACTAGATCAGGCTGGCCAGAGCCTCATCCAGCGTGGGCTTAAACACCTCAAGGGACGGGGCCTCAACCACCTCCCTGGACAACCCATTCCAGGGCCTCACCACCCTCGCGGTGAAGAACTTCCTCCTCACATCTAGCCTGAATCTCCCCACCTCCAGCTTCATCCCATTCACCCTAGTCCTATCACTCCCTGATAGCCTGAAAAGTCCCTTCCCAGCCTTCTTATAGGCCCCCTTCAGATACTGGAAGGCCACAATGAGGTCACCTTGGAGCCTTCTCTTCTCCAGACTGAAGAGCCCCAACTCTTTCAGTCTGTCCTCATAGGAGAGGTGCTCCAGCCCTCTGATCATCCTCGTGGCCCTTCTCTGGACACTTTCCAGCACCTCCAGATCCCTCTTGTAATAGGGGCTCCAGAACTGGAGGCAGTACTCCAGGTGGGGTCTCACCAGAGCTGAGTAGAGGGGGAGAATCACCTCCTTTGACCTGCTGGCCACACTTCTCCTGATGCAGCCCAGGATCTGATTGGCTTTCCAGGCTGCAAGTGCACATTGAGAGCTCATGTTGAGCTTCTCGTCCACCAGCACCCTCAAGTCCCTCTCCTCTGGGCTGCTCCCCAGCCAGTCACTGCCCAGCCTGTATTTGTGCCTGGGATTGCCTCGACCCAGCTGCAGAACCCTGCACTTGGTCTTGTTGAAGCTCATGAGGTTGGCTTGTGCCCACCTCTCCAGCCTCTCAAGGTCCCTCTGGATGGCATCCCTTCCCTCCAGCGTGTCTGCTGCACCACACAGCTTGGTGTCATCAGCAAACTTGCTGAGGGTGCACTCAATGCCACTGTCCATGTCACCAACAAAGATGTTGAACAAGATTGGTCTCAGGACTGATCCCTGAGGGACTCCGCTTGTCACTGGCCTCCACTGGGACATGGACCCATTGACAGCCACTCTTTGGGTGCGGCCATCAAGCCAGTTCTGTATCCATCTAGTGGTCCATCCATGACTTAGCCAAAGCCAGCCAATAAGCAAGTTATCTCTTCCAAATGAAGCAAAAAAAAACAGAGATCAGAAGAGAAAAGGGAAGAATTACTATGGTACAGCTCCTCTTATTCCACATATTCACCCAATGAATTTGTTTAGAATAATCTTTTGTTTCCCTTTTTACACCCAATAGTGATTTATATTTTTCTACTTCTCTGCTCAGAATCTGTAAATGAATTTTAAAGGCATAGCCTAAAACTGCCACAAACCACCCCTTCTAAACAATTTCATTGGCTGCTTATACTATCTAATCTAAAACAATATCTACAATAATGAGCAAATAAAGTTCATAGTCCATTCTGATGATTCAGAAGTCCAAAAACCAGAAAAAACCCCGAACATAAACCAGTTTGTCTCTCCGTATATGAGGTGAAGAAAACGAACAGGGACTCTAAGGTGCCCCAGAGGTCTCAGGGTTGTTAAGACTTGTGCATGGTAGATTCCCCATGGATTCTTCTTTTGGTGCGGTGTTGTATCTGTACAACAGTCTGAATTTAAACTCTTTCAGCTAAAGTTAGATTTCTTTGTGGAATACACTGAATTTCACCATTCTCTTGCATTACCCAGTAACTGTGACCAGGACCTTCAGAAGAAACCACCCCTTGGACAGGTTTGGCCTCTACTGAAGGAGAAAACAGTTTTGCCCAACAGATTCTTTTCCCTAACAACAGGAACTCTATCACCTTCAACATTTCATATCAAATCTCAATGTGGAGATCCAGCTCGATTCACTGAGCCACTACTATTTACCAGCCAGGTTGCTTGTGCTAGATGCTTTTCCCAGGTTTCAAAAAAACAACCCCCATGGCTTTGAGCAAACTGTTGCAGCATTCAATCTTCCCTGAAGCTGGTGCATAGTAGGGAATGTGGAATAGCCACTCAGTGACGTGCTCTTTGGCGCACTTTTTCACACAATGTTTTTGAAATTAGTTCTGTTGTCTGACTCAATCCTCTCTGGAGTTCTGTGTCTCGCCAGGATTTGTCTCTCCAGACCAAGAATAGTGTTGCATGTGGAACTGGATAAGTTTCCAACCAGCCAGTGTTTGCCTCTACCATAGTAAGCACATACTGCTTAGCAGAATGAGAACGAGGTAGAGTGATGTAGTCAATCTGCCAGGCTTCACCATACTTGTACTTGGACCATCTGTCACCATACCATAAGGGCTTAATTCACTTTGCCTGCTTAATAGCAGCACAAATGTCACAGTCATGGATGACTTGTGTGATAGCATCCATGGAAATGGTTATGGATCTGTCATGAGCCCACTGGTAGGTTGCATCTCTGCCTTGATGTCCTGATGAATTTTGAGCCCACCAAGCTAAGAATATCTCACCTTGGTGTTTCCAGTTGAGATCAAAATCAGAGTTTGTGTCTACTTGAGAAACTCTTGCAGTTAGATCTGCCTGATGGTTGTGGTGTTGTTCCTCAGTAGCTTTGGTCTTAGGCATGTGAACATCAATGTGTCTCACCTTCACTGGAATTCTCTCAATTCCAGGAGCATTATCCTACCACAGGTCAGCTGCCCAAATAGGTTTTCCTTTCCTCTGTCAACCATTCTTTTTCCAGGTCTTTAGCCAACCCCACAGAGCATTGGCTACCATCCATGAGTTGGTGTAGAGATAAAGCTTTGGCCATCTCTCATGCTCAGCTACATTGAGAGCTAGCTGGACAGCTTTTACCTCTGCAAATTGACTGGATTATCTCTCTCCATCCTTTGCCTCTGCAACTGGCTCTGCAACTGCCAAAGTGCTGGACTCCACACTGCAGACTTCCATCTCCAGTTGTTCCCAACAAGATGACAGGAATCGTCTGTGAACAAAGCATATTTCTATTCATCATCAGAAAGGTCATTGTAAGGAGGAGCTTCCTCAGCATGAGTTAATCTTTCCTCTGGAGTTTTAGTACAGCTAGTGCCTTCAGGCCAAATTGTGATCACCTCCACCAGACCAGGTCTTTCAAGAGTTCCCATTCAAGCTCTTTGTGTTATTAGAGCCATCCATTTAGATCATGTGGCATCTGTGGCATGATGAGGTGTAAAACCATTATCTTTGAACATCCAATTCAAAACTGGTAATCTAGGAGCTAAAAGAAATTGTGACTCAATTCCAATTACTTCAGAAGCAGCTTTTACTCCTTCATTAGCAGCTAGAATCTCTTTCTTTGTTGGAGTATAATTAGCCTCTGAACCTCTGTAATCTTGACTCCAGAAACCAAGTGGACATCCACATGTCATACCTGGAGCTCTTTGCCACAAGCACCAGGTTTAACCACTGTTACTTGCAGCTGTGTACAAAATGTTCTTCATGTTTGGACCAGCTTGAACAGGTCCCAGACCCATTGCTTGAACTACCTCTTGCTTTATCTGGTCAAAGGCTGCTTGGTATTCATGTCCCCAGTGAAAACTGTTTCTCTTTTGAGTCACATCATACAGAGGTTTCAAAATCTGACTGTATCCAGGAACGTGCATTCTCCAAAATCCCCCTGTACCCAAGAAACGTAGAGTTTTTTGATTGTTCAAGGGATTTGCCATGATAGAAACTCTATTTACCACATCCACTAGAATGCGATGGTGACCATCCTGCTAGAAACTGGATCTCTGTGGCAGGTCCTTTCACCTTGTCTCACTTAATGGTGAAACCTGTTTTCAAGAGAATGTCAATTATTTTGTTATTTTTCTTGAAGACTTCTTCTGCAGCTTTACCCCAGATGATGATATCGTCGATGAACTGGATGTGTTCTGGAGCACCACCTTTCTCCAGAGCATCATGGATCACTGCATGACAGATGCTTGAGCTGTGGATCCAGCCCATTGGCAATCTGTTAAAAGTGTACTGAACTCATCTCTAGATGAAGGCAAACTGAGGCCTGCATTCCTCAGCTATGGGAATAGAGAAGAAAGCATTAGCAATGTATATGGTAGCAAACCATTTGACCTCTTTGGATTCCAGCTCATATTGGAGCTCTATCATGTCTGGTACTGCTGCACTCATAGGTGGAGTTACTTCATTCAGAGCTCGGAAGTTGATTGTCAGATGCCAGTCTCCATTCTGCTTTCGCACAGGCCACACTGGACTGTTGAAAGGTGAATGAATTTTGCTGATGACTTTCTGACTCTCCAGCTGATGACTCAGATTCTGAATGGGCACCAAAGAGTCACAATTGGTTCTGTATTGTCTGTGATGCACAGGCTGAGAAGCAACCAGCAACTTCAAATCCTCTATCTCATGTTGGCCTACAACTGCAGATTCATCAGAAAGCTCAGGTCTAATAGACAGCTTCAATTTGTCTCCATCAATTTCTACTCCAAAAGCCCATTTGTAACCCTTAGGGTCTGTCACTCTCTGTGACTGCAGTGAAATGTGACCCATTATCACTCTGTATGCACTCAGGCATTGGCAAAATGCTAACCCAATGTTTTAGAATCTTGACAGTCTGGACTCTGGTGGCACTACTGGTGGCTGTGGCCATGGTTAAGCCAGTTACCACTTCTACACCAACCAGAATGTGTTTCTTTCCCTGTGACACTTTGAGGGAACCAACATAATCAATCTTCCAGGTACTCCATAGAGTTTTATCCTGCCTGATGTGTTGGGCTGATGCTAGGTTTGGATGATTGGCCTTCAGCCGGATTCTCCAGTTGGGACAGGCTGAAGTCACGGTTTCACATGTTGCCATGGAAACTGGCCATCCACAAGACCTGCAATCAGGGAAAAGATCATCCTTGCCAGAGTGACTCCTTTTGATGTGAAGCCACTCAGCCAATCTTAGCCAATCTTTCCCAATCTTTCCCCTCGCTGCACACCACATGGATGTGTGGCAGGTCTCCCACCTGCTGGTTCCACTTTGCAGAAAGGGTGTCCTACTTGGAGTGTCCTTTGACCCATCCCACCATGATAGGTCTCGGTCGGTTTATCTCCAATAGTCTCTGCGAGTTCAAAGCTCGCCAAACTTTGGTGCTACCTATCTCCCATTGATTCGCTTCCCACTGACAGATCCACTCAGTGGCTCCTTTGAAGGTGGCATAAGAGCCAGTGTAGGTGGCTCTGGCACCATTCTCAACGGCCAACATTAGTGCACGTAATTCTCCTACTTGTGCACTACCTTCACCCTCTTCAGCAACAGTCCTGTCAGTACTGACATCCATAGTGGTGGCCTTATAGAACCACTGCCATCCTACCTGACAGGATGCACCTGTGAACCATCCCTCATTCACTGCGGTCACTTCAGGCATTACTTGGATTGGAGAAGGCCTGTAGGACTGTCCTAGCAGAGCTGTATCTGGATTTACTGGCTGCTGTAATTTGGACACCTTGGTTGGGCTTTCTCTTAATGGCATGAGCTGTCCAATCCCTGTCAAATAGGCATACCACTTCCTCACAGTGGCATACCACTCCCTCAGGTAGGGGAGTTCCCTTTAGGATTAGTTTGAGCAGAGGGAAAGGGCCTTGCACTACTTGCTTCTCGGCCTCTTTGACAGCTCTGGGCGACAGAAAGAAGTCCCTTTTCCCATTCTGAGTATCTTTTCTCAGCGTCCTTAAATGCTGTAGAG
This sequence comes from Colaptes auratus, assembly GCA_015227895.2. Lineage (NCBI taxonomy): Eukaryota > Metazoa > Chordata > Aves > Piciformes > Picidae > Colaptes > Colaptes auratus. The sequence continues at coordinate 61,876,806 of CM026897.1, forward strand.
AATAGAAGGGCTTTATTTGGGCCATTTGGTCCCTTTTGGAATATCCCACAATATGAGGCATGTTCAGAAAAGCCCCATTCGACCCTAAGGGCACCATGTGGGTACAAAGGGCCTAGCTTCTGGAAAGTTTGACAATCATCCTTCAGGATATTTAGACTTTCAGTATGCTTTGGAGTCCAGTCCCAAACTTTATGCTTTTTGAACAGGTCATATAAGGGACACACCATTACAGAGAAGCCTGGGATATGTTTTCTCCAATAGCCCAAGGTACCAAATAGCTTCTACAACTACCTTTTGTTACTGGGTGTTTGGCCCTTCGCAATAGATTCCAGAGTGTCCTCTGGCACTACCACTGCACCTGCTACCCACCAGGAGCTGAGAAATTTGATCTTCTGGCTTGGGCCCTGACATTTAGCTGGTGGAATCTGCATCCCCTTACTGGTCAACAACTCCCATATGGCTTCCGCTACTGAGCCCACCTGGTCCTTGTCACATCTGTCCACCAAAATATCATCTATGTACAGGTAAACAGTGACATCTTTGGGACTGTTACTGTATTAAGCAAAGCTGCTAGTGTGTTATGTACCTGAATGTTTGTACCCCTGAGGCAAATGATTGAATGTGTATTAGATACCTTGCCACATGAAGGCAAACTGGGCCTTGCCTTTCTCTTGCAGTGGGACCATGAAATACGTGTCCTTGATGTCCATTGCGGCCATCCAGGTATGGGATGCAGCTTGAATTGCTGCATGGAGGTCAAATTTGGGACTGCTGCAATGAGAGGGCTTGTGTTGTTATTCAATTGCTGGTAGTCAACTGTGAGTTGCCACCGTCCGTCAGGCTTTTGCGCAGGGCAAATTGGAGAGTTGTAGGACAAATATGTCCTGCAGATAATCTGCCTCTGCTCCAGGTCTACAATTACTTCTGAGATGTCTTGTCTGGCTGCCGCTGGTAATGGATACTGGTTAATGCAGGTGATGGCAGACTGGGGTAAAGCAGGAGCAATTTGCAAAGTGTTAATATAAACAGTCTTTGCCCTTTTTGCCCCCATGCCATAGAAACCAAAAGACCACAGGGAACCATCAGGGAGATACCATCTTTTGCCTGCCAGAACATCAAATCCTAAAATGTTCCCAGGGTAAGGGCTTAAGGCAACCTCTACCAAGGTGTTACGCTTGTCACCTGGGAGCCATAGCCTTGCCTTAGCCAAATGGCAACTAGTAGGTGTGCCCATGACACCACTAGTTTTAATTCTCCTACAGGATGGCTGTATTCCCAGTCTCTTTGCCTGCTGCACATTTAAAATGCTGATTTGTGCACCAGTATCAACAAGGAATTTGATGGCAGTTCGGGTTGGTCCTGTTGGAATTAAAACAAAAGATTCCAAATTATCAGACCATTGCAAGGGATATACCATACGATGAGAGAGGCCTGTGACAATCATGGCAGTATTTAGTTTTTTGGCATCTCCTTGGAGCTTTGGTGATGAGGTGTGAATGGGTTATTCCCAACAGTGGGAGAATCTGCAGTGGAGGTAACTGCTACTATTAATTTGGCTACCACTGCTGCCACTACAGCTTTGCTTCCATTTACCAGTCCTGTTCAAAGTCTTCAGGACAATTGACTTTATGCACCCCAGGGTCAGGCTCTTTAAGACATGCTCAGGTATCCCAAAGGAAAGAGCTTGTTGAAACCAGTCTCTGGTCTGTGAGGCTGGCTTCCTACTGGTGTGGTGCCCTTGGGTTTTCCCGGGGTGACGCCTGGACTGTTTTGGGCTTGTGTGGGGAGCTGCCTGTGTTTGGAGCACTTCTCGTTTTTTACTATGAGGGGATGTTTTGTGGCTGGCTTTGTGAGTGCCAGCACGATATCTATTCCCAGAAGGTGCATGAACTGGGTAACCAACAAGATCCCCATAATCTGCTAAATTTCTTAACAGTTCTTTCCAGGTTGGGATGTGCTCACAAGAATCATCAGAGCATTTGTTCCTTCTAACTGCCTGTTTAATTTGCTCCATTCCGTCAGTTAAACATCCCTTAAAGGTGTTGGGCACTCCCCAAATGAGAGGTTTAAGCCTCTTGGGGTTAATGGGTGCATTTAAAGGGGACATGTGGAGACCATGTTCATGCATGGCTTGGACACACGACATCTTTCTAATTGCTGCAGACAATTCAGCTGAGGTCTGTATCTGTATGACCTTGGGCTCGTCTCCCTCAGAGGCATCTCTACACCGAGCCCAATAAGAGATTCGGATAGTCAGGGAGTAATTCCTGTTAGGGCCTGGATTCAAGAATACATTTGGCCCCCAGTCTGTATCAGCCTCTTCAGCACTCAGAAAAACCAGATCACCTCCCATGGCTGAAACCTGATACAGAAAGTCAGTGATAGTTTCATCTAGCTCACGGGAGAATTTTTCCTGCAATTCGCTTAACTGTGTTGCAGAATAAGGGTGAATCTGGGTTCTAGTGGTCCTGCGGCCGCTATAGGCTGCCATGACTTCCTGTCACATTACAGGGTGAACGTGCCATAAAGTGACCTCCTCTTCAGATCTTGAGGCATCTGTGTCGCTAAACCTAGGCAAAGTCCCTGCGGAAAAACTTGCCACTTGTCTGCAGCCGCTGACCAATCTCCGGCCAGGTTGAGCTGGGTGGCTCCTCTGCAGATAGGCTGGCTGCAGAACTAGTAAGCGTGACACAGGATAAGTGGTCACTGAGGCTGGGTCTGGACATGTGGCTGTTGGTGTGTCCCGAAGGGACAAAAGGCCTCAAAAATGCTCTGAAAGAGACAATGAGGCAGGAGCTAGTAGGTCTGTTTTTTCAGGCTTTTCAGGTCTGAGTTTTCATTGCCCAGGCTTGTTTGAACATGTCTTGGAGCCCGACTGGGCCAGGTGGGTGTGCTTTTGGCCACGTTTGGAGAGAAGCCTTTCTATAGGTTACAATGTCAGGGTTTTATCCTTCAATCTGTGCTGTCACTGGCGATTGAGAAATCTGTAAGTACCATCCCATAGAGCCTGAGCCTTACCTTGCAATTGTCCACTCTCTGGAAGGAGCCACAAGCCTTGCTTGGAAGCTGAACTGTGTTTCACTTTACCCAGATGGGATAGCAAAGACCCCTTACTGTTTTTAGCATTGTAAAGCCCAGGAGCAGACAGACATGTCTTGCTGGGCCGAGGCGAAACCCCAGAGGAGCTGAGTCCCCTGGACAGTTTCATTTGATTGGAGCAAGGAGCGAGTGCTTCTGTGAAAGGATTGCAGCAGAGGAACCTCTTTTCTACAAAGCTTTCAGCTGCAAAGCCTTTGGGAGTAAATCCTGTCTCAGCAATAAGCTGCAGTCACCAACAGAAAGTGAAACTGTGCTCCTGCAGCTTCCATGTGGGTGATGTCATTTTGACTTTGTTTAAATCTTAACGTGTGCCACGAGGTATCAGGATCAGTGAGTAATTACAATATCTGAATTTTATAAGCATCTATTGAAGGTCTGTTGCCCTAGGGAATTCTGGAGTTCCTCCCTTGCCCCCTTGCAGACAATTGCCAGCTTCATTGCCAATGTTCCTTTTTCTTTACAGTTTAAAGTGCTGTTTGTTGTTTCTGGATTTTTGTACATATTTTTAAAGTTGTTATTTTTTCCTGCTGGGGAGGTATCTGCTCCACAACCAAACATTTCAAACCTGTAAATAGGTTTTGTTTAATATTTTTGCGGGATTTTCAACGATTAATAAAATTATTAATATTTTTATTAATTGCTCCACTTATTGAATATTAAATATGCTTTTACCAGTCATATCACGGTGAAACACGTGGGGCCATGCTCGGCGGTGCATGCAAAGTCCAGTTCACAATTCTTCACGGAAAAATCTCTCTCTCTGGGCTGAGGCATGGGCAGACTTATCTTATGTCCAGTGGCTGAGCCATGTGCACGAATGACTGGGTTCAGAGCCGTTTTGTGCAGCATGCATGGGCTCAGCACTGAATAATCCCCTGCATGCGGATCGGCTAAATTACAACCTGCTGCCCTTGGGACATAGGGGCTTGTCCCCAGATTGGATGCATACGTAGCTGATGAAGCGGTTATATTACTCGCTGCCCATGGGACATAAGGGCTTGGCACAGGGTATGCTGCAGGTGGAGCAGTCTGTCTCACTAACACAGTACCCAAATGAACACTTGGCAGCTGGCTTTGTTTTTCTTTAAAGATGCAGGCTGTGGCATGAGTCGCCCATGCTTTGAGCCGATGTGCCTTCAACTATAAACTGCTCAAAATGTTGTGCCCCCCCCAAAGACACCATTTTGGGGTCTCTCCCTTCAGAGTCCTGTTTGTGGGATTGTGGCTTGTAAAAAGACGGCATTGGAGACTGAGCTCTGGCAGTCTGGACCACACTGGAGCTGCATGGTCTGGAAAAACTTTCACTCAAGCTTTTTGGATGAGCTGGGATTAGAACCAGCACTTGATTCTGTGATTGCTCTGATAGCAGCACTAGACTTCTTGATCTGTAGCGCAAATAAATCAGTGAGTTGTGTACACTTTGCCTCCAACATTTCTAGCTCCTTTCGTAAATGAGAAATCCGCTCCTCAAAAATACACATTTTTTCCTCATAGGTGCAAAATTCAGCTAGCCCTTGGATAACACAGGCTCACAAAATTATAGCAGAGATGCTATCAGCGTTGGCTAATTTACCAGCAATGTTCTCCGTATTTTTACAATATTGTTTCGCCCATTCCAAGTCTGAGACTGTTAATTTCATAGCCTAATTTGTGTAAAATTGTCACAATTGGGCATGCTGCTCTCTGCTGCACCATTAATGTTGTAGTTTATAAATTTATTTGCTGGAAATAAGATAAAATAATAAAATTATTTTATTAAATATAAAAAATTGTTTTCCTGAGCCAATATATTCAGGTTCATTTGCCCGGTCAATGGCAGGATGGTAGGCTGAACATGAGCCTGCAGTGTGCGCAGGCAGCCAAGAGGGCCAATGGCATCCTGGCCTGTATCAGGAACAGTGTGGCCAGCAGGAACAGGGAGGTCATTCTGCCCCTGTACACTGCACTGGTTAGGCCACACCTTGAGTACTGTGTCCAGTTCTGGGCCCCTCAGTTTAGGAAGGATGTTGAGTTGCTGGAACGTGTCCAGAGAAGAGCACCAAAGTTGGTGAGGGGTTTGGAACACAAGCCCTATCAGGAGAGGCTGAGGGAGCTGGGGTTGCTTAGCCTGGAGAAGAGGAGACTCAGGGGTGACCTTATTGCTCTCTACAACTACCTGAAGGGAGGTTGTAGCCAGGCAGAGGTTGGTCTCTTCTCCCAGGCAGCCAGTACCAGAACAAGAGGACACAGTCTCAAGCTGCACCAGGGGAGGTTTAGGCTGGAAGTTAGGAAGAAATTCTGCACAGAGAGAGTGATTGTCCTTTCGAATCGGCTGCCTGGGGAGGTGGGGGAGTCATCATCATTGGAGGTGTTCAGGAGGAGACTTGATAGGATGCTTGGTTGCATGGTTTAGTTGATTATGTGGGTTGGATAATAGGTTGGACGTGATGATCTTGAAGGTCTCTTCCAACCTGGTCTATTCTATTCTATTCTATTCTATTCTATTCTATTCTATTCTACACATGGTAGAAGGCTAATAAACAGTCAAATAACAGTCTAGAACAATCAGAACTTGGAATACAGAGGAACAAACTGGAATCTCCCTATGCACGCAAACCTAAATAGCAATGCTGCCTCGGGTGGCATAGACAAACTGCCTTGAGTACACAACAGAGCTAAGAAAGAGGTAACAAGCTATAAATCTCAGAAATAACCAGGTAAAATAGCATATTTTACTCATGAACCGCTGAGCTGCTAATTACCAAAACCTTTGCTGAATGAAGAGGTATTTGAGTTCACAGTTATAGTCCAAAGGGCAGTATCCACAAATTTAGAGGAAACGAGAGGGTAGGCTGCTGTAGTGAAGGCCCAACTCGAGTACTATGCCATGCTGTGGTTTGAGCCTTAACTGGGAGTTAAGAGCTCAGATGGGATCAAGGCTGAGAATCTCTCCCCTGCTCCCCCGTTCTCCCTCCCAACAGAGAGGGAAAAAAAGGAAAGAGAAGGAGCAAATCCACCAAACAATAATCTGGAGTCAGCCTGGAAATAGGGAGGTAAAGAGTTTTCTTTAAACAATATATATATAACAATAACAGATAAGGTTCACAAGGGCAAGGAATAAGGATGTGTGGTGAAGGCACATTCCGCCTAGATACTAGATCTGGTCTCTGCATGTGGACGAGTTTCCCCTCCTTCAGGAGGAAGACAAAAGCCAAGGCATTAGCCAGGCCAGCACGCATTCAGCGCATGTAGTGCGTGTGCAATTACCAAGTATGGCCATAATTCCAGCTTCACGCTTTCTATAGGCTGAAGCCAGATGTCTATGAGAGTGCCCATTGGTCAAACCCAGCCTCGAGGAATCTATAAGTATTACCCCTGGTGGTAAACTACTTGCCCCCTCTTTCACTTTGCCTCTGTACTCGCTCGAGAGAGGAGCTCTCGAGCCACTGCCTCTGCCTTTGAGCTTATTGTTATTAGCTTCTATCATACATGCACGCATACTGAAGCCTCTGCATCATGAGAAGCACTCTGATCGTGAGGATCATCCCAGAAGGAGGACCTTCGCTGAGCCCGAGAAGCCAGCGTCGCCACAGCCAGTCGTATCGACCGGGAAAGGCCACCGTGCTACCGGAGGACTGGACCAGCCCCCGAGGGTAAGATCTGCCCAGTTGTTGGGGAGAAGGGACTTACTAGAGACTAAGTCCGCATATACCTAGCCCCGCCATAGCGGGAGAAGAGCCGCCACGTGTGCCGCTCCAAGCCCTGTAACCGCAGGGAAGACTAAAGCATTATTCGTGCCTATACTGCACCAAACCCGGGACTAGCCCGATCGTCCCGCTGTGCCTTTAAGCCCAGTAACGGAGAAACCGCAGCTCAGCGCAGCCGCATTCTCTCTCCGAGGCTGTTTATCTCAGCCCCGAGATCCGTTGCCACGAGGCCGACCCCATAGCTATTGTTGTCCGACCGGGAACCTCTGAGCCCACCTATCGGCAACCGTCGCCCCGCCCTGCCATGCGAGCCGACTTCCAGGGCCGACCCTACGGGCCAAACCCGACCAGGACCTATCCCTATTGTCTGGAGGGAACCGACCGAGTCCTGAAGGGAACCTGCTTCCAAGCCAAGCCCAGGTTCCAGCATTCCTTCTCCACTGCTGCGGAGAGAGGAGATAATACCCAATACCAGCATTTCAAGTCTACTAGGAATCAGTCCAGCGGCAGTAGTCAGCCAGACCCCCACCTTGCTACAAACAACAGCTACAGAGTATCTTCCACGTACTTTCCACCCACTAGCACTCTGTTCAAAGTATCCGCGTGTAGCACAGTCATCGCTGATGCACAGAAAGATTGTAATATTGTTGTACATAGCCAGAAACCGCCCGCGTTCCGCCGAGTCGCCAACTAGTGGCCAAGTGGCAGAACTGCACTCTTCATTATATAAACATACCAATAGTCTGTAGATAGTTTAATTAAGTTCTGATCATAACACTAAGCCATTTATGGAATGTATTTCACGAACGTGCACGAGAACATATATATAAGTTGTTGTTCATCAGTTATTAATAATTTGATAATTAATAACATTAATATTTTCATAATTCATATTTCATATTAAATAAATTTAATAACCTCTTCACAACAGGATGGATGGGAGAGGGACAAAGAAGAATAATACAAAACCAATCTCTCCCTGAAGAGGCACAGAGGCAGCAGGGAGAAGGATCAGGCCGACCACATGGCAGAGGAACAGGAAAGCAGCCGCGGTAGCTCTCATCCAGGAGAGGCAGGAGCCAAAAGGAGACCTAATAGCTGCAATGCCCTGCTTTTTATACCCTACCTGGGCAGAGAGGGGTGAGTGGAACAGACTCAGCTTCCCAGGGGAAAAAATGCTCTGCAGGGAGGGCAAAGCACTCGCAAGCCCTCCCCCCTTTGTTTTCAGAATGGGCATTAACCGACAACAACCCACAAGCCCTCCACCCTGTTCTGGTTTTGTTTTCAGAATCGCAGTTAACCCACCACAATCCACCCCTGTGTTCCACTTACACTCTCCTGTCACAGCCCCTTCATCCAATACTGACACGTGGTATTTGAATCCTTGATGAAAGTCCCCTGTTATCTTGGCTTGCTCTCTCTCAGGGCAGTCTCTCTCTCTCTGGTGCTGGTCGATGTAGGTGGTGCTAGAACTGGGTAGGCATGTGGATTAAAATCAGGAATCAGTCTGTTGCTGTAGGGATGTCAAGAACAATCCATTGATGTAGGGAAGCAGGAACAGTCTGTTGCTGCAGGGAAGCAGGAACAGGTGCAAGTGAGATGATGCAGGAGCTCTCTGGATTGCTGTGTGGTGTGTATGTTGAGTCCTGGATGCTAGGCTGGTATTAAGTTAGGAGAGAAAACTTGTAACTATTCACACAGTGACTATATTACATTGATGTGCGCTGGCCCCTCTGAGTCCATCCCCTCTCAGCCAGAGTCACATTCCACTGTGGAATACACTGAATGTCCCCAGTTTCTAACATGACCCAGTAGGTGTGACCAGGCCTCTCAGCAGAGACCACACCTCGGGTTGGTTAACCCCCACCAGCAGCAGGGAAAACCCACAATGACTTCTTCAGCAGTTTTTTTCTCAGAAATTACAGGAACTCCATCTCCATCCACTGTTTGCAGCAGGTCAGACTGGGCAGGACCAGCTTGGTTCACAGATCCTCTGCTGTTCACTAACCAAGTGGCCTAAGCTAGGTTTTTCTCCCAGTTCTTAAAGGTTCCACCCCCCATGGCTTTTAGGGTGGTCTTGAGCAAGCCATTGTAGCACTTAACCTTCCCTGCAGCTGGTGCATGGTGTGGGATGTGGTAAATCCACTCAATGCCGTGTTCCTTTGCCCAGTCCCTTACAAGATGGTTCTTGAAGTGGGTTCCATTGTCCGATTCAATCCTCCCGGGGGTACCATGTCTCCACAGGACATGTCTCTCTAGGCTCAGGATGGTGTTGAGAGCACTGGCATGAGGTACTGGGTAGGTTTCCAGCCACCCTGCACTTGCCTCCACCGTGGTCAGTACGTGCTGTTTGCCACTGTGAGACTGAGGAAGGGTGATGTACTTGATCTGCCAGGCCTCTCCGTACTTATATTTTGACCGTCTCCCCCCATACCACAGAGGCTTCATGTGCTTAGCCTGATTAATAGCAGCACAGATGTCACACTCATGGATAACCTGTGAGATGGCCTCCATAGATATGTCCACTGATTTGTCCCGAGCCCACCAGTATGTGGCATCTCTCCCTTGGTGGCCAGAAGTGTCATGGGCCCAGCAAGCTGAGAACAGCTCACCCTTGTGTTCCCAGTCCAAGTCTATTTGAGAGATTTTAGCAGCCAGATCTGCCTGGTAGTTGGGCTTGTGTTCCTCTGCTCTTGGGGATGTATGCATCGATGTGTTGTACCTTTGCCGGTAGCCTATCCAGGTGGGCAGCAATGTCTTGCCACAGGTCAGCAGTCCAAAGAGGCTTCCCTTTTCTTTGCCACCCGTTCCTCCTCCATTCCTTCAGCCACCCCCACAAGGCATTGGCTACCATCCAGGAGTCAGTGTAGAGGTACAGCACTGGCCAGTTCTCTCATTCCACTATATCCAGGGCCAGGTGGACAGCTTTTACCTCTGTGTACTGACTGGATTCGCCTTCTCCATCCGTTGTCAGCAGGACCTATCCGTAAATAGATGATAGGCCCTTCTCGTTGTCAGGGAGATCATTATATGGGGGAGCCTCCTCAGCATGGGTCAGTCTGCTCTGGTGGCATTCCAAAGTCAGCACCCTCTGGCCAGTTGGTGATCACTTCCCCTGTGCCAGGGCGTTTGAAGCTCCCTAGCCGAGCTCGCCGAGTTATCAGGGCCATCCACTTACTCCAGGTGGCATCTGTGGCATGATGTGGGGTTTAGCCTCTCCCTTTGAACATCCAGGTCAGGACTGGAAGCCTTGGAGCTAGAAATAGAGGTGACTCAGTCCCAATTACCTCAAAGGCAGCCCAGACACCCTCATAGGCAGCTAGAATTTCCTTCTCTGTTGCAGTGTAGTTGGCCTCCGAGCCTTTGTACCCCTTGCTCCAGAAACCTAGGGGCCTTCTGCCACAAGCTCCACATAGGACCATTCTCACTGGCCACAGTGTACAGCACATTCTTGATCTTTGGTCCAGTTTGAACAGGTCCCAGAGCCATAGCATGGACCACCTCTCATTTTATCTGGTCAAATGCTACCTGCTGCTCAGGTCCCCACACAAAATCATTTTTCTTCCTTGTTACATGGAAGAGAGGCTTCACAATTTGACTGTATCTGGGAATGTGCATTTTCCAGAAGCCCACAAAAAGGACTGTGTCTCTTTCTTATTCGTGGGTTGAACCATAGTGGCTACCCTGGTCACCACCTCCTGAGGGATGTGGCAATGTCCATCTTGCAAGCCCTCCACCCTCTTTTGTTTTTTGTTTTCAGAATGGGCTTTAACCCACCACTTGCCTATTAGACCCTGTAACAGAGAGGAAGGATAAAGGGCTCAAACCAGATTTAACTGTCTTATTAATGCCTTGTCCAGGACAAACCTTCTAACCCCCTGAAATGCTAAATTCATAAATTTGAGCAGGAAGAGTGGTCGCTGTCACATTTCTATATCTCTTAAGCCAGAAAACCCCCAAAACCAGATCATACAAAAGCTGAATCTTATACTTAAACCAAAGGTACAATTTATATATCAGATGTCTTCCCAAGTCTTAAACATTAAACCAATAATGTAATTGTAAATTATCACAGTCAGAGCAGAATATATCAAATGCCACAGAATCCAAAATAGTTTCATTTTGCTTCCCTTATCTGACCAGAAATAAATCAAGCAATCTTGGCCCATGTCTGGAAGCCAATTTATTTTGTGTAATGTAATGGTTTGGAATTTACGACCACATTAACAAAAGCTCAGCTCACTCAGTCGGAAGCAAATGGAAACTATATTTACAAGCAACAATTACACTCTACAATGGTCTGCAATGAATATGTACAAATATACGATATTTACAATATTATACAGGTATTTACAATCAGAAAACAGTACAGAAACTCCCCTGAACCCTTTTCTGGGATCCCAAAAAGGAATGGGGAACCTGCTCCATTCTCCTTCCCCCTCCCCACTTTCCTCTATAATTAGGAGAAAAGAGAAAGACGTTAGAGACTACTCTTAGTTCAAACCATTGTTAACTATTAGTGTTCTTATCTGTGAGGTGAGTAGATAAGATTCTCTGCAGCGAAGCAACCAGGCAGCCAGAGAAGGAAGAAGAGAATGAAGTGAGATGTGTGATGCTAGGGGAACCCTTCACACACCTGCCCAATTAAATTAATTTAGAATAATATATTTTGTTTTCCTTTTTACACCCAACTGTGAATTGTTCATACTTCTCCACTCTTCTGCTCTATCTGTGCAGCTAACTTTTAAAGGCATAGCCTAAAACTACCACAGATGAGAAGGGCTCAGCAGGACACATGGGCCCGGAGCCAACATACTGCAATGATTTGTGTCTCTCAGGAACTTCGAGTCTGACAACAGACTTTTTCCAAACATTTTACCAGCTTTTCAGGATTTTGCTCTTGCTCAGGGGTGAAATTCCAAACCTCCAGAGATGAGCACTGTCCTAAGAATTTACATATACTCTCCCACACACTCTGGTACTCATCATTAGTGATTATCAGATCAGACTTCTCAGTGGTATTCTTGGGGAGAGACCTGTATTTCTCTAGATGAAACCTGGTCCATCAATTATTGTGTGAGATTATATCTAAACCAAGTGGCTGGTGGAATAACAGTATCATAATATACCAGTAACCAGCACAGCAGCAACAGCAAAACTTTAAGCCATTCCCCTGAGTTCACACACATCACCAGAGAGCATAGCAGCAAATTTTCCCCAGCTGCCCCCAGAAATTATATCAACATAGTGAACACACTACAGGAAAGGGGGGGTGGTGTGGGTGGGGGGAGAGGCAAAAATAAAAGTATACAAAACTCTCTTAACAAGCCTCAAGCATTAATTGAATCTTCTTATTATGTTGTGTCTCATTATCTCAACTCTTTTATCTCTTGCCAAAACCCACTGTCTTGGTTAAAACAGCTGCTTTCAAGCCTCGTGTTGGAGGACCAAAAATTTGATGGACTAACAGTCTCTGCTTCTCTCCAACACAGAAGTGAGGGAAGGTAACAGAAAAAAACTCCATATCAAGATAAAAAGATTGAGATAAAGAGCTTTAATAAGAAAATTTAATTCATATGATGCACAATTACCTTAGCCTATTTGAAGAAGAAACACAACTAAATGCAGAAAGCACAAGCCAGTAAGGTAACCACAGCAACCCCATGCAGAGCTACAGGCTAGGGTCGGAGTGACTGGAGAGCTGCCAGGCAGAGGGGGACCTGGGGGTGCTGATCGACGGCTGCCTGAACATGAGCCAGCAGTGTGCCCAGGCAGCCAAGAGGGCCAATGGCATCCTGGCCTGCATCGGGAATGGTGTGGCCAGCAGGAGCAGGGAGGTCATTGTGCCCCTGTACTCTGCACTGGTTGGGCCACCCCTTGAGTCCTGTGTCCAGTTCTGGGCCCCTCAGTTTCAGAAGGACATCGAGACACTTGAAGGTGTCCAGAGAAGGGCAACAAGGCTGGGGAGGGGTCTGGAGCACAAGCCCTGTGAGGAGAGGCTGGGGGAGCTGGGGTTGCTTAGCCTGGAGAAGAGGAGGCTCAGGGGAGACCTCATTGCTCTCTACAACTACCTGAAGGGTGATTGTAGCCAGGAGGGGGTTGTCCTCTTCTCTCTAGCAACCAGCACCAGAACAGGAGGACACAGTCTCAAGCTGCACCAGGGGAAGTTTAGGCTGGAGGTGAGGAGAAGGTTCTTCACCGAGAGTCATTTGCCATTGGGATGTGCTGCCCGGGGGGTGGTGGAGTCACCGTCCCTGGAGGTGTTCAAGAGGGGACTGGACGTGGCACTCAGTGCCATGGTCTGGTCATGGGGTCTGTGGTGACAGGTTGGACTCGATGGTCTTCGAGGTCTCTTCCAACCTTGGCGATACTGTGATACTGTGATATGCTGTAACCACCCACCCCTTGGAACCTGCACCACCCCAGCAGAAGAAACCAAACCCCCAAACCTGGAAAGTGAAAGCAGCAACTGGAACAGGAAACTTCTCATGTTAAAATCTGAACTTCAAGAACCATAATACTTTGCTCCAGGCAGCATGTTCATTTTTCAGGTGGCATGACAGCAGCATGGTATCAAATATCAGCAGTACATTCAACACAATTGATAACACAAGTTTATTAGTTGCTGCTACTTACTTATTGTTCCCTACTGTTTTCACTTCTGCTGTCAGACAGTGGGTTGTTTTCTCATCAAAATCAAAGCACTTCACTGTAATTACAACAGCCATGTGACACTGCTCCTGTGAGGAGGCCAGTATCTCAAGGGCCCACATCACAGAGAAATTTAGATTGTAAGTCGTATCTGGAGCTCAGATAGTTCAACATCCTGCCCAGGGCAGTAGTTGATTAGTCCCCAGTTGGGACTAATCTCACAGATCAGCCTCTTTTCTGCACCTGACAGATATCACGCTTGTCTATCTACAGGCTGCTTACTTGGCCCTTTTAGCCTCATCAAGTTCCTGTTTCTGAGACTAAGACTGTACCAGGTGGGGCTTACACATTAGCATTGTTATACCTAATTGTGCTGACTATTACCAATCCCACTTATTCATCATAACCTTGGCAATTTTTTTGTGCTTAACCTCATGTGTTAGCTTACCAAATTTTTTATATTCCTGTTATGCCTCAGAACATTGTTTCCTGTTCTTTCCATTTTTGTTTAGTTGTCTTGAAAAGCAACCTCAGACATCTAATTGTTTAAACTGAGGATCTATTAATTTAAAAACAATTGTTACTTCAGTGATACTGCAAATTATGGAATAATACCAAATTTGCAGTTTACACAATAGTGAAGTGTGTGCTTGGGAGAGGTTTGGAATTGACCATTAGACTGTTTTATTTTTATAAAGTAGCTCTCTCTAAGAGTTGAAAAGTCTCTATGGCTTTGGATTTAGATTATTCATTTGAGAAGAAAAACAACCAACATATTGTCTACTTATATACATATTAATGTCAACTACCCTTGTAATCTGAACTGCTTGGATTAATCAAGAAGCTACCTGATTAAAAATTGGACTACAAAGGAATGAAAAATACTTAGTTGTTTAGAATAAGTCAGAGTTTAGGGGATTTGTATCAGGACTCTTGTTGCTTCTTTTGGCAGCTATATTAACAAGCAGCTTTTCTTTCATTGTTCAAATAAAAGCAAAACAGCCTTTGAATTTTGTTCTCCAAATTTCCACTCATCTGACTAATGTTCTTTTTTTAATTAGAAAGATACACATATGACTTAATTAATCAAGCCTGTCTTAGGAAATTATGCATTTATTAACGGCTTCTGTACTCAAACACATTATTAAGGGATTTGTGCTAAGTACCTGACATAAAACAGCCTAATTTTGCTTGCTTTGCTTAATATATTGAGAAATCCCTTGTTGATCATATTTCAAAACATTCATGCTATGAACTAATGTCCTACTTAGAATGTTAAAAAATACAGCAATTTGTCAACTGAGTACTCTAGACATTTGTATTTAAAGTCAAGTCAGTGCTATAAAAAGAAAGAAGAATTGAACTTATTTGACTACAGTAATTATGAAAGCAAATAAAATAAGAAAGATGGATTTGATTTGGGATTTATTTATTATTTTAGTCTAATTTTTCTGTTAGGTGATTTGTTACTGAAAAGTTCACCTGAACTCCCAGGCAGTAACTGCTAACACTTGTCCACTGGTATTTTGTGTGAATGAAGCTAATGCTGACTCATTCTTTTTTGTTAATTCAGACAAGTTTACAGAAAGAGGGATGGAGAGTTTGAAAATAATTTTAGTCCCACCTGTGAGTTGTAAGCTTGCTAAAGAAAGGCAGAGGGGAAAAATTCTCTGTAGTGAGTCTGCCTTTTATGCCGACGTCTCTCCTGCTGGCTGTATTTTGTGGCACTCAAGAATGAGTTTCCCATCAGGACACTTTCAAATCTCTCCTTCCTGCTGTTGGGTCATGGAAGACTCTGGCTCAAGGGCAGGGCTTTGCTCATTTCTGTTGATGGTGGCAGTGTGGCGATAATAACGCAGCCTCCATGGCTGTCCTTGCTGTACAGGTACAACTGTTGTGCCCTTCCCTCCCCACTGCCCCTTCCACCTCACATCCATTACCTGTCGGGTGCACCTCATGGCCCTGCAGAGCTATTTCCCCCCACTGGCCTTCTCCTCCTGTCCTGGTCATCATTTGATTGCATGATAATTATTTACAGGTATTTAGAGTTTGTAGTTGCTTGCCTATTTTCCCCCAGGCAACCAGTGACAGGACAACAGGGCATGGTATGAAGCTGCACAAAGGGAGGTTTAGGTTAGATATTAGGAAGCACTTCCTCAGAGAAAGGCTGATTAGGCACTGGGATGAACTGCTCACAGAGGTGATGGAGTTGCCATCCCTGGAGGTCTTTAAGAAAAGATTGGATGTGCCACTTGGTGCCATGGTTTAGCTGATATGGTGGTGTTAGGTCATAGGCTAGACTTAATGATCTCAGAGGTCTTTTCCAGCCTCAATAATTCTGTGAGTTCTTTGAGTCCATGTGTATACTTTTGGTCTCATAAAGTGTGCATGGGCAGTTTCTCCAAATTTTAAATGAAAGCTTGAAAAAGACATGTTGTCCTGGACAGAGAGAGACTGCTTATCAGCAAAACTTGAAATAAGCATTACTGACTTACTAACGACACTTTTGGGCTAACTGAAATTCCCTTAACATCTTTCTCTTTTATTCTAATTAACCAGAGGAAAAAGGGACAGGAGAGGTTGGGGGAAGGCAAGGTGGAATCGCCCCTAGCCAAGGAGGATTTCTGTGCTGTTTGCTTTTTGTAAATATCTGTATAATATTGTAAACACTGTATACTCTGTACATATTCGTTGCAGTCCATTATTGCTCGTAAAATACAGCTTCATTTGCTTCTCTGACTGGGTTCGGCTGAGCTTTTTTTGATGTGTGTGGGTTAAACCATCACAGGGTATGAATTCATACAAATGTTAAAGTGTTGACCTTATCCTGCTTACTTTACTTAATTTTTTTCTACTTCCCATGGTAGTAGGACTAATTGTCTCAGACTAATTCTTTTAAAATGTATTCCTTCTTCATGTTGTCCAAATTCTTCAGAGAAGTTGGAATGAACCAGTCAAGAAAGTACTTCTGCTTGATGGGCTGCTTTTAATCTATTTCCTATCTTGGAAAATGCCACTTATTTACTTCTTGCTTTTAATTAGTAGTTTATAACTCTTTCTTTTTGATTTTTAAAGTAGCAAAGTGTCTTACATAAGGTCAGTGATGAACTTGGTACAGAATTTTGGTGAAAGCCCATGCTGATCTGGAACCAATAGCTACTTTCTTAGTTTCCTTGTTAGAAGAATTCAGTCTTCTGACAATCCTGATAAAACACATCTGGTAATTTGCATTCTGAGTAACTAACAACAAAGACAAAGAAGTATTGGACATTGGTTGAAAATGATAGTGTTCATCTGGAGGCAATTTCAAGAGTTACCTGTCAGAGGCTATAATAGACACGTATTTCAAACTTTTGTAGCTACAGAAATTATTTCAGGACTAACCAAAAAAGGGACCATAATTCCTCTAGTTTGGATCATTAAAAATTACTTTGAAGATATCTGCTTAGCTGACTAGCAAAAATGTGTGTTCTGATAAAAAAGGGGTTAATAAATTATGATGGTTTTTTTTCCTATCATGAAAATGCTTTCTGCTTCTAGCATATTATATGCTCCTAGGCTAAATCATAACTTTTAGCCATCTCAAAGGAGGTATATTAATGTGTTGCCAGGACATTAAATCCCTGATTAAAATAAAAATGGCATGTAAGAGGCTTGGGGTTTTTTTTGAGGTGGGCAGGAAGGGAATTCCATTTGGTATGAAAATTCACACATGCGTTGATTAAACGATTCAATTATTTAATGATACTATTATATAATTATAGATGGGAGTTGTTTACTTCAAAGAAAAATGATTAGTATTTAATAGCCCAAAAGAAAAGAAATATGGAGTAAAGACTAGAGAATGGTACAGCAGCATCATGGTGCTGTAGTCCATATCTTTCATACTTTGAAGTTTTGGATTATTTGTCCCTTTCTAAAATCCTGATCTGCTTGGAAGTCCTTTCAGAAATAATTTCCTCATTTGCTATCTCCAGACTGCTTCACTCGTAATGATGTCTTAATATCTTTGTTGCTGCGCAACCTAGCAGACACCTTCTCAGTGTGTATCTGTCTCAGTCCAGAGAAGGAAAGAGACTCAGTTCTTTTGAATATTCCCGTGTTAAGAAATTAGGGGCACAAATGAGGCCAAAATATCAACAGTGAGGCTATTTATTAACAGAATAAAGTGCATGGAACACAAGGGGAGAGAGAGAAAATAAAGAGGGTGAGAGAGAAGAGGGAGAGAGAAGAGGAAAGGAATTATATTATCACACCCCTCACCCCCCGAGACGGTTTGAGTCTGTGGAGGAAGGCTGCTGCAGCTTTGGCATGGAGGAGATGTTGTCCATGTTGGCTGTGCTGTGCTCTGAGCAGCCTCTTCAGCTCCATGAGTTGCAGCAGGCAGAACTTAGGATACAGAGAGAGAGTTCCTCTTGGTCTGCTTCTTCCAGGCTACATGGTGATGTCTCTGTCATTTTTCTCTCCTGGTATTCTCTCAATTTTTCTTCAGAGCAGCATTGCCCTGGTCTTTTTCTTCTCTCATGTTTTCCTTCTCCTGAGCCAGTAGTTGCTCAGATCTTTTATACAGTTTTTAGGTATGAGTCCTATGAGTCCAGGTGATGAATATGCATATTCCAGAGAGTATTGATAGCAGTGGCCTCTGCCCATTATTTCCAGGGCTGCTGCAGTCTGGTGAGCAAATTTTATCTATGCACCTTCCAGAGAGTTGTTATCCAGTGGCATCTGCCCAATACATATCAGCTATTGTCTGGGCAAGCAGCAACAGTGATTTTATCTTTGTTGAGTCACATCAAGAGAGATAAGATTTAGTCTCTCACAGTATCATAGCTTATTTTCAGTCTACATTCCTGTTTCCTCCCCAGGGAGTTCAATTGTGTGCGTTCGTGTGTGTGTCTGCAATGCGCTTGTGGTGCACCTTGGCATTCCTCCCTGGGTCCACATCTGCCTTAGGTACTGAAAAGTGCTTACAGGGCATGCATCCAGTTTGATTGCAATTTATACCTTTGTAACTGTTTCTGCCACATAATTTTCAGTTGGGTAAGTGTTCTGCATGAAAAATTTTACTAGGTAGTGCCAAAATGGGTCCATGTACTGTGCAGCAAATAAGAGGTTTTGCTCTCTTGTTACAGTTAAGTGGAGAGTTTATAGTTGAAGTTAGCAAACACAAACTGTTCACATTCAGTACTCAGCTGTTTGTATCTCTTCATCAAATTTTGTGTCTCCAAGCACTATATTTGGATGTACTTTTGGAGTAGTGATGAAAGACCTGAAGTAAAGTTTCTGAGTTTTGCCCACATTAGAAACACCTGAGCATTCTTTTACTATGGCACTAGTAAATATAAGTAGGTTTTGTTGTCTTCCTTAAAGATGTACTAAACACTCCCATAGTTATATGTTTGAAATATTCTGGAAGACATGATACATGTTCCTGAATCACCTGTAAACTGTCTTCTGTCTGGAAGTGAAAATTCACCAGGGTGTTTCTCCCACCAGGGGTGCTGATGCCTGATGCAACTTTCTAACTGTCATGTCTCATTTTTCCACAAGACAGACCCTTTTTGTGTAGTGTGTACGGGACCTCCCCAGCTTGCTACACAGACAACCTTTAGACATAGTCTTGTGGCATCTAACACAGTTTTTTAAGTGGGGAAACAAGCCTAGTGCGGTAGGTTGAAAGACTAATTCTCCCACCATGGGCAAAAGAAATGACTCAGACAAATGGATTGCAAAAATGGTGGAAAGTTTAAATGAAA
Organism: Colaptes auratus; assembly: GCA_015227895.2. Classification (NCBI taxonomy): domain Eukaryota; kingdom Metazoa; phylum Chordata; class Aves; order Piciformes; family Picidae; genus Colaptes; species Colaptes auratus. The sequence goes on from CM026897.1 coordinate 61,895,998, forward strand.
AAAAAACAATGAAAGTTTTATAGAGAACCACAAGCACCATGACAAAAGAGACAGAGATCCCAAAACATGCCCAAGAACATCCCACCCCCACCTGGGAGTACACCCATCCCCACCCCCAGGGTTCTTTCTCCCCCCTACCAACCCAGCCTTGGGCCTAGCCAGGCCCAAGAGATGTGGCTCACCCCATTTACCTAGGCAGCGGTGAGGGAAAAAAGAGACAGAGAGGACCCCCCGCTGATGTTTTATAGGGTAGCAGGGCATTATGGGATTAAATACCTGGCTTCTTGTGACCACCCACTGGGCTAGGCTGTCTTTTGGGACATCCTTGGTGTGGTTTGTGTGGCAGCACCCAGCCTAAACCACCACAACTAGGAAAGCATTTAATTATTTTAACGTTTTATTGGTGACTGAAGCCCCTGAAGGCAGCTCCCTCCCTTTCTTCTGGCTTCCTCCTTTAGCACAGCCATGTCCTGTACTGGAGACAATAAAATTGGCTGCTGGTCCCCACTTCCAGCTGCTCCTACAGACTTTCAAACTCATCTCTGTAATAAAGTCTGGGCATCTGTGGCAGCAGGTAGGAGCAGGAAAGGAAAGCCAGGACTGAGACCTATCAGATCTCTATGGAGTGGTTTGCAGCCTCACTGTGCAGTATACACCCAGGCTAGGAGAACAGCTGTTCCTGGCTTCCTGGACATCCTCTGGTCAGCAATGGCCCTGGTTTGCTGTGGTGCTGGTGTGGTGAGAAGCACTGTGTGTGGGATGGTTCTTCGAGCCCATTCATACTCCGTCAGGTGGTTCAGCATGCTTGGACTGGCAACATTTTCATCATTGCCTGACTCAGTTTGGTCTCGGGGAAAAGTATTTTTCCCAACAAATGCAGAACTACAGACAGCATAAATAATAGGCATGAGACTCATTAGGTGTGCCAGCAGTCTCACTGGGCTGGGTGTAGGCTGAGTCTTCAGACCAGAAGCCTGTTTGGGCCCATGCAGATAACCACCCCCTGCTCATCTCCTAAGCACAAAGGAGAAACAGGGATTAAAATAAAATGCACTTCCCTTTTGTGAAGATGTGCTCTGCTTACAATGCATATTGTCTGTGTGGGCTGTTCGGTCTATGGGCACAGATTCAAGCACTGCTGCTATTGCACACAGTCTGGTTGCTGAATGAGCAGTTAAGCCACATGCTACAAATCTTTCACAAGAATACCCACAGGTATATCTTTCCACAAATATAAATTGACCACAAAAATAAGTGTTTAAATATTTTTCTTTTTTTATTTTTTTCCTAGGCAACAATTAGATTTTTGCACATGCATGTACAGATATAATTGTACCAGTGGTACCATTGGGAAACATCCCTTGCTTTTCATCTGGGAAGGCTTTGGTTGGTTCAGGTGGAAGTTCAGGAATTGCTGAGGTTGTAGTTTTTGCAAAACCATGTGCTTACTTTCCTCTGCAAAAAGTACTGTGAAAGATTTTGAAGGCTCCTACAGGAATTACTCTATATTTCAAGCACATGGTTGAAATGGGAGTGCTGTTGCTACCACATAAACTTTGCTTGTATTAAGTGCATTAAGGGAATATATTTTATGCTGAAAGAACTTTTAAACAAAGTGGGATCACTTTGGTGATACCAAAAATCTAAGTATGCCTATATAAAGAAGATAAACAAGGGCGAATCTCACGACAAATGAGCTTCTAAGGTATGATAGATAATTGTTCTACTTCACTTTTAGATGAGGTTACGTTGGTGTAAAATGGTGCAAAACATACATAGGTGCAAAATACTCAATTGCTAATTAGACCTGATTTATGAAAATGTCACTGAGTTCACTTAGCCAGGGGTGGCTTTGAATATGTGGAATAATTTACACTTCTCTGTGTGGCTTATGTTTGGTGACATTATCATTCTGCTGATTTACCAGAAAAGCTTCTAAACAGAATAGTAAAAAGCATTGTAGGACGTAGTGCTTTCTTAGTGTACAAGTATCTTTCTCATATACAGAAAATAAATACTCTGACTGTGCCTAATTGCAGAAATAAAAAAACCTTTTGACTGACTGAAAAATGTGTGGGTCATTTGGGTGGTTCAGAATTAATAGTTGTAAAAAGACTGTGAGACATTCAGCCAAAGTTACTGTAAAGTCAAAAGAACAACATGCTGTTAATTATTATTAATTATATTATTTTGAATAAAAGAAAAAGAAATTCTGTTTTGTTGGGGTTTTATTTAATGCACTTATGTTAAAATTTTCCAGCCTGTCATTTAATACAATACAATACAATACAAAACAATCAATCCAGGTTGGAAGAGACCTTCAACATCATTGTGTCCAACCTATCAACCAATCCAACGCACCCAAACAACTAGATCATGGCACCAAGCACCCCATCAAGTCTCCTCCTGAATACGTCCAATGAGGGTGACTCCACCACCTCCCTGGGCAGACCATTCCAATGGGCAATCACTCTCTCTGTATAGAACTTCCTCCTAACATCCAGTCTAAACCTCCCCTGGCACAGCCTGAGACTGTGTCCTCTTGTTCTGGTGTTGCCTGCCTGGGAAAAGAGACCAACCTCTGCCTGGCTACAACCTCCCTTCAGGTAGTTGGAGAGAGCAAGAAGGTCACCCCTGAGTCTCCTCTTCTCCAGGCTAAGCAACCCCACCTCCCTCAGCCTCTCCTGATAGGGCTTGTGTTCCAAACCCCTCACCAACTTTGTTGCCATTCTCTGGACACTCTCCAGCAAGACAACATCCTTCCTAAACTGAGGGGCCCAGAACTGGACACAGGACTCAAGGTGCGGCCTAACCAGTGCAGTGTACAGGGGCAGAATGACCTCCCTGCTCCTGCTGGCCACACTGTTCCTGATGCAGACCAGGATGCCATTGGCCTTCTTGGCTGCCTGGGCACACTGCAGGCTCATGTTCAGCCTACCATCAACCAGCACCCCCAGGTCCCTCTCTGCCTGGCCGCTCTCCAGCCACTCTGACCCCAGCCTGTAGCACTGCATGGGGTTGCTGTGGCCAATGTGCAGAAACCGGCACTTGGATGTGTTCAATCTCATGCCATTGGATTCTGCCCATCTGTCCAGCCTGTCGAGATCCCTCTGCAAAGCCTCTCTGCCCTCCAGCAGATCAACTCCTGCTCCCAGCTTGGTGTTGTCCGTAAATTTACTGATGATGGACTCGATGCCCTCATCCAGATCATCAATAAATATGTTAAAGAGCATGGGGCCCAGCACTGATCCTTGGGGCAAACCAGTAGTGACTGGCTGCCAGCTGGATGTGGCACCATTCACCACCACTCTCTGGGCTTGGCCTTCCAGCCACTTCCTAACCCAATGCAGTGTGCTCCCATCCAAGCCATGGGCTGATAGCTTGGCCAGGAGTTTGCTGTGGGGGACAGTTTCAAAGGCCTTGCTGAAGTGCAGGTAGACCACATCCACAGGCCTCCCCACATCCACCAGGCAGGTCACCTGATCATAGAAGGAGATCAGGTTGGTCAGGCAGGACCTGCCCTTCCTAAATCTGTGCTGGCTAGGCCTGAGCCCCTGGCCATCCTGTAAGAGCTGTGTGATTGCACTCCAGATGACCTGTTCCATAATCTTGCCTGGCACTGAGGTCAAGCTGACAGGCCTATAATTCCCTGGCTCGTCCAACTGGCCCTTCTTGTGGATGGGTACCACGTTGGCCAGCTTCCAGTCTTCTGGGATCTCTCCAGTGAGCCAGGACTGATGAAAATGATGGAGAGTGGCTTGGCCAGCTCATCTGCCAGCTCTCTCAGCACCCTAGGATGGATCCCATCCGGTCCCATGGACTTGTGGGGGTTCAAGCGGCTGAGAAGATCCCTAACAATCCCATCCTGGAACAGAGGAGAACTATGCAGCTCCCTGGCTCCTTCTGCCAGCTCTGCAGGCCAGCTGTCTGGAAGACATTCTGTCCTGCTAGTAAAAACTGAGGCAAAGAAGGTGTTAAGCTCCTCTGCCTTTCCTTCATCCTTTGTTACAACATTCCCCTCCGTGCCCACCAAGAAGTGGAGGTTGTGCTTGCCCTTCCTCTTGCTATTAATATATTTATAGAAGGACTTTTTGTTGTCCTTCACAGCAGAGGCCAGTCTGAGCTCCAGATGTGCTTTTGCCTCCCTGATTTTTTTCCTACAAGACCCAGCAACTTCCTTAAACATTTCATGGGGTGCCTCCCCTTCCCTCCAAAGACAATACACCCTCTTTTTTTTCCTTAGTTCCTTTAGAAGTTGATTGACCATCCAGGCTGGCCGTCTGCCCCGGCGGCTCATCTTCCGGCACATTGGCACAGCCTGTTCCTGCGCCTTCAAGAGTTCTTCCTTGAAGTAGGTCCAGCTCTCCTGGACCCCTTTATTTTTGAGGGCTGTTTCCCAAGGAACCTTCTGAGTTAGCTCCTTGAGCAGCCTGAAGTCTGCCCTCCGGAAGTCCAGAGTGGTGGTCTTCTTGCTACCCCTCTTAGCTTGACTGAATACAGAAAATTCAATTATCTCGTGATCACTGGTACCTAAACACCCTCCAACCACCACATCACCCACCAGCCCTTCCCTGTTGGTGAAAAGGAGGTCAAGCAGAGCCTTATCCCTGGTAGGTTCGCGCAGCACCCGGGATAAGAAGCTGTCCTCCATGCACTCTAAGAACCTCTTAGATTGCCTCCTTTCTGCTATGTTGTGATCCCAGCAGATATCAGGCGGGTTGAAGTCACCCATGAGAACAAGGTCAGGCGATCTTGAGACAGCCTTAAGCTGCCTATAGAATGCTTCATCGACATCTTCCTCCTGGTTGGGTGGTCTATAACAGACTCCAACCAGGATGTCTGCCCTGCTGGTCTTCCCTCTAATTCTTACCCACAAGCACTCAACCCAATCGTCCCTGATCTCTAGCTCAATGGCATCAAGTGCCTCTGTGATATACAGGGCCACCCTTCCACCCCTTCTTCCTTGCCTGTCTCTCCTGAAGAGCCTGTAGCCATCAATTACAGCGCTCCAGTCATGCGAGTTGTCCCACCACATTTCTGTGATGGCAACTACATCATATCTTTCCTGCTGCAACAAGGCTTCCAGCTCCTCTTGTTTGTTGCTCATACTTCGTGCATTAGTATACATGCACTTCAGCCAGGCTGCCAGTTTCGCCCCCGACTCCAGCTTACCACCCTCAGACTCCTGTCTGGGGGGACTGGTTTCAGCCCCTTCCCCCTTCGAAGCTAGTTTAAAGCCCTGTCAATGAGGCCTGCTAATTTCCTTCCCAGAATCTTTTTACCTTTGGGGGACAGGCCATTCTCGTGTACTGTGACCTTCCCCCTCCTCTGGGACAGATGTACTCCATCTGTTGCCAGCTGACCTGCTGCAGTAGAAAGTTTTTCAAGATCGAAAAACCCAAAATTCTTTTGACTACACCAGCCTCTAAGCCACTTGTTGACTACAGCTGCTGTCCTGTTCCTTCTTGTATTCCCTCCTGCAACTAAGGGTATAGACAAAAAAAATATTTGTGCACCTGACCCCTCCACCAGATCCCCCAGGGCCTTGAAGTCATTCTTGATAGCCCTGGGAGTTCTGGTCGCAACATCATCATTCCCTTACTGCATAACTATTAAGGGATAGTAGTCAGAGGGCTGCACCAGACTAGGCAGCCTTCTGGTAACATCACTAACTTGAGCTCCTGGGAGACAACAAAGTTCCCTGTGAATAGGGTCTGGCCGACATATGGGGCCTTCTGTTCCCCTCAGGAGGGAATCACCAATAACAGTTACCCTCCTCTTTTTTTTAAGGGAGCAAGTCTTGATGCCAGGGGAAGGCTGCTTCACCTCAGGCTGTTTCACCTTGGGCTGTTTTGCCTCAGGAAAAACCCCAGCTGGTGTGTCCTCCTGCATTAGAATCACCTCCCCCTCGACCTCCAGTGCCCCATACTTGTTTTTCAAGGGCAATGGGGAAGGGGAGGGGAGGTGAGGAGGTTTGAATTTGTGTGTTTTGAGAGGAACCTTCATCCATTCCCCTCTGTTTTTTGGATAACCAGCCTCTGCAGGGGGAGCCTGCTGAGCCTGGTTACTCAAGTTGGTCTCCCTTCTACAATCCCTGACATCTCTAAGTCTAGTCACCTCATCCTTCAATCTGGCCACCAGGTTAAGCAGATAGTCGATCTGCTCACACCTGGTGCAGGAGTTGTCCCCACTACTCTGCATCTCAAGTGCCAGGCTCCAGCACTCTCTGCAGCCATATGCCTGGACACCCACCTCTTGCTTATGGCACATGCCTACCTGCTTGTATTCCCCCTCAGTCTGAGTCGAGACTGATTTTTTTGAGGGAGTAACTGCGGCGCGTTCCCACCATGCCTGCCCTGCCCGCCTGGCCTGCGGGGCAAGATTTAGAAAAAGTGCGGCGGCGCGTGCCGGGCGAGAGAAGGCGGCAAGACTCCCGCCGGAGCAGAGGCTGCCACGGGGTGCCGCTGGCTTTTAAAAGCACCGCCAGTGACGTGGAGAGCCCGAGCGCTCCCGAGCGGCAAGCACGTGGAGAAACGGCCGCGCCGAATCCAGCCGAGTGCCGAGAGCCCGGGGGTGCCCTGCCGATCCCATAGGTCATTCATTAAAACAATTTTTGTCCAAGAGTGTAAAGTACAAATCTTCTCAGTGATTTTTAATGTACTAGTGTTTTGGCTAGTGTTGGAAGGGTTATGCTTGGGAATCCTTTAGGAATCTTATAGCAGCTGCTAAGAACATTTTGTCCTATTGTACTGAAATGGTCTTGAAATGTTAACGTGATTAAATTTGTATGTCCTCTAATGCCCTTCACATGGAAAATAACAACTCAGGCACACGTCTTCAGCTGGAAACAAACAGAATCTGTTTGGGTTTTTGTTCATTTAGTTGGTTGGTTTTGTTTGTTTGTTTGGGGTATTTTGCAAAAGCTAATTTGTGTCTGTAGTATAGTGTTACTGTTTGCCTTCCTTGTTGCTGTTGTTTAAGGAAACAATTGGTTAAATTGCCAGGACTTGACAGCAATAAACAGCCGCTTTTCTGTCACCTTAAAATTTCTCTCTCAAACTCCTGATTTACTTAGCAAGGTTTTTAAATCAATGTTTGAATAGGAAACCATCCTAATCAGCTAAACCCCCTTGTGTTTCTGAAAGACATTTGTAAAACAACTGACTGCAGTCTTTGGAAATATGTACTATATATTTCTTTGGGGATTAAACATTAACCTCTAGAAAATTATGAGCAAATAGAATTGTTTTAAATAAAAGAGGAAGAAAGAAACCAAGATCCTACATACTATGACAGCTTTCACAATAATCAGATTGTCTGAAAATATAGCATTGTTTAAATGGTAAGTGTGGAACAAAAGTGGGAACCCTGCTGAAGGCAGAATGATAGCAGTAGGCTGGGGTTCAAAGTGTGGCAAACCCTAGAAGTTCAAATTGCTCCATTTTGAAAAGGCGTTCCATCCACACACCTCTAAAAAAGATTTCCATTTTACAGGGAAATTGACTAGTTGATTTTCTTCCTCAGGCCACCCAAACCTCCTGACTTGTGAAGCAAACCATAGCTGCAGACCCCAATTTCAGGTTGTCTTTGTCACAGGTCTGATGCCATCAAACTTTGGTGCATCAGCCTGAGCTTGACAGCTGCCCTTGGGCTTGCTTGGCCATCTCTCCCACTGAAAAGCACAGCTATTTCTTCTCTCAGCCTACTTTGTGCTTTGTCCTTATTAATTTGTAGTAATAACCAAGGAAGTGGAAGTAAGTGATGATTTCACACTTGGCTGTTACACCATGGCAAAGCTGTCAGACTGAGGCTCTAGGGTGTAAAATGTTTCATGTGCTACTGCATATGGAACCTGTGCTTGAAAAGGGATAATGGAAGACTGAACAATCTTGGGATGGGATCCTGGCCCTCACTGTCTCAAGTTCATGCTCAACTGATCTTCCAGGCTTTCTGCCAGTTGAAAAATTGAAGTAGAAATCTAAGTTGCCTAATTGAGATAACGAGAGGAGCAGTTGACTGGTTCTTCATAGTTTTCTGTTAGTGTCCTTGTGTGACTTGCAGTACACAGAGGTTGGCAGATTGAACCACAGCAGATATGATCTGAAATTATAAAAGCAAGGATGCTTTTTCTCCCTTTTGTGTGCAATGTAATTATTATCCAGAATATAGCTATTTCATGCATACATTATCCAAAGCACTTATTGTTACAATGAAATTAACTGTGCTACCAACTCATATGTCTTGAGCATGGGGTTTACATTCATGAGTTGTGGAGCTAGAGTATAACCCAGTGATTGGATGTAGAGTATTGTAAATCTGTATATGTTTTGTTTTAACTGCAGGGTATTCATGTGAGGAGGTGGCATTGTTATTGGTTTTGATGTAGTCTTTTTATATGCATAGACTTACCCTTTAGGTAGATTGACTGTGTGAGAAATTGTCATATTTGGCTTTTGCAAGGGAAGGTGGGTGCTGGGCATTGCTAGGGACTGTGGGGTTCCATCTTTTAGCTGATTGGCTGGTTGTAGTCTGTGTTATATAAGATGTGTATTGGGAGAGAAATGGAGGGGGGTGTGAGGTGTCAAGATGTCGGAGACCAGCCAGGGTCAATGAGGTCAAGAGTGCAACCATTATCCCAGCCCTGAAATCTGCAGCCAGCAACAGGCAGGACTGGGACTTGGGGGGAAGGTGGGAGCGGGCTTGGGATATTTGAAGGGATTTGTGGAGAGATGTATAAATATGCATAAGTTTGATGTCTATATAAGATCAACTTGTGTTGTTATGACATGCCTTTAGCAAATCTGCTATGCACCCAGCTCTGTTTGCCTTTATTTTATGATAAACTATATTTATAATTTAGCAGTGAGATTGTTTCTCACAATTTGGTGACCCGTCAGTGATTACCCTGTCTGCGATGGCTTTGGGGACCCTTTGGATAGGGGGCTGCCCCTGCTGATTTTGGGGGCCCAAAAGGAGGATCCTGGACGTCTCTTGGAACACAGGTAAATGATTCTGCAAATATTGTATGATAAAGGCAAGAGAAGGAGCTCCTGGCTGCCACAGCTGCCTGTAATTCTTGTGCATTAAGATCTGTATTAAAAAAAAAGGACTGTAAGTATTGTCTGGTTGGGCAGGAGTTCAGTTCAGTGAATGTGTGCATGAGACGTGGACTGGACAGTCCGGATTCACAAAGCGAATGCAGAATCCTTCTAACTGCATTTCCAATATCCCACAAGTGACTTGGTCAGTGGAGAGACAAAGCAGTTGGTGGGAATTGTATCTCTTCAAGCCCCCAAAACAAAGAAAAAACTCAGGAGATTATTAGGATATTGTAGATTATGGATCGAGTGATATAGTCAGTTAGTTACATTTTTATATGAAAAATTAGTAGGAGATGATAACTTCAGTTGGACAGGGGAAGATGAGGAGAAATTTGAAACATTTAAAAAGGCTTTGACTACTGCTCCAGTTTTGAGCCTCCCTTCCCTGAGCATGCCGTTCCAACTTTTTGTTATCGTGGAGGGAGTGGTGGCTTATGGAGTGCTGACTCAAAAATGGGGAGGGTCATGTAAACCAGTATCATATTTATCAAAGTTACTAGATACAGTAAACTGAGGCTGGCTGGTGTGCATTCAAGTGGTGGCAGCCACAGCACTAATGGTGGAAGAAAGTAGAAAATGAGGGGGAAAATTGGAAGTATATACTCCCCGTTCAGTAAGAAATATATTGAACCAAAAAGCAGAAAAATTACTAACTGATTCTAGAATTTTGAAATATGAAGCAATCTTGATTGATGGCCCAGATTTAACAATCTGCACTAGCCAAAGTTTAAATCCAGCTCATTTTTCATATGGGGAACCTGCTGAACCTTTAGGACACGACTGTCTGGAAGTTATCCAATACCAGACAAAAATAAGGGAAGATTTATTTGACCAGGAATTACCAGAAGGGGAGAAATATTTTGTGCATGGGTCCTCATGGTGTGCAAATGGGAAACACTTATTGGGGTATGCAGTAATTGATGGGCTAAGAGTGGAAACAATTGAAAAATGGAGATTACCTTCTCATTGGTGAGTCCAACATTGTGAATTATAGGCACTGAATTGGGCTTTGCAACTTTTAATGATTAAAGTGGGAACCATTTATACATACTCTAAGTATGCTTTTGGAGTAGTTCATATTTTTGGAAAAATTTGGGAAGAAAGTGGGATGTTAAATTCAAAAGGAAAAAACCTGATTCATTGCTGTGGTTTGAGCCTTAACTGGAATTTAAGAGCTCAGATGGTGGCAAGACTGAGAACTCCTCCCCTGCTCCCCCTTCCTCTTTCCTCATAGACAAAAAAAGGGAAGGGGAAAGAATAGGGAAAAATAAGGGAAGGAAAAAAGGGAAAGAAAGGGGGATAACGTAAAAGGGGAGGAGGTAAATCTACCGAGAAATAATTTGGAGTCAGTTTGGAAGTAGAGAAGTAAATTCCTTCCTTTAAACAATATATATATATATATATATATATACACACATATATAAAAAAACAATAACAGGAAGGGTTCACAAGGGTAAGGAACAAGGATGGATAGGGAGATATACAAAACAAACAGTCCTTTGGGGAAACATGGATGCAGCAGGGAGAAAGACCAGGCCTGACCATGTGGCAGAGAACCAGGATGCCTGCAGTGACTCTTGGTCCTCTCCCATAGGTGAGGCAGGAGCAAAAGAGAGGGGAAAATGATTGCTGTACCCTCCCCTTTATAGTTTTGCTAGACAGGAAGGGGGAGTGGAAAAGACTAACTCAGTTACCCAGGAGGGAAGCCCCTCCGGGGTTGGGGGAAGGAAAGAACCAAGTCCATCAGAACAAGAGGACACAGTCTCAAGCTGCACCAGGGGAGGTTTAGACTGGATGTTAGGAGGAAGTTCTATACAGAGAGAGTGATTGCCCATTGGAATGGTCTGCCCGGGGAGGTGGTGGAGTCACCATCATTGGAGGTGTTCAGGAGGAGACTTGATGGGGTGCTTGGTGCCATGATCTAGTTGTTTGGGTGGGGTTGGATTGGTTGATAGGTTGGACACGATGATCTTGAAGGTCTCTTCCAACCTGGTTTTATTGTATTTTTGTATTACCTGGATCAGGTTCCCTTAAACCCGTGGGAGAGCAGGGCTCTTGCAAACCTCCCCCTCACAGGATGGGTGACAACCCCAGCACATTCATGAAGCACTAATCAGGGAAGTCTTAGAGGCATTAAAATTACCAGAAGAAATAGCGGTGGTTCATGTAAAAGGATGTCAGCAGGGAGCATCACTAATCATTAGGGGAAAGAACTTAGCTAACAGCAAAGTTAAGTAGCAGAAGTGGGAGAGGAAAGGGTTCTCCATGTAAGGGTAATGACACAAGATGAACAGGAGGAACTGACAATACTCAATTCTATGGAGGAACAGACACTTCAAACAATAGGGGGAAGGAAAGATGATAAGGGGGTCTGGACATTGGAGGATGTGAGAAAACTGACTTCAAAAGCCTTAGCCTGAAAAATCCTCAAGTGATTACACCTTAAGACCCCTTGGAGGACATGAGCTTTGTGTGATCAGTTTCTACGGGGATTATGGCTGTATTGTAATTTACAAGATAGCTAGGCAGGTAACAAGTAAAAATGCCTAGTACATCAAAAAGTAAGTGAGTCATGAGACAGGTTCCATCTGCGGCATGTACCATATCCTTATGCCCATTCCAAAACAGTTCAAGTAGACTTTACTGAATTATGTCCAATTAACAGATGGAAATATCTCCTAGTTCTAGTGTATCATTGTTGTGAAGAGGTTATTAAATGTATTGAATATGAAATATGAATTATGAAAATATTATTTTTATTAATTATCAAATTATTAATAACCGATGAATCAACAACTTATATATATGTTCTAGTGCACGTTCGTGAAATACATTCCATAAATGGCTTAGTGTTATGATCAGAACTTAATTAAACTATCTACAGACTATTAGTATGTTTATATATGAAGAGTGCAGTTCCGCCGCTTGGCCACTAGTTGGCGACTCGGCGGAACGCGGGTGGTTTCTGGCTATGTACAACAATATTACAATCTTTCTGTGCGTCAGCAATGACTGTGCTACACGCGGACACTTTGAACTGAGTGCTAGTGGGTGGAAAGCACGTGGGAGATACTCTGTAGCTGTTGTTTGTAGCAAGGTGGGGGTCCGGCTGACTACTGCCGCTGGACTGATTCCTAGTAGACTTGAAACGGTGATATTGGGTATTATCTCCTCTCTCCGCAGCAGTGGAGAGGAAATGCTGGAACCTGGGCTTGGCTTGGAAGCAGGTTCCCTTCAGGACGCGGTCGGTTCCCTCCAGACAATGGGGATAAGTCCTGGTCGGGTTTGGCCCGTAGGGTCGGCCCTGGGATTCGGCTCGCACGGCAGGGCGGGGCGACGGTTGCTGGTAGGCGGGCTCAGAGGTTCCCGGTCGGACAACAATAGCTATGGGGTCGGCCTCGTGGCGACGGATCTCGGGGCTGAGATAAACAGCCTCGGAGAGAGAATGCGGTTGTGCTGAGCTGCGGCTTCTCCGTTACTGGGCTTAAAGGCACAGCGGGACAATCGGGGTAGTCCCGGGTTTGGTGCAGTATAGGCACGAACAATGCCTTCTCTGCGGTTACAGGGCTTGGAGCGGCACACGTGGCGGCTCTTCTCCCGCTATGGCGGGGCTAGGTATATGTGGACTTAGTCTCTAGTAAGTCCCTTCTCCCCCACAACTGGGCAGATCTTACCCTCAGGGGCTGATCCAGTCCTCCGGTAGCACGGTGGCCTTTGCCGGTCGATACGACTGGCTGTGGCTACTCTGGGTTCTCGGGCTCAGCGAAGGTCCTCCCTCTGGGATGATCCTCACGATCAAAGTGCTTCTCACAATGCAGAGGCTTCAGTATGCATGCATGTATGATAGAAGCTAATAACAATAAGCTCAATGGCAGAGGCTGTGGCTCGAGAGCTGCTCTCTCGAGCGAGTACAGAGACAAAGTGAAAGAGGGGGCAAGTTGTTTACCACCAGGTGTAATACTTATAGATTCCTCGAGGCTGGGTTTGACCAATGGGCATTCTCAGAGACAACTGGCTTCAGCCTATAGAGAGTGTGAAGCTGGAATTTTGCCCATACTTGGTAATTGCACACACACTGCATGCGCTGAATGCGTGCTGGCCTGGCTAATGCCTTGGCTTTTGTCTTCCTCCTGAAGGAGGGGAAACCTGTCCACATGTTGGGATCATATCTAGTATCTAGGCGGAATGTGCCTTCACCACAATCATTTGACACATTGGATAGAAGCTGTGCTGGTCTCCAGAGCAACCACCAATGTAGTAACTAAAGTTATATTGGAAGAGCTAATTCCCATATATGGGTTGGTGAACCAGATAGATTCTGATCGAGGCACTCATTTTACATCAAAGGTGGTCCAACAGTTAATGGACAGTTTGGGCATACATTGAGAACTTCATACCCCCTGGCACCCACAGAGCTCAGGGAGATTAGAAAGAATGAACCAAACACTGAAACAAACCCTCACCAAATTAATGATTGAAACCCAGATGACATGGGTTAAGTGCCTACCTTTGGCCCTGTTCCAGATCAGGACATAGCCAAAATCCGATGTTGGTGTTCCACCCTATGAAACAATGTTTGGGTTACTTTATTTACAAGCAGGAAGGAAATGGCTAATTATGAACTGGGGGACAAAAACATTAGAAATTGTGATGACAACTGGGAGAACATTACAACATTTAAAGGCTCAAGGGATGTTATCTGAATCAGTTCCTTTAGATTTCCAAATCCACAAATTTAAACCAGGAAACTGGGTTATGATAAAAATGTGGAAAGAACAAACACACCTCAGTGGAAAAAGTCCCTTTCAGGTCTTGCTTACCACAGAGACTGCAGTACAGGTGGTTGAGAAAGGATGGACACATAGGTCCACCCACTGAATGTGCTGTGGTACTCCAAATGGAGGACCTAAAGATGGTCATGAGACGAGTTCTGGTATCAAAATAGGAGTGGTAATGATTCTTGCCTGAGAACATAACAAACTAGAAAGAAATCAGGAAGGGAAATAGGTAAAACCTCCCTGGACAAGGGAAGGGGACATAATCTGAGCACAATATTGGTGGGGATTGAAGGAGGCAAGGCTGGGTAGACCTCTGTAATTGCCATGAAGATCTAGAGCCATGGCTGTGGGCAGCAACCCCATAGTTTGTATGAGTGGAACTGCAAGTCAAACCAGATTCCTAATTCCTGTGATTACAAACCACTCGGAGGGAAAAAATTGTCACCCAGACTTGGTATACCATACCCATTCGCTGTGTATGGTACATATTAAAGTAAGGGAGGAAATATTCTCAGGCAAGGAACATCAGTTGTTATCCCACTCCTTTTACCAGAAAGTCAAAATTAGAGTCTTTTTGCTTGTTATAGAATTGTTTGCCAGGTTATGTAACTGTTTCCCCCTCAATTTTAAAACAGGTGAAATGGTGGGACTTGGTGGTGGTGGTGGGACAACGACTAAATGGGATCCTCTTGGCAAGATTTCTTAGGATATTATGGCTCAAGCCAAATGTAGTAGAAAGAAGGAGAGGGATTGTGAGAAATTGATATATTTGGTTTTCGCAAGAGGAAGATGGGTGCTGGGTGTTACTGGGAGCTGCAGTAGCTACTGGGTCGATCCTTAACCTGATTGGCTGGTTGTAGTCTGTGTTGTGTAGGATGTATTTTGGGAGACAAATGGAGGTGGGGGTGAAGCATCGAGATGTCAAGGACTGGTCAGGGATGATAAGGTCAAGAGTGCAACCATTATCCCAGCCCTGAAGATCGCAGTCAACAACAGGCGGGACTTGGACTGGCTGGGGGTGGGAGTGGGCTTGGGAAATGTAAACGGATTTGTGGAGATATTTATGAATATGTAGAAGTTTGACATCTATATAAGCTCAACTCATGTTTTTATGGCACACCTCTAGTGAATCTGCTATGCGCCCAGTGCTGTTTACCTTTATTTTATAGTAAACTGTATTTGTAATTTAGCAGTGAGCTCATTTCTCACAACTGCATTACATTTCAACATGCTCTAGAAAATGGAATGGCTGGTGGAATTATTGTGCATATTATGGTGTGGGGTTCTGTTTTGTTTTGTTTGTAGAGAAGAGTACACAATTCTTCTGCATACAATTATCATAAAAGCCAGACAAAATCTGCTGATGTGTAGGGTTCATTTTTAAAAAGTGCAAACATATTAAGAGCTTTGGAAAATTTTCTTTAAGACCTTGTAAAAACTGAAATATGGATGCATCTCATCATTTACATCTGAAAAGTTGATTTGCAAATGAGTACTCTATTTACCAGAAAAATCTTTCTGAGTTAAAGAAAAAGTGTTACTGCTTTTTCTGTTGGACTAAAATTACCTCTAACACTGAGTCATTCATTACATTAATTTGACATTTGACATCTTTATGAACAGAAACATTCTGGCAGAGTCACAAGTGCAGCTGGTTCTCAGTAATGTGTTATATTTGTGATAATTGATTCTCAAGTATGTCAGGGAACAATCTCAAGCACTGTACAAGTGAGTAAAGAAGACAAAAAAAAGATTTGTAGCACTCGTTTGACAGCACAATTTCAGTGAAGTCAAAAGATGAGTGCATTCTCCAAGAAACCAGCAATTATAATCTTATTAATTGATTCTTTGTTTTGTTGAAAATATAGGTCCTCCAGAGGTAAAAGAAGAGGCTATCATATTAGCTATTTTTTGTTCCATTAAAGTCATACTCTCTTTTAGAACTGTTTTGGAAAAAATACCTTTTCACTTCTGTTATACCAACCCTTGAATGTTCAAGGACTAAATAATATTCTCTTAGTTTGAGAGCAAAATTACCATGGAGTATTTTCTGGCATATTTCTGTGGAAATTATTAAATAGCTAGAGAAGGATGTTAATAAACATATAATCTTGCTGTTCAAAAAACAAGTGATATCTTCATAATGAGTTTATGCCTCTCTAAATATTTCAACTTACTGCAACACTAAATACAACCATTTCCATATATATTTTCTAAAAATACTGGCAAATGTTCAGCACACCTCAACAATACTTTCTGAGCGTCAACTGTTTTATAAGTAATGATAATTCATAGAATTCTTTAAAGGGTTTGAACATCATTCTGAATAAGAGGACCCTAAGGCTAAAGCAGTACATGATTTATAAAAAGTGAATGACAAAATTGGGATTTTGATGTGAGTTTTTTATATCATCTTGAATATGTAATTTCCTTTAACAAGTGCATCAAACTTGGTTTTCCAGAATATGCTTCCATGTCTATGCTACTGCTTGATGCTGGACTATAACAAAACCCTATCTTTGGCACTCTGAGGTCAGCCTGAGGGCAGGAAAGTTGAGCTGGTGGTTGGTGTGTGTGGTGGTTTGAGCCTTAACTGGGATTCAAGAGCTCAGATCAGGGGCAAGGCTGAGAATCCCTACCTCTGCTCCCTCCTCCTCTCTCTTGATCAAGAGAAAAAAGAAAGGGAAGGAGCAAATCTACTGAGAAATAATTTGGAGTTGGTGTGGAAGTAGAGAGGTAAAAAATTTCTTTAAAAAAAATAAAATATATAACAAACAATAACAAGAAGGGTTCACAAGGGTAAGGAACAAGGATGGATGGGGAAAATATGTATACAAAACCAGTCATTTGAAGTCCTTTGAAGAGGCGTGGATGTAGCAGGGAGGAGGAAGACCAGGTCTGACCACATGGCAGAGAAGCAGGAAGCCAGTAGTAGTCCGCTCATCCCGGCAAGGCAGGAGCCAAAGAGAGCAAATGGCTGCAGTGTGTTCTTTTTATAGGCTTGCTGGCCAGAGAGGGTGAGTAGAACAGACTAACTCAGCTTCCCACGGGGAAAACCCCCTCCAGGGAGGGAAAAGCTCTCACAAGCCCTCCCCACTCTGTTTTCAGGATGTACATAAGCCATCACAATCTACCCCTCTCTTCCACTTCCCCTCTCTAGTCACAGCCCCTTTGTCCAACCAGGACATGTGGTATTCGAAACCTCTATGCAGGAGCTCTCTGGATTGGTGTGCAGTGTGTTCATGTTGAGTCCTGGATGCTAGGCTGGTAATAAACTAGGAAAGAAAAAACTTAGAACAACTTATAACTATTATAGAGTGATTATATTACATTGGTGTGCGCTGGCCCCTCTGAGTCCATCCCCTCTCAGCCAGAGTCACGTTCCACTGTGGAATACACTGAATGTCCCCAGTTTCTAACATGACCCAGTAGGTGTGACCAGGCCTCTCAGCAGAGACCACACCTCGGGTTGGTTAACCCCCACCAGCAGCAGGGAAAACCCACAATGACTTCTTCAGCAGTTTTTTTCTCAGAAATTACAGGAACTCCATCTCCATCCACTGTTTGCAGCAGGTCAGACTGGGCAGGACCAGCTTGGTTCACAGATCCTCTGCTGTTCACTAACCAAGTGGCCTAAGCTAGGTTTTTCTCCCAGTTCTTAAAGGTTCCACCCCCCATGGCTTTTAGGATGGTCTTGAGCAAGCCATTGTAGCACTTAACCTTCCCTGCAGCTGGTGCATGGTGTGGGATGTGGTAAATCCACTCAATGCCGTGTTCCTTTGCCCAGTCCCTTACAAGATGGTTCTTGAAGTGGGTTCCATTGTCCGATTCAATCCTCCCGGGGGTACCATGTCTCCACAGGACATGTCTCTCTAGGCTCAGGATGGTGTTGAGAGCACTGGCATGAGGTACTGGGTAGGTTTCCAGCCACCCTGCACTTGCCTCCACCGTGGTCAGTACGTGCTGTTTGCCACTGTGAGACTGAGGAAGGGTGATGTACTTGATCTGCCAGGCCTCTCCGTACTTATATTTTGACCGTCTCCCCCCATACCACAGAGGCTTCATGTGCTTAGCCTGATTAATAGCAGCACAGATGTCACACTCATGGATAACCTGTGAGATGGCCTCCATAGATATGTCCACTGATTTGTCCCGAGCCCACCAGTATGTGGCATCTCTCCCTTGGTGGCCAGAAGTGTCATGGGCCCAGCAAGCTGAGAACAGCTCACCCTTGTGTTCCCAGTCCAAGTCTATTTGAGAGATTTTAGCAGCCAGATCTGCCTGGTAGTTGGGCTTGTGTTCCTCTGCTCTTGGGGATGTATGCATCGATGTGTTGTACCTTTGCCGGTAGCCTATCCAGGTGGGCAGCAATGTCTTGCCACAGGTCAGCAGTCCAAAGAGGCTTCCCTTTTCTTTGCCACCCGTTCCTCCTCCATTCCTTCAGCCACCCCCACAAGGCATTGGCTACCATCCAGGAGTCAGTGTAGAGGTACAGCACTGGCCAGTTCTCTCATTCCACTATATCCAGGGCCAGGTGGACAGCTTTTACCTCTGTGTACTGACTGGATTCGCCTTCTCCATCCCTTGCTTCTGCCACTTGCCTTGTTGGGCTCCAATACAGCTGCCTTCCATCTCCACTTGCTTCCTACAAGCCAGCAGGACCCATCTGTAAATAGATCATAGCCCTTCTCATTGTCAGGGAGATCATTATATGGGGGAGCCTCCTCAGCATGGGTCACTGTCTGCTCTGGTGGCATTCCAAAGTCAGCACCCTCTGCCAGTTGGTGATCACTTCTACTATGCCAGGGTGTTCAAAGGTCCCCATCTGAGCTTGATCAATTATGAGGGCCATCCACTTACTCCAGGTGGCATTATTGGCAGCTGCAGGGCTGAGCCTCTCCATTTGAACATCCAGGTTAGGGCTGGGAGCCTTGGAGCTAGAAATAGAGGTGACTCAGTCCCAATTACTTCAGAGGCAGCCCGGAAACCTCCATAGGCAGCTAGGATTTCCTTCTCTGTTGCAGTGTAGTTTGCCTCTGAGCCTTTGTACCCCCTTCTCCAGAAACCCAGGGGCCTGCACCTGGTTTCCCCAAGAGCCTTCTTCCATAAGTTCCACATAGGACCATTCTCACTGGCTACAGTGTACAGCACATTCTTGATCTCTGGTCTAGTTCAAACAGGTCCCAGAGCCATAGCATGGACCATCTCTCATTTTATCTGGTCGAATGCTACCTGCTGCTCAGGTCCCCACACAAAATCATTTTTTTCCTTGTTACATGGAAGAGAGGTTTCACAATTTGACTGTATCCAGAAATGTGCATTTTCCAGAAGCCCACAAGCCCCAGAAAGGACTGTGTCTCTTTCTTGATCGTGGGTTGCACCATAGTGGCTACCCTGTTCGCCACCTGTGGTGACAACCATCTTGCCATTGAACACCCAGGAAATGGATATCCCTGGCAGGCCCTTTTACCTTGCTTCTCTTTATGGCAAAGCCAGCCTCCAACAGGATATCAATTATCCTCTTACCCTTCTGGTAAACTTCCTCTGCTGTCTCACACCATACGATGATGTCATCGATAAACTGCAGATGCTCAGGGGCTCCACCTTTCTCTAAGGCAGTCTGGATCACCTCATGGCAGGTGGCTGAGCTATGGACCCAGCCCTGAGGCAACCGATTCCACTGATACTGTACTCCCCTCCAGGTGAAAGCAAACTGTGGCCTGCATTCTGCAGTGAGAATGGAGAAAAAGGCATTAGTAATGTCAGTTGTGGCATACCACTTGGCCGCCTTTGATTCCAGCTCGTACTGGAGCTCCAACATGTCTGGTATAGCGACACTGTTTGGTGGACTCACTTCATTCAGGCCACAGTAGTGCACAGTCAATTCCCATACCCATTTGCCTTCTGCACTGGCCATATTGAGCTGTTGAAGGGTGAGTGAGCCTTGCTGATCACCTTCTGGCTCTCCAGTCATCGAATCAGTTGGTGTATGGGGTGCAGAGAATCTCTGTTGGTCCTGTATTGCCTGCGATGTACTATGTGAGAGGCAATAGGTAGCTTCAAATCCTGTCTTTTATGGATGCCCACTACAGAGGGGTCATCCGACAGCTTGGGCGTGGTAGACAGCTGTTCTTTGCCTGCAGTCTCTACTGCTGCTACCCCAAATGCCCACTTGTGTCCCCTAGGGTCTTTGAAGCATCCCTCCCACAGAAAGTCAATGCCAAGAATGCAAGGTGCATCTGGACCAGTGTGTTCATGCTGGGTGTCCCCCCGCTGTGCCACATAAGAGACACTTCTGGTGTCCCATGGGTCCAGCCAAGTGGGTGGACATGGGAAGCTATGTATTTCATCCCATAATGCCCTGCTCCATATAAAAATGATCAGCGGGGTTTCTGCACTTCCTCTTTCTTCCCTCACCACTCCTATGGAGATGGTCCCTATTTAGTAATGGGGGGAGTCATCTTCGAGGCCTCTTGGGGCCTGGATAGGCCCAAGGCCAGAAGAAGGGGGAAGGGCAGTCTCAGATCTGGCCAGATGAGATTAGCCTAACAGTGGAGGGTGGGGGGGAAGAAAGAGCCCTGAGGATTTTGGGTGTACCCTCAGGTGGGGAGACGGAAGTGTTGGGATTCTTCTGGGTATGCTCTGGGATCTCCTTTTGTCACCATGCTTGTTGTTCTCTGTAAAATATTCACTGCTTTTCTGTTTAAACTTTTCACCACTTCTGCAATCTGATTGTCTGAGTCTCATGTTTTTCTGCCTGTTGTGGGAGGGAAGAAAGGATTGGTCCTTCAACCCACCACAACCAGCCACTATGTTGTGCTTTCTCCATTCCCGGTCAGGCTTATCTCAGCCTGCAGTACAGTCAAGTCAAGTCTTGTGAGCCCCCTGTGACTCCCTGAATGCTTATGGGCTCAACCCCTTTGTACCTCGATGGTAACAGGGTGCATTGGGCCCCTGTGTCCACCCTTGCCAGGCCATTTCACATAGACATCCCAGTACACTCTGTTGTCCCTGGCCTCTACCTGGCTGGAGGTAAGGCACCTCTAATGCTGGCAGCAATGCCCACACTTGTCACAGGGTCTTGTGTTACTAGAAGAAGGGTCACTTGAGTGAGAGGGACCACTCTGGGAAACTGGGGCAGCCCTTCTCCTGGATGAGTTATCCCCATTGTTGCCACCTTGTAGTTCCCACACTCTGTTCCAGAGGGCAGAGGTGGGTTGGCCATGCCAGGTGTCCATGTTCTCTCCATAGTCACAGAGGATCCTCCACAGAGACATCCTTGATGTCCCCCATTGGCTTGGGGTGATCTCCTAGGGGAAGGTCGCTTATTCCTGATTGCTGAAGCATGGACCCATTCTGAAGGAGAAGGGGAAAAAGAGGTATCGTTCCCCTTTTTCAGTTCAGACATGGAGGTCTTGATCTCTTTGACAATGTCTTTGGTCATAGTTTCTATGGCTGAGATTAGGGGCTTCTGATATAAACTGTCCTCATATTCCCTTAAATCATTAGCAAACTCACAGACAGTTTTAGGACTTCCATCCTGTCCAGTCAGGAGTACCCCTCCTACTGTGTGAGCATGTTCTTTGAGGGGCACCCTGGGTGAGTTTGTTTGTGAAGGGCCGTCTCATAGACACTTCAATGTCTGAGGGGAGCTGGCCACCTCCATAAATTATTTCCAGCACAGCCATCTGTCTCAGATACCAAATGCTCTGTTCCATAGTTGTCCATCTAATTGGGGCCCAGGCCAGGTCATCTTTTGAGCAGTACTGGGTCTTTATGGCATTGTGGATCCGGGCCCAGAGAGTGTGTGCTCCATCGAGTTTGGCTAACTCTTTGTCCAGACTGGCATCACAAGTCAGGGAGCCTAAAAGCTTTGCCTCTCTCTTATCCAGGTCCACCATGTCCTCCACCTTGTCCCAGTATCTCAGGGCCCATCTTAGTATTGGCTTACCCTCTTTCCATGCGTAATCCAGACGAGTTTGCCTTAATTCTTTTCTGGGCAGAGATGTAATAATTATTTTTTCCTGATCCGAGTCATCCTCATCCACCGCTGTGTTCTGTGCCATGTTAGGCCCTGCTGACACGCCTTCCTCACCATCCATGCCTGGAGATGATTTTTACCTCCTTTTCCTGTGTGTGGTGACAGGTGCTAGAGAAACTGTGTGGGCAGGAGCATCAGGGGTTAAGTGTGGAACTCCTGGTGGTGGGGCAAACCCTTGTGCCTGGGGCTCAGGCTGAGATCTGGCACACTCATTACCACCTGACCCCTCCCTCTTTGTGTTTACACAGTGCTTAAAATGCTCACAGCAGACATGCCCCTAGTCGTTGGGGTTTACAAAATATTGCCTTATCGCTCTGCAAACAGCTCTTAATGGGTTAGCTCTTCTCCCACCCAACATAGTCACAGCAAATGCCTCTATAAGGATTATATTTAAGCATATAGAGCATATTTTAATGTAAGGCAATTTTCCATCACAGACATTTTTATCTACACCATTTTGTAGTATGCTTCAGAAAAAAATTATATGTTAGAGAAATTTCCACTGCCAGTAAAATTCAAAGAATTCAAGAGGTATATGACAACTGCATTGGTAAAGATTTTATCCAGTAGAGCATGATCTCTATCATTAACCACACCACATGGTAAGTTATTAATTTGTAGATATGGGTCCAAAAGATCCAGCCAAACACCCATGCAAATGCTTGGAACATCAGATTCTTCAAAATTAACATGTCTACTTCCAATCCTTTTCTTTCAAAAAAAGTATTACTTTCCAAATAGAACATTAATTTCCAAGCCCCACATTTGGTGCCAAAAATACTGTGGTAGTTTGAGCCTTAACTGGGATTTAAGAGCTCAGATGGGGACAAGGGTGAGAATCCCTCCCCCCGCTTTCCCCTCCTCTCTCCCGATTGAGAGAAAAAAGAAAGGGAAGGAGCAAATCTACTGAGAAATAATTTTGAGTCAGTTTGGAAGTAGAGAGGTAAAATTTTTCTTTAAATAATATATATGTATAGTTTCATATTATGACAGTTTTAGGCTTTGCCTTTAAGAAAGGGATAGTTACTGGAACACTCTGGCTGAATGTTTTGGTGTCATAATGAAAACAAAGATAATTCTAAATGAATTTCATTGGTAGATTGGAAGAATGCAATTTGAAATTTTTAGCTTTAGTTCAGTTTGAATCTCAGTTCAGTCTGTTTCAGTCTCTCTGAACAGCTGTCTTCTGTCTGTGCTGGCGGGGGCTGACCTTCAACTAACCACATTAGAAACTAATTCTTGCATATGCTTTTGAGCTAACAGAATTTCCTCCTTAATAAGTACCTTTTCTCTCTCTAACCCTTTTTGAATTTTCAGTATTCAGTCAATCTAAGAGGGGCAGCAAGAAGACCACCACTCTGGACTTCCAGAGGACAGACTTCAGGTTAATCAAGGAACTGACTCAGAAGGTTCCTTGGGAAACAGCGCTTAAAAACAAAGGGGTCCAGGAGAGCTGGACCTACTTCAAGGAAGAACTCTTGAAGGTGCAGGAACAGGCTGTGCCAATGTGCCAGAAGATGAGCTGCCAAGGCAGATGGCCAGCCTGGATGGTCAATGAACTTCTAAAAGAACTAAGGGAAAAAAAAGAGGGTGTACCATCTATGATCAGGTGACCCGCCTGGTTGATGTGGGGAGGCCTGTGGATGTGGTCTACCTGGACCTCAGCAAGGCCTTTGACACCGTCCCCCACAGCAAACTCCTGGCCAAGCTGGCAGCCCATGGCTTGGATGGGAGCACACTGCATTGGGTTAGGAACTGGCTGGAGGGCCGAGCCCAGAGAGTGGTGGTGAATGGTGCCACATCCGGCTGGCGGCCAGTCACTAGTGGTGTGCCCCAGGGATCGGTGCTGGGCCCCATGCTCTTCAACATCTTTATTGATGATCTGGATGAGGGCATCGAGTCCATCATCAGTAAATTTGCGGACGACACCAAGCTGGGGGCAGTAGTTGATCTGCTGGAGGGCAGAGAGGCTTTGCAGAGGGACCTCGACAGGCTGGACAGATGGGCAGAATCCAACGGCATGAGATTGAACACATCCAAGTGCCGGGTTCTGCACATTGGCCACAACAACCCCATGCAGTGCTACAGGCTGGGGTCAGAGTGGCTGGAGAGCGGCCAGGCAGAGAGGGACCTGGGGGTGCTGGTTGATGGGAGGCTGAACATGAGCCTGCAGTGTGCTCAGGCAGCCAAGAAGGCCAATGGCACCCTGGCCTGCATCAGAAACAGTGTGGCCAGCAGGAACAGGGAGGTCATTCTGCCCCTCTACACTGCACTGGTTAGGCCGCACCTTGAGTACTGTGTCCAGTTCTGGGCCCCTCAGTTTAGGAAGGAGGTTGACTTGCTGGAGCGTGTCCAGAGAAGGGCAACAAAGTTGGTGAGGGGTTTGGAAGACAAGCCCTATGAGGAGAGGCTGAGGGAGCTGGGGTTGCTTAGCCTGGAGAAGAGGAGACTGAGGGGTGACCTTATTGCTCTCTACAACTACCTGAAGGGAGGTTGTAGCCAGGCGGAGGTTGGTCTCTTCTCCCAGGCAGCCAGTACCAGAACAAGAGGACACAGTCTCAGGCTGCGCCAGGGCAGGTTTAGACTGGATGTTAGGAAGAAGTTCTATACTGAGAGAGTGATTGCCCATTGGAATCAGCTGCCTGTGGAAGTGGTGGAGTCACCTTCATTGGAGGTGTTCAAGAAGAGGCTTGATGGGGTGCTTGGTGCCAGGGTTTAGTTTTTCAGTTGTTTAGGTGGGTTGTATTGTACTGTATTGTACTGTATTGTACTGTTTTGTACTGTATTGTACTGTATGGTACTGTATTGTATTTAGGTGGGTTGGATTGGTTGATGGGTTGGACGTGATGATCTTGAAGGTCTCTTCCAACCTGTTGTATTGTATTGTATCTCTGGAAGAAAGGTAAGGCAACCCATAGAATGTTTAGGGAAGTTGCTAGATCTTGTAGGAAGAAAATTAGAGAGGCAAAAGCACATTTGGAGCTCAGACTGGCCTCTGCTGTGAAGGACAACAAAAAGTCCTTCTATAAATATATTAATAGCAAGAGGAAGGGCAGGGACAACCTCCACTCCTTGGTGGACACGGAGGGGAATGTTGTAACAAAGGATGAGGAAAAGGCAGAGGTACTTAACACCTGCTTTTCCTCAATTTTTACTAGCAGGACAGAATGTCTTCCAGACAGCTGGCCTGCAGAGCTGGCAGAAGGAGCCAGGGAGCAGCATAGTTTTCCTCTGTTCCAGGATGGGAGAGTTAGAGATCTCAGGTCCTCGGATCCCCACAAGTCCATGAGACGAGATGGGATCCATTCTAGGGTGCTGAGAGAGCTGGCAGATGAGTTGTCCAAACCACTCTCCATCATTTGTTAACAGTCCTGGCTCACTGGAGAGGTCCCAGAAGACTGGAAGCTGGCAAACGTGGTACCCATCCACAAGAAGGGCTGGTTGGAAGAGCCAGGGAATTATAGGCCTGTCAGCCTGACCTCAGTGCCAGGCAAGATTATGGAGCAGGTCATCTTGAGTGCAATCACACAGCACTTCCAGGATGGCCAAAGGCTCAGGCCAAGCCAGCATGGATTTAGGAAGGGCAGGTCCTGCCTGACCAACCTGATTTCCTTCTATGATCAGGTGACCTACCTGGTGGATGTGGGGAAGGCTTTGGATGTAGTCTACTTGGACCTCAGCAAGGCCTTTGACACTGTACCCCACAGCAAACTCGTGGCCAAGCTATCAGCCCATGGGTTGGACAGGATCACACTGCGATGGGTTAGGAAGTGTCAGAGAGTGGTGGTGAATGGTGCCACATCCAGCTGGCGGCCTGTCACTAGTGGTGTGCCCCAGGGATCAGTGCTGGGCCCCATGTTCTTCAACATCTTTATTGATGATCTGGATGAGGGCATTGAGTCCATCATCAGTAAATTTGCAGATGACACCAAGCTGGGGGCAGGAGTTGATCTGCTGGAGGGTAGAGAGGCTTTGCAGAGGGACCTCGACAGGCTGGACAGATGGGCAGAATCCAACGTCATGAGATTGAACACATCCAAGTGCCGGGTTCTGCACATTGGCCACAACAACCCCATGCAGTGCTACAGGCTGGGGTCAGAGTGGCTGGAGAGTGGCCAGGCAGAGAGCGACCTAGGGTACTGGTTGACGGTAGGCTGAACATGAGCCTGCAGTGTGCCCAGGCCTGCCTCAGGAACAGTATGGCCAGCTGGAGCAGGGAGGTAATTCTCCCCATGTATGCTGCATTTGTTAGGCCACATGTTGAATACTGTGTCCAGTTCTGGGCCCCTCAGTTTAGGAAGGCTGTTGTCTTGCTGGAGCGTGTCCAGAGAAGGGCAACAAAGTTGGTGAGGGGTTTGAAACACAAGCCGTATGAGGAAAGACTGAGGGAGCTGGGGTTGTTTAGCCTGGAGAAGAGGAGACTCAGGGGTGACCTTCTTGCTCTCTACAACTACCTGAAGGGAGGTTGTAGACAGGCAGAGGTTGGTCTCTTCTCCCACGCAGCCACTACCAGAACAAGAGGACACAGTCTCAGGCTGTGCCAGGAGAGGTTTAGGCTGGAGGTTAGGAAGAAGTTCTACACAGAGAGAGTGATTGCCCATTGGAATCGGCTGCCTGGGGTGGTGGTGGAGTCACCATCATTAGAGGTGTTCAGGAGGAGACTTGATGGGGTGCTTGGTGCCATGGTATAGTTATTTAGGTGGGTTGGATGGGTTGATAGGTTGGACGTGATAATCTTGAAGGTCTCTTCCAACCTGGTTTATTCTACTCTATTCTATTCTGGAAGAAAAGAGAGGAAGGAGGCAGGAAGGTTTTCTGGGTTATGTTCTTTCCTGTATATTTTTGTATATATTGTAAATACAATACAATACAATACAATACACCAGGTTGGAAGAGACCTTCAAGATCATAGCGTCCAACCTATCAACCAATCCAACCCACCTAAATACAATGCAATACAATACAATACAATACAACCCACCTAAACAACTGAAAAACTAAACCCTGGCACCAAGCACCCCATCAAGCCTCTTCTTGAACACCTCCAATGAAGGTGACTCAACCACCTCCACGGGCAGCTGATTCCAGTGGGCAATCACTCTCTCGGTATAGAACTTCTTCCTAAGATCCAGTCTAAACCTGCCCTGGTGCAGCCTGAGACTGTGTCCTCTTGTTCTGGTACTGGCTGCCTGGGAGAAGAGACCAACCTCTGCCTGGCTACAACCTCCCTTCAGGTAGTTGGAGAGAGCAAGAAGGTCACCCCTGAGTCTCCTCTTCTCCAGGCTAAGCAACCCCAGCTCCCTCAGCCTCTCCTCATAGGGCTTGTCTTCCAAACCCCTCACCAACTTTGTTGCCCTTCTCTGGACATGCTCCAGCAAGACAACATCTTTCTTAAACTGAGGGGCCCAGAACTGGACACAGGACTCAAGGTGCGGCCTAACCAGTGCAGTGTACAGGGGCAGAATGACCTCCCTGCTCCTGCTGGCCACACTGTTCCTGATGCAGGCTAGGATGCCATTGGCCTTCTTGGCTGCCTGGGCACACTGCAGGCTCATGTTCAGCCTCCCATCAACCAGCACCCCCAGGTCCCTCTCTGCCTGGCCGCTCTCCAGCCACTCTGACCCCAGCCTGTAGCACTGCATGGGGTTGTTGTGGCCAATGTGCAGAACCTGGCACTTGGATGTGTTCAGTCTCATGCCGTTGGATTCTGCCCATCTGTCCAGCCTGTCGAGGTCCCTCTGCAAAGCCTCTCTGCCCTCCAGCAGATCAACTACTGCCCCCAGCTTGGTGTCGTCCGCAAATTTACTGAGGATGGACTCGATGCCCTCATCCAGATCATCAATAAAGATGTTGAAGAGCATGGGGCCCAGCACTGATCCCTGGGGCACACCACTAGTGACAGGCCGCCAGCTGGATGTGGCACCATTCACCACCACTCTCTGGGCTCGGCCCTCCAGCCACTTCCTAACCCAACGCAGTGTGCTCCCATCCAAGCCATGGGCTGCCAGCTTGGCCAGGAGTTTGCTGTGGGGGACGGTGTCAAAGGCCTTGCTGAGGTCCAGGTAGACCACATCCACAGGCCTCCCCACATCAACCAGGCGGGTCACCTAATCATAGAAGGAGATCAGGTTGGTCAAGCAGGACCTGCCCTTCCTAAAGCCATGCTGGCTAGGCCTGATCCCTTGGCCATCCTGGAAGTGCTGCGTGATCGCACTCAAGATGACCTGTTCCATAATCTTGCCTGGCACTGAGGTCAGGCTGACAGGCCTATAATTCCCTGGCTCATCCAACCGGCCCTTCTTGTGGATGGGCACCACGTTGGCCAGCTTCCAGTCTTCTGGGACCTCTCCAGTGAGCCAGGACTGCTGAAAAATGATGGAGAGCGGCTTGTCCAGCTCATCTGCCAGCTCTCTCAGCACCCTAGGATGGATCCCATCTGGTCCCATGGCCTTGTGGGGGTCCAAGCGACTCAGAAGATCTCTAACTACCTCCTGGAGCAGCGGGAAACCATGCAGCTCCCTGGCTCCTTCTGCCAGCTCTGCAGGCCAGCTGTCTGGAAGATGTTCTGCCATGCTAGGATAGATTGAAGCAAAGAAGGTGTTAAGTACCTCTGCCTTTTCCTCATCCTTTGTTACAACCTTCCCCTCCATGTCAACCAAGGAGTGGAGGTTGTCCTTGCCCTTTCTCTTGCTATTGATGTATTTATAGAAGGACTTTTTGTTGTCCTTCACAGCAGAGGCCAGTCTAAGTTCTAAATGGGCTTTTGCCTCCCTGATTTTCTTCCTACATGTCCTAGCAACGTCCCTAAACATTCCTAACCATTCCATAGGTTGCCTCCCCTTTCTTCCAGAGATGGTACACCCTCTTTTTTTCCCTTAGTTCTATTAAGAGTTCATTACCCAACCAGGCTGGCCGTCTGCCCCAGCGGCTCATCTTCCGGGACACTGGCACAGCCTGTTCCTGAACCTTCAAGAGTTCTTCCTTGAAGCAGCTCCAGCTCTCTTGGACCCCTTTATTTTTAAGGGCTGTATCCCAAGGAACCTTCTGAGTTAGTTCCTTGAGTAATCTGAAGTCTGCCCTCGGAAGTCCAGAGTGGAGGTCTTCTTGCTACCCCTCTTGGCTTGGCTGAATACCAAAAACTCAATTATCTCATGGTCACTGGTGCCTAAACACCCTCCGACCACCACATCACCCACCAGCCCTTCCCTGTTGGTGAAGAGGAGGTCAAGCAGAGCCTTACCCCTGGTAGGTTCACGCAGCACCTGGGATAAGAAGCTGTCCTCCATGCACTCCAGAAACCTCCTAGACTGCCTTCTTTCTGCTGTGTTGAGATCCCAGCAGATGTCAGGCAGGTTGAAGTCGCCCATGAGAATGAGGTCAGGTGGCCTTGAGACAGCCTTAAGCTACCTATAGAATGCCTCATTGACATCTTCCTCCTGGCTGGGTGGTCTATAACAGACTCCAACCAGGATGTCTGCCCACCCGAACTTCCCTCTAATTCTCACCCACAAGCACTCAACCCGATCATCCCTGATCTCCATCTCAACGGCATCTAGTGCCTCCCTGATGTACAGGGCCACCCCTCCACCCCTTCTTCCTTGCCTTGTGTATTGTGTCATCTACATGTCATCCTGCTTGTAAATACAGCTTATCCATTTTTTTTTGCTTCTCTGACTGAGTTAGCCATGGTTTCTTTGTGTGTGTGGGGGGAAAGAACTGAACTTTCCCACACCACCACACATATATGTATCATAGTATCAGTCACGGTTGGGAGGGACCACAATGATTATCTAGTTCCAAGCCCCCTGCCATGGGCAGGGACACACCACACAAGATCAGGCCAGCCAGAACATCCCCAGGGACAGGGCCTCAATCACCTCCCTGGACAACCTATTCCAGGGCTTCACCACACTCATGCTGAAGAACTTCCTACCCATGTTCAGCCTGAATCTCCCCACCTCCAGCTTCATTCCATTCCCCCTAGTCCTATCACTACCTGAGATCCTGAGAAGTCCCTCCCCAGCCTTCTTGGAGGCCCCCTTCAGATACTGGAAGGCCACAATCAGGTCACCTCAGAACCTTCTCTTCTCCAGACTGAACAGCCCCAACTCCTTCAGTCAGTCCTCATAGGAGAGATGCTCCAGCCCTCTGGTCATCCTTGTGGCCCTTCTCTGGACACATTCCAGTACCTCCAGATCCCTTTTGTATAGGGGCTCCAGAACTGGATGCAGTACTCCAGGTGGGGGTCTCACCAGAGTTGAGTAGATGGGGAGAATCACCTCCCTTGATCTGCTGGCCACACTTCTCTTGATGCAGCCCAGGATCTGACATGGACCCATTGACAGCCACTCTTTGGATAATACAATACAATACAATACAATACAACAGGTTGGAAGAGACCTTCAAGATCATCACGTCCAACCAATCCAACCCACCTAAATACAATACAGTACAATACTGTACAATACAGTACAATACAGTACAATACAGTACAATACAACCCACCTAAACAACTAAAAAACTAAACCCTGGCACCAAGCACCCCCATCAAGCCTCTTTTTGAACACCTCCAATGAAGGTGACTCCACCACTTCCACAGGCAGCTGATTCCAGTGGGCAATCACTCTCTCGGTATAGAACTTCTTCCTAACATCCAGTCTAAACCTGCCCTGGCGCAGCCTGAGACTGTGTCCTCCTATTCTGGTACTGGCTGCCTGAAAGAAGAGACCAACCTCCGCCTGGCTACAACCTCCCTTCAGGTAGTTGTAGAGAGCAATAAGGTCACCCCTCAGTCTCCTCTTCTCCAGGCTAAGCAACCCCAGCTCCCTCAGGCTCTCCTCATAGGGCTTGTCTTCCAAACCCCTCACCAACTTTGTTGCCCTTCTCTGGACACGCTCCAGTAAGACAACATCTTTCCTAAACTGAGGGGCCCAGAACTGGACACAGTACTCAAGGTGTGGCCTAATCATGAAGCCATCAAGCCAGTTCTTTATCCATCTAGTGGTCCATCCATCAAACCCATGCTTCACCAGTTTGGAGACCAGGATGTGGTGCAGGACAGTGTCAAAGGCTTTGCTCAGGTCCAGGTAAATTACATCAGTTGCTCGCACCTCATCTATTAATGTTGTGACCTGTTCATAGAAGGCCACCAGGTTTGTCAGGCAGGATTTGCCCTTGGTGAAGCCATCCTGACTGTTCCAAATCACCTCTTCACTATTCTTCTGAGTCAGTAGTGTCTCCAGGAGGATCTGCTCCATGATCCTTCTGGGCACAGAGGTGAGACTGACTGGCCTGTAGTTCCCTGGTTCCTCCTTCTTACCCTTTTTGAAAATGGGAGCAATGTTTGCCCTTTTCCAGTCTGTGGGGACTTTCCCAGTCTGGATTATAATAGAGAGGGGTTTAGCAACCTCATCTGCCAGTTCTCTCAGTACCCGTGGGTGTATTCTGTCGGGTCCCATGGACTTGAACCCTTTCAGGATCTTCAGGTGATCACGAGCCTGAGCTTCACTTACGATGGGCAGTTTTCCTCCCCTTTCCTGGCATCATCCTCCATGTCTCCAGGAGTGTGGCTAGAGGCCTTTGCAGTGAAGACTGAGGTAAAGAAGTTATTGAGTACCTCAGCCTTTTCCACATCACTTGTGGCCATTTCACCAGTTTCCTTTCTGAGGAGGCCCACACCTTCCCTAGTCTTCTTCTTGCCATTAATACACCTGTAGAAATTCTTAGTGTTCCCCTTAACCTCCCTGGCTAGATTCAACTCAAACTCTGCTTTGGCTTTCCTAACCAGGTCTCTTGCTGCTCGGGCAGCTTCCTTCTATACCCCCTATTCTAGCTGTCCTTTCCTCCACTTCCTGTAGAGTTTTCTTTTAAGTAATAGTGTATCCAGTAGCTCCTTACTCATCCAGGCAGGCCTTCTAGCATTCTTCCCTGCTTTTCTCTTTGTTGGTATACATAGCTCAGAGGAGGTGGTCCTTGAATAGTGACCAGCTGTCCTGGGTCCCTCTTCCCTCCAGGGCTTCGTCCCATGACACTGTGGCTAGCAGATCCCTGAGGCAATCAAAGTCTGCACGCCTAAAGTCTAGGGTTGTAAGCTTAGAATAGGTCCTCCTGATTGCCCTGAGGATACTAAATTCAACTGCTTCATAGTCACTGCAACCAAGGCAGTCTCTGAGCCTCACATTGGTTACCAGCCCTTCCCTGTTGGTGAGAACAAGGTCCAGCAGAGCACCTTTTCTTGTTGGTTCCTCTACCATTTGGAGGAGGAAGTTGTCTTCTATGCAATCCAGGAACATCCTGGATTGCTGGTGCCTTGCTGTGTTGTCCCTCCAGCAGATGTCAGGGTGGTTGAAATCACCCATGAGGACCAGGGCCTGTGACCTGGAAGCAGCTTCTATTTGCCTGTAGAGGGCCTCATCTGCCTGGTTCTGCTGGTCAGGTTGCCTGTAGAAGATGCCCACAGTAATATCTCCTTCCCCTGTCTTGCCTGTAATTTTAACCCACACACTCTCAACCATCTCATCGTCCCTCCCCAGGTGGAGCTCCACTGATTCCAGCTGGTTATTGACATAGAGGACAACACTTCCTCCTCTCCTTCCCTGCCTATCCTTCCTAAAAAGCTTATACTTGTCCATCCCTACATTCCAGTCATGGGAATCATCCCACCAAGTTTCAGTAATAGCCACTATGTCATGGCACCCCTGTTTGTTGCCCAAGCTGCCTGCATTTGCATAGAGGCACTTCAGCTGGGCTGGTCTTGTCGTCCTCTTGTGCCAATTCACCTTGGTTTCCATAGCATGTTCTGGTGTGTCATTCATGTCTTGCCTCAGGGCAGCAAGTTGAGCGGCTTACCAGCTCTCCATCCCTCTGCCTCAGGTGAGCTGCCCTTCTGTTTGTCACAGGCCAGCAGGAGACTATTAACCCCTTCCCCCTTCAAATCTAGTTTAAAGCCCTGTCAATGATCCCTGCCAATTCCTGCCCCAGGATCCTTTTCCCCCTCTGGGACAAGTGCGTCCCTTATGTTGTTTGCAGCTCTATATCTATATCTATATATCTATATATTTATATATAGATATCTATATATATATATCAATAACAGGAAGGGTTCACAAGTGTAAGGAACAAGGGATGGATGGGGAGAATATGTATATAAAATCAGTCCTTTGAAGTCCTTTGAAGAGGTGTGGATGTAGCAGGGAGGAGGAGGACTAGGCCTGACCACGTGGCAGAGAAGCAGGGAAGCTAGCAGCATTTCTTTTGTCCAGGCAAGGCAGGAGCAAAAGAGAGCAAATTGCTGCAGTGTCTTCTTTTTGATAGGCTTGCTATTCAGGGAGGGGGAGTGGAACAGACTAACTCAGTTTCCCAGGGGGAAAACCTCCTTCAGGGAGGGCAAAGATCTCACAAGCCATCTTCCCCCCCCGCTTTCAGGATGGGCATAACCCATCACGGTGTGTTAAACTAGATTTGCAAGGGGAAGTGGTTAATGATATCATGCCTGCCTGTGACACACAGATGGGCAGCACAGCAGAGGCAGAGGGATGGAGTACTAGTAAGGGCTCTCTACTTGTTGCCCTTCGGCAAGCCAGGGGCAATGCACCAAGATGCTCCAAGGAGGATTTGCCTGAAAGGGTGACAGGGGCATCCCAGCTGAAGTGCCTCTATGTGAATACACACAGCTTGAGCAGTAAATAGGATGAATTAAGTGCCACTGTGCTTCTGGAAAGCCATGACATAGCTGCTATTACTGAATCTTGGTGGGATGATCTCCATGACTGGGATAGATGGGTACAAGCTCTTTAGGAAGGACAGGCAGGGTAGGAAGGGAGGAGTTGTTGCCCTCTATATCAGTGACCAACTGGAATCAGTGGACCTCCACCTGGGGAAGGATGCTGAGCTGCTTGAGAGCATGTGGGTAGAGATTAAAGAGAAAACAGGGGAAGGTGATGTTACTGTAGGGGTCTGTTACAGGCCACCTGAGCAGCAGAATCAAGCAAATGAGGTGCTACATAAGCAGATAGTAGTGGCTTCACATTCACACACCCTGGTCCTCATGGGGGATTTCAATCACCCGGATATCTGGTGGAGGGAAAACAGAGCTAAGCACCAGTAATACAGTATGTTCCTGGAATGCATCGATGACAAATTCTTCCTCCAAATGATGGAGGAAGCAACAAAGAAAGGTGCTATGCTGGACCTCATTGTCACAAATAAGGAAGGTCTGGTGAACAATATGAGGCTCAGGGACAGCCTTGGATTCAGTGACCACAATATTGTAGAATTTAAGATCCTCAGGGCATCTAGGAGGATGTATTCCAAGCTTATGACCCTGGGCTTTCAGCATGCAGACTTTGATCTCTTCAGGGATCTGCTGGCCAAAGTGTCATAGGGCAAATTCCTGGAGAGAAAGGGGGACCAGGACAGATGGTCCCTATTCAGGGATCACCTTCTCTATGCCCAGGAGCAAATTATACTGACAAAGAGAAAGGCAGGTGTGGTAGTTTTAGGCTATGCCTTTTAAATTTAGTTACAGATTTTGGGCAGAAAAGTATTAAAATATAAATAAACCACTATTGGCTGTAAAAAGGAAAACAAAATATTATTCTAAACAAATTAATTGGGTAAATATCTAGAATAAGAGGAGCTGTACCGTAACAATTCTTCCCCTTTTCTTTTCTGATCTCTGGCTGGTTTTATCACAGTATCACAGTATCACAAAGGTTGGAAGAGACCTAGAAGATCAAGTCTAACCTGTCACCACAGACCCTATGGCCAGATCATGGCACCAAGTGCCACATCCAATCCCCTCTTGAACACCTCCAGGGATGATGACTCTACCACCTCCCTGGGCAGCCCATTCCAAGGGTGAATGACTTTCTGGGTGAAGAACCTTCTCCTCACCTCCAGCCTAAACTTCCCCTGGCACAGCTTGAGACTGTGTCCCCTTGTTCTGGTGCTGGTGGCCAACCCCTTCCTGGCTACAACCACCCTTCAGGTAGTTGGAGAGAGCAATGAGGTCGCCCCTGAGCCTCCTCTTCTCCAGGCTAAACAATCCCAGCTCCCCCAGCATCTCCTCATAGGGCTTATGTTCAAGGCCTCTCCCCAGCCTTGTTGCCTTTCTCTGGACATGATCAAGTGTCTCGATGTCCTTCTTAAACTGAGGGGTCCAGAACTGGACACAGGACTCAAGGTGTGGCCTAACCAATGCAGAGTACAGGGGCACAATGATCTCCCTGCTCCTGCTGGCCACACTATACAATACAATACAATACAATACAATACAATACAATACACCACCAGATTGGAAGAGACCTTCAAGATCATCGCATCCAACCCATCAACCAATCCAACCCACCTAAATACAATACAATACAATACAATACAATACAATACAATACAACCCACCTAAACAACTAAACCGTGGCACCAAGCACCCCATCAAGCCTCCTCCTGAATACCTCCAATGAAGCTGACTCCACCACCTCCACGGGCAGCCGATTCCAATGGGCAATCACTCTCTCTGTATAGAACTTCTTCCTAACATCCAGTCTAAACCTGCCCTGGCGCAGCCTGAGACTGTGTCCTCTTGTTCTGGTACTGGCTGCCTGAGAGAAGAGACCAACCTCTGCCTGGCTACAACCTCCCTTCAGGTAGTTTCATAGTTTCATAGTTTCATAGTTTCAGTTAGGGTTGGAAGGGACCACAAGGATCATCTAGTTCCAACCCCCGTGCCATGGGCAGGGACACTCTACCCTAGATCAGGCTGGACAGAGCCTCGTCCAGCCTGGTCTTAAACACCGCAAGGGACGGGGCCTCAACCACCTCCCTGGACAACCCATTCCAGGCCTTCACCACTCTCACGGTGAAGAACTTCCTCCTCACATCTAGCCTGAATCTCCCCACCTCCAGCTTCATCCCATTCCCCCTAGTCCTATCACTCCCTGATAGTCTGAAAAGTCCCTCCCCAGCCTTCTTGTAGGCCCCCTTCAGATACTGGAAGGCCACAATGAGGTCACCTCGGAGCCTTCTCTTCTCCAGACTGAACAGCCCCAACTCCTTCAGTCTGTCCTCATAGGAGAGGTGCTCCAGCCCTCTGATCATCCTCGTGGCCCTTCTCTGGACACCTTCCAGCACCTCCAGATCCCTCTTGTAATAGGGGCTCCAGAACTGGAGGCAGTACTCCAGGTGGGGTCTCACCAGAGCTGAGTAGAGGGGGAGAATCACCTCCCTTGACCTGCTGGCCACACTTCTCCTGATGCAGCCCAGGATCTGATTGGCTTTCCGGGCTGCAAGTGCACATTGAGAGCTCATGTTGAGCTTCTCGTCCACCAGCACCCCCAAGTCTCTCTCCTCTGGGCTGCTCCCCAGCCAGTCACTGCCCAGCCTGTATTTGTGCCTGGGATTGCCTCGACCCAGATGCAGGACCCTGCACTTGGTCTTGTTGAAGCTCATGAGGTTGGCCTGTGCCCACCTCTCCAGCCTGTCAAGGTCCCTCTGGATGGCATCCCTTCCCTCCAGCGTGTCTGCTGCACCACACAGCTTGGTGTCATCAGCAAACTTGCTGAGGGTGCACTCAATGCCACTGTCCATGTCACCCACAAAGATGTTGAACAAGACTGGTCCCAGGACTGATCCCTGAGGGACTTCGCTTGTCACTGGCCTCCACTGGGACATGGACCCATTGACAGCCACTCTTTGGGTGCGGCCATCAAGCCAGTTCCTTATCCATCTAGTGGTCCATCCATCAAACCCGTGTGTCACCAGCTTGGAGACCAGGATGTGGTGTGGGACAGTGTCAAAGGCTTTGCTCAGGTCCAGGTAAACAACATCAGTTGCTCGCCCCTCATCTATTAATGTTGTCACCTGTTCATAGAAGGCCACCAGGTTTGTCAGGCAGGATTTGCCCTTGGCAAAGCCATGCTGACTGCTCCCAATCACCTCTTCACTACTCTTCTGAGTCAGTAGTGCCTCCAGGAGGATCTGCTCCATGATCTTTCTGGGCACAGAGGTGAGACTGACTGGCCTGTAGTTCCCTGGTTCCTCCTTCTTACCCTTTTTGAAAATGGGAGCAATATTTGCCCTTTTCCAATCTGTGGGGACTTCCCCAGTCTGCCATGACTTTTGGAATATAATAGAGAGGGGCTTAGCAACCTCATCTGCCAGTTCTCTCAGCACCCGTGGGTGTATCCCGTCGGGTCCCATGGACTTGAACACTTTCAGGTTCTTCAGGTGATCACGAACCTGAGCTTCACTTATGAAGGGCAGTTCTTCCTCCCCATCCCTGGCATCATCTGCCATGACTCCAGGAGTGTGGCTGGAGGCCCTTGCAGTGAAGACTGAGGTAAAGAAGTTATTGAGTACCTCAGCTTTTTCCACATCACTTGTGACCAATTCACCAGTTTCCTTTCTGAGGGGGCCCACACCTTCCCTACTCATCTTCTTGCCATTAATATACCTGTAGAAATTCTTAGTGCTCCCTTTAACCTCCCTGGCTAGATTCAATTCAAACTCTGCTTTGGCTTTCCTAACCAGGCCTCTTGCTGCTCGGGCAGCTTCCTTATATACCCCCTGTTCTATCTGTCCTTCCCTCCACTGCCTGTAGAGTTTCTTTTTAAGTAATAGTGTGTCCAGGAGCTCCTTGTTCATCCAGGCAGGCCTCCTAGCGTTCTTCCCTGTTTTTCTCTTTGTTGGTATACATAGCTCCTGGACACAGAGGAGGTGGTCCTTGAATACTGACCAGCTGTCCTGGGTCCCTCTTCCCTCCAGGGCTTTGTCCCATGACACTGTGGCTAGCAGACTCCTGAAGCGATCGAAGTCTGCACGCCTAAAGTCTAGGGTCATAAGCTTAGAATAGGTCCTCCTGATAGCCCTGAGGATACTAAATTCAACTGCTTCATGGTCACTGCAGCCAAGGCTGTCTCTGAGCCTCACATTGGTTACCAGCCCTTCCCTGTTGGTGAGAACAAGGTCCAGCAGAGCACCTTTTCTTGTTGGTTCCTCTACCATTTGGAGGAGGAAGTTGTCTTCTATGCAGTCCAGGAACATCCTGGATTGCTGGTGCCTTGCTGTGTTGTCCCTCCAGCAGATGTCAGGGTGGTTGAAATCACCCATGAGGACCAGGGCTTGTGACCTGGAAGCCGCTTCTATTTGCCTGTAGAGGGCCTCATCTGCTTGGTTCTGCTGGTCAGGTGGCCTGTAGGAGACCCCCACAGTAATATCTCCTTCCCCTGTCTTGCCTTTAATTCTAACCCATATACTCTCAACCATCTCATCATCCCTCCCCAGGTGGAGTTCTGCTGACTCCAGCTGGTTCTTGACATAGAGGGCAACACCTCCTCCTCTCCTTCCCTGCCTATCCTTCCTAAAAAGCTTGTACCCATCTATCCCTACATTCCAATCATGGGAATCATCCCACCAAGTTTCAGAAATGCCCACTATGTCATGGCCTCCCAGCAGCACGGTGGCTATTAATTCATCCTGTTTGTTGCCCAAGCTGCGTGCATTTGCATAGAAGCACTTCAGCTGGGCTGGCCCTGTTGTCCTCTTCTGCCAATTCCCCTTGTTTTCCACAGGGTGTCCTGGTGTGTCATCTGTGTCTGGCCTCAGGGCAGCAAGTTGAGAGCCCTTAGCAGCTCTCCATCCCACTGCCTCTGGTGAGCTGCCCCTCTGCTTCTCACAGGCCAGCAGGAGACTATTACCCCCTTCCCCCTTCAAGTCTAGTTTAAAGCCCTATCAATGAGCCCTGCCAATTCCTGCCCCAGGATCCTTTTCCCCCTGTGGGACAAGTGTGCCCCATTAGTTGTTTGCAGCTCTGGTGCCTTGTAAACCAAGCCATGATTGTAGAACCCAAATCCCTGTCGATGGCACCAGCCCCGGAGCCATGAATTGACCTGTTGGCTCTTCCTCAGTGTTCCCTCATCCATCGCTGACATTAGAGGGATAGCAGAGAACATAACCTGAGCTCCTGATCCCTTTAGCAGGTGCCCCAAGGTTCTGAAATCACTTTTAATTGATTGCGAGCCTCTTGTTGTTGCATCGTCACTACCCACCTGAAAGACCAGCAGTGGGTAGTAGTCTGAAGGACTCAGGAGGTTGGGAATTTTGCCTATAATGTCCTTTACTTGGGCACCAGGGAGGCAGCAGATCTCCCTATGAAAGGGGTCTGGTCTGCATATTGGGCCCTCTGCTCCCTTCAGTAGGGAGTCTCCTATAACGATGACCCTGCGAGGTTTCTTTTCTGGTCTAGTTTTGATAGCTGGCCTGAGGCAACCTGTCATTGGTTCAGCTTCTGCCTTCCTTGAGTCCTCGTCCTCACCTATGACCTGTTCCTCCTGCAGAGCCTCATACCTATTCTGTACCTGCACTGTAGGCAGTGTGTTGCTCAAAGTAGCAGGCTTGCTCTGTCTGCGTTTCTTCCGTCGGGCAGAGACCTGCACCCATTGGCCCTGCCCTTGTGGGTTACTGCAGGGAGGCTGAGAGGCTTGCTGATGAGAAGGTACCAAACTCCCTGTTTCACTAAGAGTCACCCCCTGTTCTAGTTTAGTAGAGGTTAGATTTGGAAATAGTCAATGTTCCTTTTGCTGTCTCTTACAGCTCTTAGCCTTTCTACCTCTTCTTTTAGTTCAGCCACCATGCTCATCAGATCACTGATCTGCTCGCATCTGACACAGGAGTTGTTCCTTCCATCCTCCATGTCGAGTGCCAGATCCCAGCACTCACTGCAGCCACCCACCTGAACACTTGCATGCTTGTGAGTGGCCTCTGTTTGGGTGCCCACTGTTCTTCTACTAGCCTTACTTCTAGTAGTAACCATGTTGCTGTAATGCTGCTGTAACCACCCTCTTAACCACCCTCTCCACCCGGCTTCCCCCCCCCGTCAGTGCGGATGCGGGCTCTCAGAGCCGAGTGCCTCGCCGCTGCCTGCTCTCTCAGCCACGCGCTGGGGTCTGTTTGGTTTGCGCGCGGTTTCCGCGGCAACCCCTCCCCCTGCTAGCACGTAGGCAACCCGAGCCTGCTGCCCCTCCTCCCCTCTCCAGGAGGTCCCGAGCCACCAGCCCCCTACCTCCTGAAAAGCAAGGAAAGCAAAGCCAAAAGCAAGCTCTCAGAGCCGAGTGCCTCGCCGCTGCCTGCTCTCTCAGCCACGCGCTGAGAGCAAGTTGTAGAGAGCAAGAAGGTCACCCCTCAGTCTCCTCTTCTCCAGGCTAAACAACCCCAGCTCCCTCATATGGCTTGTCTTCCAAACCCCTCACTAACTTTGTTGCCCTTCTCTGGACATGCTCCAGCAAGACAACATCTTTCCTAAACTGAGGGGCCCAGAACTGGACACAGTATTCAACGTGTGGCCTAACCAGTGCAGCATACATGGGCAGAATGACCTCCCTGCTCCTGCTGGACACACTGTTCCTGATGCAGGCCAGGATGCCATTGGCCTTCTTGGCTGCCTGGGCACACTGCAGGCTCATGTTCAGCCTACAATCAACCAGTACCCCCAGGTCCCTCCCTGCCTGGCCACTCTCCAGCCATTCTGACCCCAGCCTGTAGCACTGCATGGGGTTGCTGTGGCCAATGTGTAGAACCCGGCACTTGGATGTGTTAAATCTCATGCCATTGGATTCTGCCCATCTGTCCAGCCTGGTGAGGTCCCTCTGCAAAGCCTTTCTACCCTCCAGCAGATCAACTCCTGCCCCCAGCTTGGTGTCGTCCTCAAATTTACTGATGATGGTCTCAATGCCCTCATCCAGATCATCAATAAAGATGTTGAAGAGCATGGGGCCCAGCACCGATCCCTGGGGCACACCACTAGTGACAGGCCGCCAGCTGGATGTGGCACCATTCACCACCACTCTCTGGGCTCAGCCCTCCAGCCAGCTCCTAACCCACTCCTAACTATTCCTAATGCAGGCCAGGATGCCATTGGCCTTCTTGGCCACCTGGGCACACTGCTGGTTCATGTTCAGGTGGCTGTCGATCAGCACCCCCATGTCCCTCTCTTTTGGGAAGCTCTCCAACCACTCCAACCCCAGCCTGTAGCTCTGCATGGGGTTATTTTGGCCAAAGTGCAGCACCCGGCACTTGGACTTGTTGAATGCCATCCCATTGGACTCCGCCCATCTGTCCAGTCTGTCGAGGTCCCTCTGCAGAGCCCTTCAACCCTCTAACTGACCAACATCTGCTCCCAACTTGGTGTCATCCACAAATTTGCTGATGACTGTCTCAATCCCCTCATCCAGATCATGAATGAATAC
This sequence comes from Colaptes auratus, assembly GCA_015227895.2. Classification (NCBI taxonomy): domain Eukaryota; kingdom Metazoa; phylum Chordata; class Aves; order Piciformes; family Picidae; genus Colaptes; species Colaptes auratus. The sequence continues at coordinate 61,937,156 of CM026897.1, forward strand.
ACTGAAGAGGATAGGGCCCAGCACTGATCTCTGGGGGACACCACTGGTGACTGGCCTCCAGCTGGAGGTGGCACCAGCCAGTTCCTAACCCAGCACAGAGTGCTGCTGTCCAAGCCACGAGCTGACAGCTTAGGCAGCAGTTTGCTGTGGGGGATGGTGTCAAAGGCCTTGCTGAAGTCCAGGTAGACCACATCCCCAGGCCTCCCCACATCCACCAGGCGGGTCAGCTGATCCTAGAAGGAGATCATGTTGGAGAGGCAGAACCTGCCCCTCCTAAATCCGTGTTGGATGGACCTGAGCCCTTGGCCATCCTGCAGTATGTAGTTATTGCAGCAAGGATAATCTGCTCCATAATTTTCCCTAGCACCGAGGTCAGACTGACTGGCCTATAGTTTCCAGGTTCCTCCATCTGACCCTTCTTGTGGATGGGCACCACGCTGGCCAGCTTCCAGTCTTCTGGGACCTCTCCAGTGAGCCAGGACTGCTGGAAAATGATGGAGAGCGGCTTGGCCAGCTCATCTGCCAGCTCTCTCAGCACCCTAGCATGGGTTTTGCTTCACTCAGGAGAAATAACCTGCTTATTGGTTGGCTTTGGCTAAGTCTAACCTCTCTGCTCCTTTCTCTTGTCCCTTTTGTACAGGGGGTTAAGGGAGGTAGGGAGGGAGAAGCTGGTACCTTCCCCTGGTCCTTGGCTGGGGGAGTCCTTGTGCTGTTTATTAATTGTAAATATATGTATAATATTGTAAATACTGTATATTTTGTATATATTAATTACATTCCATTGTAGAGTGTAGACTTTGCTTGTAAATACAGCTTCATTTGCTTCTAACTGTGTTGGTCTGGAAAAATTAATGTTGGGGGAGAAACTTCAACCCACCACAGCAGGAAAGAATGTTAGGAGACTACCCGCCTGAGTAAGGAGCTCCAAAACACAGTGTCATACAAAAAGAAACTCTACAAGGAGTGGAGAAAGGACAGCTAGAATGGGGGGGTGTATGAGGAAGCTGCCCAAGAAATAAGAGACCTGTTAAGAAAAGCTAAAGCTCAGTGTGACAATTTTAGGCTCCGCCTTTAAGAAAGGGACAGTTACTGAAACACTCTAGCTGAATGTTTTGTTGTAAAAAGGAAAACAAAGATATTCTAAACAAATTTCATTGGTAGATTGGTAGTATGCAACTTTAAATTTTAGTTCAGTTTGCGTCTCAGTCAGTTCAGTTCTGTCTGTTTCAGTCTGCCTGAACAGCTGCTGTCTTTCCTCTGTGCTGGACAGAGTTGATCTTGAGCTAACTGAGCTAATGAGATAAGAAACTAATTCTTTTCTTTCCTGAACACAAGCTTTGAACTAACAGAATGTCCTCCTTAATAATTACTTCTCTCCCTCTAACCCTTTTTGGGAAAAAAGGGAGGAAGGGAGAGAAGGGAATTTGGGGGGGATCCTTCTCAGAGGAGGAGGGCAGGTTTTTCTGTGTATTTCTGTATATATTTTAAATACTGTATATTGTGTATATATTCACTGCATGTCACCCTGCTTGTAAAATGTAGCTCTTATCCATTTTGCTTCTCTGACTGAGTTAGCCGTGTTTTTTTTTCTGTGCGTGTGGGACACCTGAACCTTCTCTCACCACCACACTCAGTTTGAATTAAATCTACCTAGGGAGATCAATGGGAACAGCAAAAGTTTCTGTAAGTATATTAATGGCCAAAGGAAGGGTAAGGAATGCATGGGCCCTCTCAGAAAGGAAACATGAGAACTGGTGACAAGTGATGTGGAGAAGGCTGAGGTTCTCAATGACTTCTTTAGCTCAGTTTTCACCAGCAAGGGCTCCAGCCACATTTCTGAAATTACAGAAGATTACGGCAGGGGATGGAAGAAGGAACTGCCCATTTTAAGTGAAGATCAAATTTGTGACTACCTGAAGAACTTTGGAGTGTACGAGAACATGGAACCCAATAGGATACATCCATGAGTATTGAGGGAATTGGCAGACCACCACTATTATATCCCAAAAGTCATGGCAGTGCAGTGAAGTCCCTGCTGACTGGAAAAGGGGAAACATAATTCTCATTTTCAAAAAGGGAGAGAAGGATGGCCCAGGGAATTTTAGGCCCATCAGTCTCACCTCTCTGTCTAGTGAGATCATGGAGCAGATCCTCCTGGAGGCACTGCTGAGGCAGAAGAATAGCAGAGGGACTGAGTACAATCAACATGGCTTCACTGAAGACAAATCGTGCCTGATAAATCTGGTGGCATTCTATGATAAGATCACAACATCAATAGACAAGGGGAGAGCAACCTATGTCGTTTGTATGGACCTGAGCAAAATATATGACAAAGTCCCACACAACATCCTGATCTCCTGGCTGGTAAAATATGGGTTTGATGGAAGGACCACTCAGTGGATAAAGAGCTGACTTGATGGCCGCACCCAAAGAGTGGCTGTCAATAGGTCCATGTCCAAGCAGAGGCCAGTGACAAGCGGAGTCCCTTAGGGATCAGTACTGGCAACATGGACAGTGGCACTGAGTGCACCCTCAGCAAGTTCATCTCTGACACCATCTGTATGGTGCAGCAGACATGCTGGAGGGAAGGGATGCTATCCAGAGGGACCGTGACAGGCTGGAGCGGTGGGCCTATGCCAACTTCATGAGTTTCAACAAGACAAGTGCAGGGTCCTTCATCTGTGTTGGGGCAATCCCAAGCACTGATATAGGGTGGGCAGTGACTGGCTTGAGAGCAGCCCTGAAGAAAAGGACTTGGGAGTGCTGGTGGACAAGAAGCTCAACATGAGCACTCAATGTGCACTTGCAGCCCAGAAAGCCAATCAGATCCTGGGCTGCATCAAGAGAAGTGTGGCCAGCAGGTCAAGGGAGGTGATTCTCCCCCTCTACTCTGCTCTGGTGAGACCCCACCTGTAGTACTGCTTCCAGTTCAGGAGGCCCTATTACAAGAGGGATATAGGCATGCTGGAACATGTTCAGAGAAGGGCCATGAGGATGATCAGAGGGCTGGAGTACCTCTCCTATGGAGACAGGCTGGAGAGTGTTGGGGTTGTTCAGTTTGGAGAAGAGAAGGCACCAAGGAGACCTTATTGTGTCCTTCCAGCATCTTAAGGGGGCCTACAAGAAAGCTGGTGAGGGACTTTTTAGGGTCTCAGGTAATGATAGGACTAGGGGGAATGGAGCAAAAGTGGAAATGGGTAGATTCAGATTAGACATCAGAAAGAAGTTCTTTATTGTAAGGGTGGTGAGACACTGGAACAAGTTTCCCAGGGAGATGGTGGAAGCCCCATCCCTTGGGGGCTTTAAGACCAGGCTGGATGTGGCTCTGGGCAACATGATCTAGTGTGAGGTGTTCCTGCCCATGGCAGAGGGATTGGGACTAGATGATCCTTGAGGTCCCTTCCAACCCTGGTGATTCTGTGTTTGGCACATCTGGATTGGTGTCCTTTGTATGTTTGATGCATTATTTTCTCAAAAAGGTATTGGGTCCCTGCAAAGGGGTATTAGAACATACAGAAGTGTTATCAACAACAACATGCACAAGTTTCGAGTTGCCTTTTCCTTTTGGCAGTGGAAGTTTTCAGTTCCTAGAGGTTTGCTCAGGACAAAGAAGAACAGTGCTGGAGACACAACAGTATTCAAAAGTAAAATTGATATTTTTTCCACCTTTTCTCCCAGGCAGTGTCTTTTGTGGGGCCTTGTTGGGCAGACATATTTTTCATTCATCTGAAGGAAACCAGTGAAATTGAACTTCACACAGAGTACATTAATGAGCACCTCACTCT